>JANAVB010027397.1:730239-1129043 GCA_029216955.1 Iris pallida
TGGAGGCAGAGCAGCATGGGGCCAGGCCAAGAGCCCCACTTTCAACATCCAGCTGAGGCCGTTTCAGCTGCAGCCGATCCAACAGAGGCCAGTTTCACCACAGCAGCAGCCGAGGCCACCTGCAGGGCCAGAGGCAGGTTATCACTTGCCTACTGCAAGAAGCTCGGGTATGTCGCCATAAGTGCCGGAAGAGGCTAGGCCAGTGCTACTGTTTGGTTTCAGCTGACCACAGATGAGGGAGTGCCGTATGGGGACAGCAGCCCGGGAGCACAGTCAGAGCTTCAGCAGCCAGCAGAGGGGACCAGCCCTGCAGACGCAGCAGCAGAGGTTCGCCCACACCAGCAGCAGGCTAGGGAGGCCAGCAGGGGCGAGGGTTCGCCATGGAAGCAGGGCGGAGGCCATCGGAGAGCTGATTGCAGGTTCGATTCTTCTCGACCCAGTCCAGCTTTTTATTTCGATTCCGGTGCTTCATATAGCTTCATATCAGTATCTTTTGCGATTAGACACGGTATCATAGCTGAATCGTTGTCTAGGACTTACAAGATCACGACCGGGGGTGGCATTATCCTCGTGAGTGATGTGTGTAAGGGTCGGAGAGTAGTTTTGGGAGGCCGTGAGTTGGAGGTGAGCCTGCTCGTAATGTCATTGTCGAATTACGATATAGTACTAGGCATGGACTGGTTGAGCAGGCACCACACCAGCATTGATTGCAGAGGGGGTAGAGTTCTCTTTAGTGCACCGGGGGAGCCAGAGTTCAAGTACTTCAGACGTCAGACAGAGCAGAGCAGCGGAGTCTTCTGTGGAGTCTCGGTCGAGGAGCAGGCGATTCCATACCCCTTGATAGCAGAGTATATGGATATTTTCCCAGAGGAGTTGTCAGGATTGCCACCAGACAGAGACATAGAGTTCTCGATAGACTTGGTTCCAGGAGCGGAACCCATCTCTCAGCATGTCTATCGGGTGAACAACAGTGAGCTAGTGGAGCTGAAGAAGCTGGTGGATGAGCTACAGGACAAGGGCTTCATCCGCTCGAGTTCGTCATCGTGGGGTACACCAGTGTTGTTCGTGCCGAAGAAGGTGTCACGCGCCGACCCGAGAAATCGCTTGTCCTCACTAGATTTTATCCGAATCATCATCCTCGCTGGGGCGTGATGCCGCACGAGCCTGGAGTTGCGCTCGTGCAAGGCAAGATGACAGGTTCACACAGAACTATCTCAAA
This sequence comes from Iris pallida, assembly GCA_029216955.1. Taxonomy (NCBI): domain Eukaryota; kingdom Viridiplantae; phylum Streptophyta; class Magnoliopsida; order Asparagales; family Iridaceae; genus Iris; species Iris pallida. The sequence goes on from JANAVB010027397.1 coordinate 731,459, forward strand.
TCGATAACATAAGCAGCAGAAGAAAACAAAGTAAAACATAAGAATCTCTTTTATTCATATTGAACTGAAGGTTACAAAGGCTCTGAATAGCCCAACATAAAATGCCAATTGGCTACAACGCTCATGATCTCTCTTAGCTCACAAAGGATTACATTGTTCCATACATCATGCCTCTTTATAGCCCCCAAGTAGTCCTCGGCCGAACATCTTCATGTCGCAAGTTCGAACGCATATGCGGAAGCTCCTCTTGAACGCCAAGGACTCCATATCTCGGCACGTCCAAGCCAAGCTCCGCCCCGAGCCGATCATAACCTGACCTGCACATAAACTAGTGGGGGTTTAGTGCTTCATCCTCGCTTCGCACTGATCAAGACCCGCTCGTACCCAAACCAAATACTTATTCATTTAGTGAAACATGCATCTTACTTTGCGGTCTTTCTATTTAGCCTTAGGATCAGTTTCATGTCAATACTCATGCATAGCAACATATCTTAAATGTGTCCCATACCGTATTCCTGCAGCAGATACAGTTAGCCATAATATGAACATAACATAGTGTTCGTGCTCATCTCCGTCCCATATTGCCTAGCCTGTACGGGTTAGAACTTAACATAAGCAAACATAATCGGTTCGTACAACCGGCCAATCATAAACGTAAACATATGCATAATGGGTAGCAGGCCCTGCGCCTGCACCCAGCTCTCATCTCAGCCCACCGGCCCTATCTATATGAAGCTCACGGTGTTTCGCACCGTAATGGACTTGGCATCTCTTATGTGTAAGCCTACAATCGCTTCGATACGGGTTGCTAGTCCAGTATCCGAAGGATCCCAAACTTACAGATATCATAGCTTATCACAGCACTGGACGATCGCAATCCGTCCGAATATTGTGCACCATAAATACCACACATAATTCCCTCATAGGCCGAACGGTCCCCGGCGCCCCAGCGTAACCGTTCGAGGAAAGCCGCACCCGTGCACGGGCCATCCGAGTCCATTGACCATGTAATACGTTCCATATCATACAATCCATAGCATACCAACCGATCTCATATTCCATAAACATAGTGTCGCACATAAACGGTTTCCCGTGCCATAAACGGTTTCCCGTGCCATAAACATAATCCACCATTCACATGGGGAGCTCCATCGGCGTTATGCTCCAACACATCCATATTGATGCACGATGCCCAACAGCTTAGTTCTCTCGTACTCATAATCATGCGTCCCGTACATAATGTTATTCGCATAGCCTACCTCCGTATTTATTTAGTCATTTCGTAGCTTAAGTGCACAAAGGCACGCTCAGCACCATAATCAATGTTCTACGCCTAGAGTTCAATGTTCTCGGAGCCATGCACATGATGCAAATCTCATTATCATACTTTCAATTTTTTACCATCATTGTCCTACTGCGACTCGTGCACTCGATGCACGTCGCTTCAATTGTTCGATTGTTCAATGTTCTACCTTAGTGTTCAACGCATACATAGACACTTACTCGCCGAGCCACGCTCGCTAACTCGATATCATATTATGCATACCATAACATATTTTATTAGACGTGACGGAATAGGGAGAGAGTCAAGAACCCGCCCACCTTAAGCCGATACGCCTTGCCGACTCGCCGATAGAAGCGTCTCGCTTCCATAACTCGATCGCATAGCTAACTCCCGGACTTAGCCATTCCTTTGGACTACTCGGTTGATTTGGCCTATCGTGCCCATGCCATAATCCGTAGCAAGGCCACGATTTGGTTTCGCGGACACTTCATTGCATAAGGCAAAATGCCGACCTCTTATCGTCCAGCGTAAAAGCATAGCCTGCACACCAGATCAAACCAAATCAGCATTTGCTCAAACGGGACTTATCCTTTGCATCGATTCGATTCATAGATTCCAACCGACTCAAATCTTACCTTTGGCCAACGTAACACTTGCATCGATTCGCATCGATACCTTATCGGGTCAACGCAACTCTTCGAGTCAACGACTCATCGTAATACACCGATGCGGAGCGGGGCATTACATAATATACCACTCAAAATCAGGTTCATCCTCGAACCGAAACAAACACTTAACCCAAGTGCCTCGCATAGATCGCTTCACGATCTCATGCTACTATCGTTGGAATCATACAACTTAGTTTGGATCATACACATATTTTAGGCGTCCCACCAATATATGTATTTCAGCCAAGCTCAGTTGTAGGATATCGGGACAACTAACAAGCTCAAATAAATCCTCAAGCAACAATTAATCCGTACTCGACTTAGCCAAATCTTAGCGCATATTCTCAAAATACATCTCATATGCATTATCCCATAACATGCGATCATCTTCCAAACATCTCTGCACATAGCTTAATTCAAACTCGTAACTTCAGTCTCATAAGTTTCTCGCCGGCCATCTAACATATGCATTACAGCAAGCCGTTGCGCATCCGATCGCAACAATTCTCCGCAACTCCTATTCGCCCAACCGTTTCCTATCTCTCGCACAACTCAAGTCTTTCATCCAATCATTCATAACGCTTAGCCTTAACAACATGGACTATGTCAACATGTCACCAATTCTTTTGTCTACAATCCGTACTAAGTCTCGCACGCAACTATCTCAACACGATCTACGTTCTCGAACTACCCGCGCATCGAGTCTGGGGCTACCCCCGCTAGGTAACTTATCCAGATGTCATGCTCGCGCTCTCCCGACACAAGAGGTCAACTTGAGTCTACGATGCTCAAAGGCAACAATCTTTCCGACCCAAGGTCTCTTACGATACGTCCATCTTCTATTCTCGTCCGAGTATGAATCCTTTACTCAATTCTCAATCAATCCCGACTAGTTCGTTTCGTAACATCGATCGTGCGCCCAACACACATAACCTAACCGTTACTTAATCGGTCTACGACACAACTCTTAGGGTCGCTCTTACTATCCGTCGCTCTTGCTCATTATAGACTTCCTGCAATCGCCTTACTGCATCACTATACTAGGCACGTTCCTCAACATACACTACCTTATTCCTTATCCTTCTTACGCGACTTCTTTAGGGTCATCCTATGGGACTTCAACATTCATTTGATTTGGCGGTCAAGTCTTCTAGGGTCATCTGCCCCAAAACTACGCTCAATAATTGAAGATCATCAACGAGGGACAGTTACAACGAACCATGCTATATCCTATCATGGAGCCAAATCAATTCCCGACACTTCCTATGGAACTTTACCCAATCCGACATACCAATCCATAATTTATCCATTCCCGCGCAACTGATGCGCCGTTGCTACTCGAATCACTCGTATACTACCGTCAACAATATCGCAAAATCCTCAATTTCACCTTCGCATCAAACCATAAGTCCATATCGAATTTGCCACGCCAGGTAAGTTTGATCATCCCCACTGGATGAATCACCATACCAGTGTTCACGCGGAATGATTGTCCTAATTTGACGTGACGCATGTGCAAGGCTGGTGTTGCGCTCGTTCAAGATAAGAATGTCAACATAGTGGTGATCCGCGAAGCAATCCAGACACTTTCGATTTCATCTGGGCAACATCCATTCACTCTCAAGTTCGCCGAGCGTTCCTACCGTTATCATCCAAACTGCCTTCAACTTAACTTGCATCTTGTTCGTCCAACAACAATGCTCAACATAATTTTCGTTCATTCGATCAGAGTATCCCCGAGTTATTGCATATCGTCTTTGATACGCCTCAATACCATCGTCGATATGCATAACTTGAACATCTTCCTTTCTCATAAGCTCAAACTCGTTGCGATCATTGCCATTATCCGAACTCGAATACGAATCAAGTCTTGCACACATCCATTCTCATATCCCTAACTCGTACTTCCGATCGTGCCACCGACTTATCGTACTAACTCAAATTCGTTCGTACGATTTCTTCGTACCTACTCAACGCGCTACGAATAAGTTTTCGTACCAACTCACATAAGTCCGACCGGGTCGGCTATTTTCTCAATGTAACATTCGTTCGCCTATGCTCGGCCTATCGTTCAACTTATACTTAATGAATCCTCATTCAACATATCATCCGTAAGTACAAATTCGCACATAATCGTTCGACTCAATTCATCGTAGCATACTTGCATCGACTTCTCTCAAGTCATTCCCACTCGAGTCTCTGTAATATTCCGTCCGTTGCGCAAACATATCGTAACAACATAATTTTCTCGTCGTAACCTATCACAAGTCACCAACCGGCTTAACATAGCTATCGCTAAGTGGTATACCATATACCACTCAGGATCGAGCCTATCGTTATCGATACAATACTTAGCTATACTGATCGCATAATTGGTATTGCATATATCACTCGGAATCGAGTCATTACTCGACATCACACTTCGCATAGGTCCGACATCTATTATCAACTTAACCGTCCCGTATGGCGATCCTTCCGATCCCAGCTCTAACGTTAGCTCAAGTTTGACATACATTCGATCTAACCATGTTATGGCGATCATATCGATCACACCCGCAACATTCGCTTATTCCAAGCTCAATGCGACATACGGCCAACATAAACGTTCGCCTACTCAAACTCGACTTAGCGACCAACTCGATTCGTTACTATCGCATCCGCGATCTTCCAATCTCATTCGTTGCAACTCGTACAACAACTCTTTCTCGATACTTAGGTCTTTACTCAATTTCGTGCAACATATCGCTATCCATCCGCATAGCCATACAACACGCACCATACTATATCGACTCGTTGCACCGATGCAACGAACGATCCACGACTTGCTGCACTCCATACAATCGACAACACATAACCATTTCGTAGCCACATAACACGTATCGCCTCACATATCGACCCGTTGCACTTCGTGCAACCAACAACACATATCTCCTCGCACTTCGTGCGACCGATAACACATAATGCCTCGCACTTCGTGCGACCGACAACACATATATCATTGCACTTCATGCAACCAACATCTCCATATTCGTTGCACTTTGTGCGACTAGCATTCCGTAACTCGTTGCACTTCATGCAACCAACACTCTCCGACGGCATCCGGAGATAACGTGATAGTCACGACATACTTGTGGCGGGCATACTCACTTAGTATAGACATATTGTATGGAACATCCAATGTAGCGTCGAGCAGATCTATGAGCCATGCGGTTGCGGAAACAACTTAGAGTCAACTGAATTTCGATATCGAAGCAACTGAGGGTCAAAGAGATTCACATACGGTCCAAAGGATGGAACCGCTCTGATACCAACTTGTCACGCCCCGACCCGGGAAATCGCTCACCCTCGCTAGAATTTACCCGAATCATCGTCCTCGCTGGGGCGTGATGCCGCACGAGCCTGGAGTTGCGCTCGTGCAAGGCAAGATGACAGGTTCACACAGAACTATCTCAAATCGATAACATAAGCAGCGGAAGGAAACAAAGTAAAACATAAGAATCTCTTTTATTCATATTGAACTGAAGGTTACAAAGGCTCTGAATAGCCCAACATAAAATGCCAATTGGCTACAACGCTCATGATCTCTCTTAGCTCACAAAGGATTACATTGTTCCATACATCATGCCTCTTTATAGCCACCAAGTAGTCCTCGGCCGAACATCTTCATGTCGCAAGTCCGAACGCATATGCGGAAGCACCTCTTGAACGCCAAGGACTCCATACCTCGGCACGTCCAAGCCAAGCTCCGCCCCGAGCCGATCATAACCTGACCTGCACATAAACTAGTAGGGGTTTAGTGCTTTCGTCCTCGCTTCGCAATGATCAAGACCCGCTCGCACCCAAACCAAACACTTATTCATTTAGTGAAACATGCATCTTACTTTGTGGTCTTTCTATTTAGCCTTAGGATCAGTTTCATGTCAATACTCATGCATAGCAACATATCTTAAATGTGTCCCATACCGTGTTCCTGCAGCAGATACAGTTAGCCATAATATGAATATAACATAGTGTTCGTGCTCATATTCGTCCCATATTGCCTAGCCTGCACGGGTTAGAACTTAACATAAGCAAATATAATCGGTTCGTACAACCGGCCAATCATAAACGTAAACATATACATAATGGGTAGCAGGCCCTGCGCCTGCACCCAGCTCTCATCTCAGCCCATCGGCCCTATCTATATGAATGTCACGATGTTTCGTACCGTAATGGACTTTGCATCTCTGATGTGTAAGCCTACAATCGCTTCGATACGGGTTGCTAGTCCAGTATCCGAAGGATCCCAAACTTACAGATATCATAGCTTATCACAGCACTGGACGGTCGCAATCCGTCCGAATGTTGTGCACCATAAATACCACACATAATTCCCTCCTAGGCCGAACGGTCCCGGCGCCCCGGCATAACCGTTCCAGGGAAGCCGCACCCGTGCATGGGCCATCCGAGTCCATTGACCATACAATACGTTCTATATCATACAATCCATATCATACAACCGATCTCGTATTCCATAAACATAGTGTCGCACATAAACGGTTTCCCGTGCCATAAACGATTTCCCGTGCCATAAACATTATCCACCATTCACATGGGGAGCTCCGTCGGCGTTATGCCCCAACATATCCATATTGATGCACGACGCCCAACGGCTTAGTTGTCTCGTACTCATAATCACGCGTTCCGTATATAATGTTATTCGCATAGCCTACCTCCGTATTTACTTAGTCATTTCGTAGCTTAAGTGCACAAAGGCACGCTCAGCACCATAATCAATGTTCTACGCCTAGAGTTCAATGTTCTCGGAGCCGTGCACATGATGCATATCTCATTATCATACTTTCAATGTTCTACCATTATTGTCCTACTGCGACTCGTGCACTCGATGCACGTTGCTTCAATTGTTCGATTGTTCAATGTTCTACCTTAGTATTCAACGCATACTTAGACACTTACTCGCCGAGCCACGCTCGCTAACTCGATATAATATTACGCATAACATAACATATTTTATTAGACGTGAAGGAATAGGGAGAGAGAGTCAAGAACCTGCCCACCTTAAGCCGATACGCCTTGCCGACTCGCCGATTGAAGCGTCTCGCTTCCATAACTCGATCGCATAGCTAACTCCCAGACTTAGCCATTCCTTTGGACTACTCGGTTGATTTGGCCTATCGTGCCCATGCCATAATCCGTAGCAAGGCCACGATTTGGTTTCGCGGACACTTCATTGCATAAGGCAAAATACCAACCTCTTATCGTCCAGCGTAAAAGCATAGCCTGCACACCAGATCAACCAAAATCAGCACTTGCTCAAATGGGACTTATACTTTGCATCGATTCGATTCATAGATTCCAACCGACTCAAAGCTTACCTTTGGCCAACGTAACACTTGCATCGATTCGCATCGATACCTTATCGGATCAACGCAACTCTTCGAGTCAACGACTCATCGTAATACACCGATGCGGAGCGGAACATTACAGAAGGATGGGTTAGTACGCATGTATATTGCCTATAGGGCAATCAACAACCTCACGATCAAGAACAAATACCCACTGCCGCGGATCGACGATCTATTTGACCAGTTGAGCGGAGCTCGGGTATTTTCCAAGATTGATCTGAGGTCGGGATATCACCAAGTGAAGGTGAAGAGGGAGGATATTCCCAATATCGCTTTCAGGACACGGTACGGGCAGTTTGAGTTTTTGGTTATGCCGTTTGGGCTAACCAATGCACCAGCAGTATTTATGAACCTTATGAACAAGGTGTTCCATCAGTATCTGGATCAGTTTGTGGTGGTGTTCATTAACGATATCTTGATATATTCCAAGATTGAGGAGGAGCACGAGGAGCATTTGATGATAGTGCTAGAGATTCTCAGGAAGGAGCAGCTTTACGAGAATCTCTCCAAGTGTGAGTTCTTCTTGGACAGGGTGGACTTCTTGGGGCATGTGGTGACTGGAGATGGTATCTCAGTTGACCCCAAGAAGATTGTAACAGTTGAGGCATGGGCAGCGCCGACTTCAGTTGCAGAGATCAGGAGTTTCCTGGGGCTGGCAGGATATTCTCGAAGATTTGTGCAGGATTTTTCCCGGGTTGCAGAGCCGTTGACTCGGTTGACCCGGAAGGATGCAAAGTTCGTTTGGTCAGAGGAGTGTCAGGTAGCTTTGATGAGTTGAAGAAGCGGCTTACGACAGCTCCGATTCTGACATTGCTTTCAGGATCAGGTGGATTCACTATTTATGCTTCCAGGCAATTACGTCCCCATGAGAAGAACTACCCTACCCACGACCTGGAGCTGGCAGCAGTGATATTTTCTCTGAAGTTATGGAAGCATTATCTATATGGTGAGAGGGTGGAGATCTTCACAGATCACAAGAGCTTAAAGTATGTGTTCACTCAGAAGGAGTTGAACATGAGACAGCGCAGATGGCTAGAGTTGATGAAGGATTTGACATCCTACTTCAGTATCACCAAGGGAAGGCCAAAGTGGTTGCCGATGCCTTGAGTAGGTATCCGACAGCCATGTGTTTGACCATGGATCGGCATTTCTTGTAGACTTGGAGAGCCTTGGGATTGAGGTGATCGTGCCCGGAGTGCAGATGCACTTGTGGGGCATGCAGATTCAGTCAGACTTGGTGGAAAGGATGAAGTCGGCACAGTTTGAGGACGTTGCTCTGCGGTGTCTCCGAGAGCAGGTTCGAGTAGGATTGCTGGAGGGCGAGTTTTCTCTTGCAGAGGATGGTGCCTTGAGGCACGATTCCAGATTATGTGTGCCCAACGAAGATCTCAGGGAGCAGGTTATGCAGGAGGTCCATAGATCTCAGTACTCTATACACCCGGGTGCCAATAAGATGTACCGAGATCTGAGCAAGCATGTTTGGTGGTCAGGGATGAAGCGGAAGGTGGCTCGCTTCGTGGCTAGGTGCTTGGTCTGTCAGCAGGTCAAGGCAGAGAGGCAGAGGCCCGGTGGATTGTTTGCAGCCACTGCCCATTTCCGAGTGGAAATATTAGCATATCACTATGGACTTTGTTTCAGGATTACCGCGTACTCCAGGAGGAAAAGACTCAATTTGGGTCATCATTGACAGGTTGACCAAATCGGCCCACTTCTTTTCATTCAAGGTGGGTACGTCTACAGAGAGTCTGGCGGAGATGTATATGCGGCAGATAGTCAGGATTCACGGAGTTCCGGTCAGCATCGTCTTAGATCGGGATAGCCATTTTACTTTCTATTTCTGGAGGAGTCTGCAGACCAGCTTGGGCACTCAGCTCAAGTTTAGTACTGCATACCACCCCTAGACGGACGGACAGTCGGAGCGAAATATTCAGACACTTGAGGATATGCTGCGGACGTGTGTCCTGGACTTTGGAGGTTCCTGGGAGGATCATCTTCATTTTGTGGAGTTTGCTTACAATAATAGTTTCCAGGCCAGCATTGAGATATCACCTTTCGAGGCTCTGTACGGGCGTAGGTGTCGTACACCCTTATCTTGGGATGATGTTGGTGAGCGAGCTTTACTGGGGCCAGAGATGGTTGTTGATGCAGCCGAGAAGGTGAAGCTCATCAGGGACAGACTTCGCGTGGCGCAGGACAGACATCGGCACTAGACCGATAGCCACCGGAGGCTGTTGGAGTTTGAGGTACAGATTAGAGTAGGATTAGATTTAGGTTTGTTGTTTGTGATTTTTGACCATGTTTATTTATTATAATTAATTAAGACCTTACTTATGATTAGGTCAGAGACCAGGTTTTCTTAAGGATATCTCTGACTCGTGGTATGATACGTTTTGGTGGAGGCGGAAAGCTTAGCCCGCGCTTCATCGGCCCTTTCGTTATCAGCGGAAGAGTCGGTGACGTTGCATACATGCTAGACTTACCGCTTGTGCTAGTGGAGGTCCACAACATATTCCATGTATCAAAGTTGAGACGGTACGTGGCTGACCCTAGCCATGTGCTCGATCATTCAGAGATTGAGGTTGGGCCTTCTCTCAGCTATCCTGAGCAGCCAGTGAAGATTCCGGATCGACGGAAGAAGGTTATGAGGAACCAGGTGATACCTTTGGTACGCGTCGCATGGAGATATCATTCTCCAGGAGTGTCTACCTGGGAGCAGGAGGATGAGATGCGCGAGCGCTACCCCTATCTTTTTGGACCGTGAGGAATACTTTCTATCCTTCTCATCAGTTGTATTTCGCCTTTCAATTTTTAGGACAAAATTCTTTTAAGGAGGGTAGATTTGTCACTACCATATTTCTAGTGTGAGGGTATTTTTGACATTTTTGGGGTAATTTAAATTTATTAGAATTTATTTGAAATTATGGAAATTTTTAGAAATTATTTTGGAATTGTTTGGACTAGATTGATTTTGACTAGTTTTGACCCTTGTAGACCAACCTAGAAGCTAACCCTAGTTAGTATGGACTTGGTTAGGTTATTTGACTCTAGTCTAACCGAAGCTAATCCTTGGTTTGGTCATTAGACTCTAGTTAGCAATAGGAATTAGAAAGTCATAAGTCATGGCTTATGATTTAGTACCTTTAATAAATTATTTTAACTCATAGCCTTGTAGGTTGGCCCAAAGCCCAAGACAATTGCTAAACCCTAATCCCTAGACTTAAATGGCCGGCCACCCCTATTTATATTGGGAACATCACCCTATAAATACTATCCTAAATTTAGGGTTGCCTCTTTCTTAGGAAAGCTCAAAGTTTAAGAAGGTTTGTTTCCTATTTCATTTAATCCCTAGATTTCCATTCCATTTCCTTTTTCATTCAAATCTCTTCCATTAGGTTCTAATATACCCACTCTTGCTGTTATTGAAGTTCATTTCAGTTTGGTATTGTTTTGTGGGTTTGGGACATCAAGGAGAAGAGCTATTGAAAGGGGGGTTTTCTTGAAAGTTCAAGTATAGGTAACTTCCTCTTCCCTCAATAAAATTTTAATTTCTTTACATATTTAGGAAGCCCTAAAATTCCCCTAAATGTCTGCATTGGTTTCGTGTCGAGTCCCATAAGTTTCGTGTCCGTTTGGACACGTATCAGGAACTGTCCATAGGTGTTTGTCGAAATGCCTCAAAGGGCATTTTGATTTCTTTTGAGCGATATTTTAAATAGAAAATTAGGTTTTATTGTTGCTTATGGATTTTTGTCCTTTGTGGTGGATTTTTGTGTCGGGTTGTGTCAAACTCGACGCATGGACACGCGCTGTTGACACGCGCGCGTGCGCTCGGGTTGGATCCCCTCATGCTCGGGGCTTGGTGTGCAATGCACACTCCACTTCGACGCACAAAAATTGACACGCGTGTCATGTCCGTGGCTGACACGAGGTTCATAAAGTGTCATGAGCTCTCGTGTCGTATCGGACACGCTTTTGCCTGTGCACGTGTCGTGTACTGTGTGTATCAGTGTTCTTAAATTGTGTCCCTGTGTTAAATTGTATTAATGCTTTTAAATTGTGTCTTATTTGATTAGATAAATCCTAAATGTGTTGTTAAACTCTGATTACATTAGTTTACATGATTAAGTTAGTTTTTTATGTGGAATTTAGGTTTCGAATGTTAGAGTATGTTATGTCTGACACCAACTTTTCTGATACTGGATCCCTTCTTGGGATGTTATCCTTATGGAGCATCGGGTACTACATATTCTGTATGTTTCACTTACATGGCATATCACTATGCTTCGTTGGTTCACTGATCACTTGTGATATATACTCTTATGATCACAGAGTATTCCTTGAATCCTTATCCCATACATTAGGTTTCCTAGAATCCTTATTTATGGGACTTCCATGTACCACCCTTCGGGGGCCTTTGCATGGAATCATAACATAACCTGGTTGGATTCTTGTGTATTGATTGGGGGTACGGGGGAGTAGAAGTGGACATGTGAATAATACACCAGTAGTGTAGCATCAGAATCATTCCATAGTGTAGCATCAAAATCATCCCATGTCATTTACATGTCCATGTTGTACTCTGACTCACTAGCCACATGCTAGTTCTCTATTTATAGTAGATATTTCTATTACAGTTCTCTCACTGTTTACATTCTGTATTTCTTACAGTACTAGTATCTTACTTTACTGCATGATTATATTTTCTAACCTGCTATGAACTGTTGAGATGTACTGTACTCGCTCCTGTCCTGACTGGACCTGTTGAAAATATTACAGAGGACGAGGAGGAGGCATGTCTGGACACTTTCTACGGGATAGCCTTAGATGACATTTGCGAGCTGGACCCTCAGGAGGACCCAGCTCTAGCTGAGGACATCACCCCGATTGCCTAGACTAGTTTAATTAGGCTTATCTTTTATGTAGTCTTGAGACATGTTTTAGCTAGACTTTATTCTGTTCTGAGTTGTATATATTCTTTCATTCTGTATCTGAGACCATGTACCTCTGGATATTTGCTGGGTTTATGTTAGACTACTTTATCATCTCTGTTTCCTTGAGTTCTATTTCATATCGTGCTATCTCTTCCTTAGTTGTGATTGAGTTTATTTACTGCTATGTCACCCCCATTCGTGGAGTATAAATTTTTTAGATATATATATTTTTAGATGTATGTTAACCTAGGATAGCGTTCTACCGCCGACACTGTGGCATAGGTTGGACGTACCCACGTCTCGTGCCCTTACTCTAGGGTGCGGGTCGTGACAGATATTGCTGGATCCATTTCATGCGACACTCACTTATTTATGTCTGGTCTCTATTTCTTGAACCAAATACTGGAACCACCTACTGGAACCATCCTGGAATCAAATACTGGAACCATTCGTGTACTGGCTGGACTTATACCTATTTTCGTGTCGGATTATGGATTCACTTGTACTTGCTGGGCGGAAAAATATTGGAATAGGCATGTGAACATACCCAAATACTGGAACCACTCGCTTGGAATTATACTAGAACGATAGCCATCACACATTTGGCCGAGTGTGCGGTGTGCCGTATTACCTACAGCCATTCACATGTCGATCACGATATTTTGAAAAATACTGTTAGAGTATAGGCTAGACTCACCCTGGAACCTTTGATCACCGATTGGACTCACCTTATATCGGACTCATCTTGTACTGGAACCACCTGGTATCAGATTCATGTTGTCTGGATTTTCTTGGGTTTTGTACTTGTTTATATTTACATTCTGAACTTATATCATGTTGCTCTAGTTCAGCTAGTTTCTATTTACAGTCTTTATTGCTATGATTCTTCTCTTGTTTTACTTACCTTACTTTTCTTGTATCTTAACTGTTTCTCTATACCATCACCTGTATACAAACTACCATATTCATCAATAAAACTGTCTATAACTGCTTTATAGTTCTCTGTCATTTACTTGGGTTTTCTAGATGAGATGTACTCGTTCCTGTCCTGACTGGACCTGTCGAAAATTTTACAGATGATTGCCCTGAGGACACTTGCCTACATATTATGGACCCGGAGACAGGATGGCTACCTTTGGCCCCGAAACTCAGAAGTGATCGGGATTTAGTTTAGTAGACTAGTATATATTTTCCATGTTAAACTTGTTGTAGTGGATTGAGACTTGTGTAGTATTTGAGATTGTTGTGAGTTGTTATTTTAGTAGTTGTCTTCTATTCTTAGTTATCTTCTGTGTTATCTTATCGTGCTTAGACTGTGATTGAGTTACGATATCTTATACTTGTCCTCCGTTCGAAGTTGATCATAATGAGTACATTATTTATTGTGTGAGTTGATGGTTAGATAGTGACCTAGAACAGCATTCTACCGTCGACACTGCAGCTTAGGCTGGGCGTTGTTACGCACTCGTACCCTCACAGTAGGTGCGGGTCGTGACAAAGGGAATGGCCACCGGACTGCCGAAGATTTCTCACCCAAACCAGCTTTGTGATGGGTGCCTCATCCCCAAACAAGCACGACTACTGTTCCCTCTGCAGACAAGCTTCAGAGCTGAGAAGACATTGCAACTTGTACACGCTAACATTTGTGGCCCGATTACACCCGCTACACTTACAGGTAAGAAGTATTTTCTTCTACTTGTTGTTGACTTCAGTCGCATGATATGGGTGTATATGCTCAAAGAAAAGGAGATACTTTTGATTCCTTTAAGAAATTCAAGTCTCTTGTAGAGAATGAATGTGACAACAAGATAAGACACTAAGAACTAATCGAGGAGGTGAGTTCCTGTCCAAGGAATTCACAAGCTTCTGTGAAGGCGAAGGCATACAACGGCACCTCACCGCACCATATACGTCACAACAAAATGACATAGTGGAGCGCCGAAATTGCACCGTGATGGCCACGACAAGGAGCATGCATGTTCCTGGAAGCATATGGGGCGAGACGGTCAGACATACTGTGTACCTGCTCAATCGGTTGCCAACTAAAGCTCTCGGTGCGTTCACGTCGTATGAAGCCTCGACTGGTAAGAAACCGAACCTGGAACACTTAAGGATCTTTGGATGCGTCGTACACATGAAGACTGCAGGTCCTCATCACAAACTTGATGACCGAAGCACGTCGTTGGTATACCTTGGCGTGGAAGAGGGCTGCAAAGCACACCACCTCTATAATCCTCAATGCAGCAAGATCCAGGTGAGCAGAGATGTCGTGTTCGAGGAAGAAAAGAGATGGGACTAGAACAATGGTGACGGTGCCGAACCACAAGGCTGGATAGAAATCTCAGTCGAAGATCCTATCGTCGAGACTGTGATCACTCCACAAAGAGCGGTGGACGAGGCTATGCACACACTGGAGGACACGGAAGATGCGACAACAACTATGACGCACGGAGCGGCAATGGCGTCAAAGGAGCCTACTACACCACAAGCTGCAGCCTTAACTTCAAGCGGCTCACCCATACCGACGATAGACTCAAGCGAGCCAAAGAGATACCACTAAATTGCTGACATATATGCTGAAACTTAAGAGACCTCTCTTGATCCATAGATGATGTTCTTGTCGGATGAAGAACCGACAAACTTTCAAGATGCTGCATTTGAGCGTGAGTGGCAGAAAGCTATGACGAAGGAGTTGGAAGCCATCCAAGAAGAATAGGACTTGGGTGCTTACTGAGTTACCATCTGGGCACAATGGGTATGCAAGGTGAAGAGAGACAGTGAAGGCAAGATCCTCAAGCACAAAGCTAGACTTGTGGCAAACGTGTACGTCTAACAACATGGAGTTGACTTTGATGAAGTGTTTGCTCCAGTGGCTAGACTCGATATAGTTCGCTTGATTATTGCCCTTGCAGCCCGACACGGATGTGAGATTCACCATTTGGACGTTAAATCTGCGTTCCTGAATGGTGACCTCAAAGAGGAGGTATATGTAGCTCAACCCGAAGGCTTCATCATCAAGAACCAGGAGCACAAGGTGTATAGACTGTTCAAGGCTCTCTATAGTTTGTGGCAAGCACCGAGGGCCTGGAATATACGCCTAGACAGCTGCTTAAAGGAGCTGGAATTCATCAGATGCACTCAAGAGCATAAGGTATACACGAAGAATAATGAAGAGGGTGAACTCATTGTCGGAGTGTATGTTGATGACTTAATCGTCACAGGCACAAAGCAACTGCAGTAAAGGCTTACAAGCAGCAGATGATGCAGAAATTTGAGATGAGTGACCTTGGGCTACTCTCATACTACCTTGGTATAGAGCTAGACCAACGGAGTAATCATATTACATTGAAGCAATCAGCATATGCGAAGAGAGTGTTGCAGCAATTTGGAATGAGAGATTGCAATCCGACCAAGTATCCCATGGAATTAAGCTAAACTGCAACTCAGAAAGGACCTTAAAGGAACCCTAGTCGATCCAACGCAATATAGGCGCATCATTGGCTGTCTCAAGTAATTACTCACACTCGCCCGGATATTTCTTATGCTGTTGGAATGGTGAGTAGGTACATGGAGAAGCAAGCAACCACGTATAACCAGGCTGTGAAACAGATCCTCAGATATGTAAAGGGAACACTTGAGTATGAACTCATGTATGAAAAAGGACATGGTGAAGATGAACTGCATGGACTCACCGACAACAACTTAGCCAGAGATGTCGACGACAGGAGGAGCACCAGTGGAATGGCGTTCTACCTCAACAAGAACCTAATCATTTGGACGTCTCAGAAGCAGAAAATTGTCGCATTGTCCTCCTGTGAAGCTGAGTTCATGGCGGCAACGGGTGCAACGTGTCAAACTATGTGGCTGAGGAATCTTCTTAGTGAGGTGATTGGCCGCAAAACTAAGCCAGTTACGCCTTATGTTGACAATAAGTCTGCAATTGCGTTGGTCGACAAGTTTGCAATTGCGTTGATGAAAAACTCTGTGTTTCATGGACGTAGTAAGAACATTGACACTCGCTTTCACTTTATTCGCTAGTGTGTAGAAAAAGGGCAGATAAAGGTGGAGTACGTTTGCACTGGAAAATAACGTGCCGATATTCTCACGAAGTCTCTCGCCAAAGTAAAATTTGTCGAGATGCAGCAGGTGCTGGGAGTTATCAACCTTGATCAAATCTAGATTAGGGAGGAGAATCTTAGCTAATAATCTAGATGCACCTGTCAAGTAGCAAATACTATTGCAACAGGGCACTGACACTACAAGAAAAACTCCATTTTACAACGTTATAAAAACATTGTAAAAGAGCTTTTACAATGTTTAATAAAAGGTTGTTATATCCAGGGTTGTAAAAGGGGAGGCATCTTCCACAACGTTCGTTTGAACATTGTGAAAACGTTGTAGAAATTTTTTCCACAACAATTTACAAACATTGTTTAAATTTATAAAATCTAACAAAACTCTTTCTACAACATTTTCCATGTATTGTAAAAATTCTTTTTAGAACATATTATAAGTATCGTAAATATAATTTTAACAACGTTCTACAACTGTGGTAGAAACTATATCTACCATGCTTGTTAAACATTGTATATAGAATTTGTACAACAGTGTGCAAACATTGTAAAAAAATTATACAACTTTTGAAAAATGTTGTAAATGTTATTCAATTATGTTTCACGGACGTTGTAAATAAAATTTATATGTTGTAATTGTAATATCAACAATAATTTAAAAGTATTGCAAATAATTTTTACAATGTTTAAAACGTTGTGAAAATGTTATCTTGCAACAGTTACTAAACGTTGTTGATTGTATTTCCATTTAAAAAAAATATACAATTTATAAATAAAAATATATTGATTACAATTACAATACAAATACAAGTACATAATCAACCCCTTTCTGTTCCAACGTGCCACACATCCATTTTACCATGCCCTCACCAAACTCAGAAACAAGAGGCGGAGTGATTATCATCAATCCTAACCCATTAGCATCTTCGTCACTTTGTCGACAATCTTGCTCCGGGAGAAAAATAGCTCATAGTCATCGCCGATGACTCTGTAGACTTCCCACTCCCTATCGCCATTAACATGCCTACCAATCTCTGCCTGGAAAATTTATTATTCAAGATTAGTTTTTGAAGTTCGCAAAAAAGAATAGTACTAACTAAATTATGTATGACAGTTACACGGACACGAAAAAATGGTATCAATTGTAAAATATGCCCACATTTGCGTTCACAGGGGGCTATGTATGTACATATTTGAAAATGTTCGTATCACATGTGTATTATGTTTAGACAGTAGATCAACATGCATTTGCAAAGGAATAAGAAGTTAATGATATATCATCACCATTTTGGTGTATAAAAATCTAGTTCCCAACAAACCTTTGAATCCTAAATGTTTATATTAGGTTATTTATATCTGGTCTGGTGTTTAGTGTTTAACATATAGTGATCTGAAAGTACAATATAAGATATGGAATTACTTGTCAAAGGTGAGTGTCCTAAACATAGAAATATATACAAGCAATTAAACCAGTAGTCAATATATGTTACCTTAGCAATTAAACTAGAGTTATTCTAATATTACCTTAGCTCATAGAACTTCAGTTTTTGGAAAGTTAAAGCTAATTTAAATCCAAGATTGAATAGTAAAATATAACCAAACAAAGCCACCAATGATATACAAGTAGAAGTGGCCACTTAAGTTTAACCTCCAGCTGGTCAAAACTTGTTGACCTATAGTTGTATTTAATGAAGAAATCTACAGAATTCAAAAAAATAAGAAAAATGAGATGTAACTAAATTTAGCCAAAAGTTGCCATTACAGCAAACCTTTTTCCACCGGGATGCAAGGAACTCACTTAAAGTCGATCATATTTCTGTATATGATACTGGGGAAATCTGAAATCCCCATTTTAACCAGGATGATATAGAAGCTGCAGAAGCAAGTCTAATTGCATTGGTTTATTAGAATCAAGTCTTAGAAACTATGAAATGACTTACATTTTGGAAGAATAAAGCCACCAAATAATAGGATCGTTAGCAAGGAAATTTTACCACAAACTATAGAAGCCACCATTGACTAGAAATATGAGGCGATGAAACGAAACATGGATAGTAACATTTGGTGCATAGCAGAAAGTAGAATAAATTGACGGAAGAACCTAACAGGTTATATGAAAATACTTAAGAAACTTGAATAACAATAAGTGCTATGAACATTGTTAACCATTTTTCTAAACAAGGTTTAAGTTTCAGATATACATACCTTGAAGCCTCTGGGTTGTACCCAATGACATAATATGTGAGCGATGTCCATGTAAAGGGCTCTGTCCATGAAATATTGACTTTTAATATCCAAGCTGGAAGTGCATATAACCATGTAGCATAGAAGTAAAAATCCCATTGCTTGTAAAAACCAGAAGCCTGGATGATGTCATAACTCCAGTATTTCATTGATGAGTGTGTAAAAGAGGGAACCAAGATAGTAATTAGCATGTCGAATGTCAACCCCCATTTGTGTTCTTGATCCTTCCTGGACGGAACCTGAATAAAAGTTTACCTAAAGAAGGCCTTTAGTTCTTCTTAAAAAAAAAAAACTTGTAGGTTGTTAATTCAAACATTACATCATGTAGAAACTCAGCTGCTCCTTTTATAATGTTGTTAATTAAAACATTACATCATGTAGAAACTCAGCTGCTACCACCGATGCTTCTTGAGGTACCTTCAGAACCAAGAAGATAAGCTTTGCATATGCATCAACCGTCACAAAGGATAAATGCTGGAATTGATTGATTGATTGAAGTAACAATGAGACAGAGGCAGTGACCTCCTCATGAGCAAGACAATATGCAACAAAAAGCTCCTGGAAAAGAAAAAAACTTTAGCATTGGCAGTGTTCTAAATGGCGGTCGCCTCTAGGAGACTATATTATAACACATAACAAAGAGAACTATTACATTTAGTAGACTAGATACATAAAAGGCAAGATTTTAGAAAGAGACCACTTAGACTTGAGAAACTGTTTTAAGTCACTTCACAAAAATGAAATACAAATTAGTCACCAAGTGAAATAAATAAATGGTGTATCGAGGACATAATGAAATACAATTGAAAGACCTTTCGCAACCTTTCTCAAATTCAAAAAGAAGAGATATATGGCAGAACACACAAGTTTTTTTCAAACACAATACTATCTTTTACTAGTTCAACAAGAGTTCAAGTTGGCAAAGACATACAAAAATGCACATCTTTTTAAAATAATCACCCATATCTAATGTTTGAGTTTGACAATAATCCAGAAAAAACATAGCAGGGGAAAACTACCACACGAGAATGACTTACCCTTATTAACTTTACGGAGAAGCTTTGGCCACTCTACTTGGAACAGACTGTGCATCGTCACCCTCACTAGAATAAGAAGGCGGCTGTGAAAACCCACCACTGCTATAAGCATCTGCATAAGGCTGTTACCGTTGGCCATAACCAGCCTGGCTCTGTGGTAGGGCACAGCCATACATCGGTACTTCTCGAGGGGCTTCCTAAGTAGTCTTAGCTGCTTGATTTGTCAGTCAAAAATGAGAATATAAACTCCTTTGTGTACATGACGAAAAAATAACTCAAAATGGGACTAGCTCATATGTTTAAAGCATGGATAATCAAAGTATAAGAGCCTAGAGCAAATAAGAGTTTCCGTAATAAATGGTTAAACTTAACGTAGAAGTCGGCAGCGTAAATAGTGCTCATATCCATGGATTGGCCCATTTCACCTTCTAGCTGTTTAACAATGTACTCTTTTACTCGGCTAATTTCTTTCTTCGTAGCTCGATTGGAAACATAACAATTTTCTAATGGCAAATAAAACAAACCAATAAGGGTTATGCAATACAAGTAGGAACATGTGAAATGAATACCCTTAATAGTCACTACTAGAAAATTGTAACTAAAGTTAGAAACAGAAGCAATAGAGGAATCCCAGTTCCTAATCAATCTTGAATGCAATATTAGCTTTGTAAGAAGCTAACATTGACTTCTTACACCTGTATGTTGATAAGGTATATTCATGTATTTTGACTTCTTTATGATTGTAGATGCCCTTGAACCGCCTTGAGTCTCAAGGTATACTAATATATTCTTAATTTGTACTCAAAGTCATATCACTAATTCTATGCTAATTTTGTTAATGCAAAAAAAGAAGAAAAAAAATGATGTTTCTATATGATTTCCAAGTTCCCTGTTTTTGTACATTCGAGAATAATTGTGAGAAAGATTGTAGGAAAAAGAATACTTTAACTTTGTCGACGTCTCCCAAGAGGAACTTGGTAGAGAAAAGATAGAATATACAGAGATAAACTTTATATACCAATAAACATAAACTTTGATATACTAAGAAATAAACTTGCTCTACCAAAGCATATCTGATCGATTCAACAGTAAGTATTTTTTACTGAATTAGCTAAGTCGGTATGTCTTACAGTAGTGACCACCGAATGCAATTTATTTCCTGGTTTGTATCCTATAATCTCCAACCATTACTGTTACTTATTAATCCCTACATATATAATATCCTTGAATAATGTGAAACTCTCTGTAATCAAGTCTACATATTGACTACACTTGTACTAAAAGATCCCTAGAGATATATAATATCTAGGAATAAGAAACTTTCTTTACTCACGTTGTAGGCAGTGAACTAATTATGGTATTCATAAAACTAACATACTATATATATATTCTAGTTTGAACTATTACTGTAACAGTAAAACAAGATATGTGAGTTTCCTCAAAAGGACTGCACACGGACATTTTGTGTACCAATATGAGATATTCTAGTACAAAAAAATTATAAGATCTTTGTTAAATTCAAATTTTGATTATAAGAAGTTCTAGAAGATATAAAGGAACCAGAAGAAAAAGCGGTAGAACCGTTTAAGGTGTTAAATCAATAAAACACTTGTAGATAACTTCCATCAATTCATGAGGAATTATGTAGAATACACCTGAAATCAATAAATATTTTGCCACACAGATTAACATGCAATCACTTGGTTGTACTGAAGGGATCCAACAAGAAAAGGATTGATTAGATCTACTGAAGTTAGACAACATCATTCATTCATAAAGGTGTTGAAAGATATACTCACATGTTATATTGATTTGTTATGGGAGAATTCTATATCTAGAATCCTCGAGTGGAACTTCTTAACCATATTATCTGCGGCTGATATAAATGGCTTTGCTTCCTGTTCCAAGCACATTGAAGGGTGAGAATGAATTGCTTAACTACTAAAGCTGATCATGAGGTAAGATTACACAAACCTTTTGCACCAATGAATCTTCCAGGTATCCTCTCAAAGATGAAAAAATGTGTTTGTACCTCCAGCTCATCCTGGCTTTGATTTGTGAGGCAACACTCTAGTTTTAAGTAACATTATCTGAGGGTAACAACATAGAATGAGAAATTTGTACTAACAAGAGCTTAACAATGCAAATTCATAAGTAAACAGATAGCAGCAGTGTTACCTGTTAGGTTCTTCTATTTTCCAATATTTGCCTTTTGATGGCTTGATTCTCTTGAACAATATCATGTGCCACAATTTTTTTGCAGTGTTACCAGCAGGCCTACTGAAGAGAAAAGTAGGAAATTAAGTTTTGTTTGTTTACAAGTTGCTTTGGGACATGTATGTAACACGAATTAGAGCATCACTTTATTACACACTTCAATTTGATGATATTTCTAGATTCAACATAAGGTGATTGGTCTTCCGTCTGGAAAGCAGATGGTTGTCTAATTGAAGATCTGTCATTCTTTTTGGCCGTATGCTTATTGGAATTGTTGGGAGCCATTGATCCTTTGACATGAATACTTTGAGCTTTGGGAGTGCAAGCTTCTGAAGCTCTTTAGTTCTTCAGTCTCATAGATACTGAATCTTTAATCAAAATGCTTGCATTTTGGATGAACATCTTCACCATCTACAAGAGACGAGTTCAACGATAATAAAAACCATATTAGCAGAACAGATTCGTGTAAGGTTAAACCATCAACAAAATAAAACCTGAAGCTATAGACACATTGATCACCGGAAGAATGGGTAACGCAAAAGATGCGGCCTCCATGCTCGCCATAGATTAATTGCAAACAGAAGGCCAATATAGTGAAACTGAATCAAATAAATCTATCACTTGAGCTAAATCAAGAACTAATTATTTCTTAAGTAGAACGTTTTCTCATATTGAAGAGGCTTACTAGTCCCACAAGATGGCTGAAACAAAATATCAATTCTCCTCTTTAGAACCTCTAAAGATGCACACATCACGAAGTCTCTATAAATTATAATTGAACTGTTCACTTACAAATTGGACACTTTTCTACTGTTTACTTTTTGTTGTTGGCCTAGCCTCCATATCAAAAATGTGCTCCTAAATGTATCTCAAATTAATGGAACTAAACACTCTAGTAAGTAAAATTGCAAAAAAAAGATTGTAGACCGATTATTTTTTTAAGGAAAGATACCAACCTAGTGCTTTCTACTTCAGATATAGGATGATTCATCTGGCTATCGGCTTCTCTTACATCCTGCTCTAGTTCATACTAATATAAAAAGATTCAAAAAATTTTGTTTTTTATGATTGAGATCTCACCTACTCTGCTACTAATAAAAAAAACTACCAGCTGGGTCTCCCCCACATTTTTAGAGTTACTGAGGCTCGTGGTGTTCACTGGGCCGGTTCGGCCCGGGCCCGCCCGTGGACCGGACCGGCCCGCCCCCCTATAAGCCCGGACCGGCCCGCCGTGGGCCCGAACCGGCCCGGCCCCCCACTCCTGAACGGGTCGGGTCGGGCCTCACCCCCCCAGCCCGAGCCCGGCCCGGCCCCCCACTCCTGAACGGGTCGGGTCGGGCCTCACCCCCCCAGCCCGAGCCCGGCCCGGCCCGTAAAGAAAAATTTCTTTTTTTCTTGAGAAAAAATATTGGATGTTGTAGGATTCGAACCTAAGACATGCCAAACTAGAGTTTTAAACCCACTACTATAACCAGTTTCTCTTATTTGTTGTGTGTTCAAAATCTACATTAGCTTATATAATAGGTTAATAAGATAAAAATGGAAAGAAAAAAAAAGACAGCCAAAGCCCGGCCCGCTTAGGCCCGGCCCGAGCCCGCTCAAGCCCGACCCGTCCAGCGCCCGGGCCACTGGGCCGGGCTGGGTTTGATTATTTTTAACCGGGCCGGGCCAGGCCCGGCCCGCATTCACCCCCGGTCCAGGCTGGGCCCGGCCCAAGCCCGACGAGCCCGAGGTTTCTGGGCCGCGGGCCGGCCCGGCCCGGACCGTTTAACACCATGAGAGGCTGTCAATTTGAACAGTTCATCCGTCATTTCACTTTGGCATGAAAGCTGAACCAATCTAATAAACCCTAATTTTATAATTATATAAGAACATAGTAGAATAGACATAAAGGAATTCTCACAATTTATTTTTGGCATTAAAACTGAAACAATATAAAAGGAAACCATAAACACACGAATACGATACAACATAGTACAGACACAATAATATGGACACAACACCTATTTCTGTGTCCTAAAAAAATATTTAAAAATATTAAAAAAAACCCCACTAAATTGAATGATCTCAATAAAATAACACTATAACTCATAAAGAATCTTTGATCAAAAAATTGAAGGCTGTCAGTAACGATCACTCAAAGAATGATAACAAATAGTAAATAATATTAGAATTCATGGATTCAAAATGAAAGGTCAACAAATAACTTCATATTCTATAAAAGATCTGAAGTATCTGCTAGCTCCTCCGAGGCCAGTGAGTCCTTCGACAAGCCGGAGGACATTAGAAGGTTCCCGACTAGGCGAGACAGGTCCCACTAGGGATGGTGATTTTGACCCGAGCAAGTTGGCGAGAGCGAAACATGATGACGAATTCGAGAGAGCAATTGTAGAACAATTAGGAATGTAGAAAAATATAAGCTGATGCACACAATCCTTATAAAATAAAATTATCATCCCCATTCTAATTTAGGGCTAAATGGAGAAATACCAAAAAAGGAGAATTTTTTAGTTTTTGTAAAGATTGATAACAATCTTTCAATTGTAAATAATGAATAAAAAGAGAGAAAACTTACAAAGGGGTCGTCCACAATTCATTGTCCGAGGAGGACAAAGAGGGAGTCAGGCGATTACCAAGAGGTGGCATGTTCGCTTGCTGGGTTGACGACGAGGACAACTGGGAGCACGAGGAAGATTTGGGCCTAGTTTAGATTCAGCTCGAGGCCTTGGCTATGAGGAAGAAGGGGGAATGGAGATTGGGGTTCCAAACCATGAGGAAGAGAGGAGGGCTATAGAGGAGAAGGATTAGAGTTAGGCTCAGTTTGCTTGGATTTGGGGAAGAAGATGGAGAGAAATTAGGTTAGGGTTAATAATCAATAAATGAATTAATGGATAGATGGATTAGTGATTATGGGGGTGATCGAAAACTTGGGGCAAAACCGAAAGCGGGGAAAAGTATTGGGACAAAATTACTGTTTTTCTTCGCGCTCAGTCTTAGTGGGACTAAAAAAATCAGTCTTAAATAAAGAAAATTATTAAGGTATATTTATAAATTTGTCCTAAGTAATATACCTTTTATTATGGGTGTTATTAAACATATTTCTTTTCTTTCTGTTTATCCTCTTCTTCGTTTTTAGAAGGTTTGACCAATGTTATATTTTTTTAAACAATTTAACTATCAGTCTACCTCTCCCCTCCCACAACCAAATTTTAAAAGAAAAATTTTGACTTACTCCCCCACATTATTTATCATATTTAACGGTACACCCACAGCGATTACATAATATACAAGTCCTTCCACTTTTGACGAATCTGTCAGGAAATGACGGTCAACCCATTTGACCCAAAATATTTGACAAAAATACCCCTCCCCTATTTGACAAGCAGTCGTTGCCGCTGCTCCTCCCTCGCTCCCTCTCCTTTCCCCCTCCCCCTCCAGCCGCTCCCTGCCCCCGTAGTAGCAGTACGTGCCGCTCGTCGCTGCGATCGCTCCCCGCCCGCTGACCTCCACACATCCCCCTACTCTCTACCATGCCCCTCCCTGCTGCGCTGACAACCCCTCCTCACTTCGCCGTCGTAGTCGTTGTCGTTTCCACTGTTATGTACACCGCCACTGCTACTGCTGTGTGCACCAACGTCGTCGCTACTGTTACGCGAGGAGGGGGAGGGGGGAGGCGGCAGCGAGGAGGGGGAGCTAACGGCGAAGAGGGGGAATGGGGGCGATGGCGGGGAGCGGCAGCCTTCCGGGTGGGAGGGGTGAGAGGTAAGAGGAAGAAGACAATGGGAAGGAAATTTTCGTCAAATATTTTTGGTCAAATGGATTGACCGTCATTCTCTGACGAATTTCGACAAAAGTGGAAGGACCTGTACAGTATGTAAACACTGTGGGATGCACCCTTAAATATGCTAAATAAAGTGGAGGGTAAGTCAAAATTTCTTATTTTCAAAAAATAAACCTAAAACTATTTGTTTATGAATTTTTGATTAAATATCTAATCGATTTTCTCTTTTGAGAGGATTAGATAATTTCTAATTTTTCTTCTTTAAACCAAAAAAATCTAAACCTTCTCTTCATCAAATTTTGTTAGTAAAATTTTCAAAATAAAAATAAAAATGTCGAAATGTTCTATCCATATTGAAGCTGAAGGACAGTTGTGAAGAAGAATACAGGTACTGTATATGAATATAGACACCGCATATATATAGTGTTTGGTTGCTCCCCAATGTGCAAATGTTTGACCGGTGTACACAACATGTACATGTCGTTGTTAGCAACAAAGTGACTTACTATGTTCCTTTAAAGTCCTTTATCAACTCAAGATAATTTAAAGAATATCAGAAGATACCGGACACAATAATTATAATTAATGATTTGTCGACTAGTTAGAGCTTGTAACAACTAATTAAAAAAATTAGAAGATGACTTCTATTTATTTATTTATTTGGTAGGGGTGAAAATTTTGAAGGAAAATTCACCCAACCCCTACGACCACCACATAGACACGCGAGTAAGATCAAGGTATTACTAGGCTGGGCCCAGTAACACGCGGGTAAGATGAAGGTGTTACTGGGCCGGCCCGGGCCCAGTGTTGACCGGTTTTGACCGAGCCTAGGTCGGAGTGGAAAAAATTGAACCCAGACCGGACCCGTGGCCCGATTTTGGTCGGACCGGGCTGAACCGGGCTTGGACCGGGCCGGTTTAGTGTTGGACTGGGCCAGCCCATTTTTTAGGAAAAAACTAAAAAAGGATAAAAATTAGGAAACAAAAGTGAACAATTTATTAACAATTTTTCTGGGAAATAAATTTAATTATGCTATAACATTAACTAAAGAAAATTTGAGAATATAAAAGTTAACAAATTTTTATTAGTGTCAAGATAATTTAATGTACATGTACTTTTTTCCATAAAAATTATAATAAAATGTAACTAGAATTGTCATATAATTTGAATAACTACCATTTATGTTTTAAAAAAAATAGAAAGTAGAAAGTAGAAGTTAATGTACAGCATTACAAGTATTATTTCCATAAAAAATTAGAAAGTAAAAAATTAATGATTAATGTCAAGATAATTGAATGACTAATACAAAATTTACATAATTTAAAAATTAATGACTAATACAAGATTTGCATAATTTGAAAATTAATGAGTAACACATGATTACTAGTACATAAACTGTAATTAATGACTCATACAAGATTACTAGATGTTGATACATGATTTTAAATGTCTGCATAGCTTCCCTGTACCGTGGCTATAGTCCCATTTTAATCGTTTCCTGCAATGCAACATTCAACAAGAACTTTAGTGGAGTATCTTCTTTTGGTATCGCCACTTGCACGCTCATTGTAAACTCCGCTATCAATTCTGATTCAAGCACTTGTTGAGGTTGCAGTTGTTGATCTTGTGGTTGCTAATTTTGTGGTTGTTGTGGTAGTTGTGGTAGTTGATCATTATCCATGATATAAATCTTCTATTCACAATAGGTTGCTTGTAAAAATTGTAAGAGGAAAAAAATTGTTTGTGTGATTAATTTTGAAGATTGTGGTCTATTTATAGATTTTTTTGGGTGAAAAAATGACCTATTTTATCCTAAAAAGGAGTTGTTATAAGGGTATTTTTGGTCATTTTCAGCAAAATGACCAAAATACACTTCAAACGGTCTAAAACAGTAAGTAAAATGGGGGTTAAATGGTCATTTTCACCTCCAAACGTTCAAAAAAAATTCAAAAATCGGCCGAACCGGGCCTGGGCCAGCCCGGCCAGGATGGGTTCTACGGGTTTGACCGGCCCAGACCTACGGTCAAACTGCGTCGGGCCGGCCCATAGTTGCCCCATGAAGGTAAGAAACATGTCACTTATGATTAGGTGTGTCTCTTTTTTTGTTAAACACATGGATATGCAATTTAAAATAGTAAAAAGATAAATACATTTATGACATTTATTTATAGTGGCAAAATAAAAATAATTTTACAACATTGTATAAATATTGTGAAATACCATCTTTTATAATATTTTATAAAGTTGGTTAAATATAAGCATTTTTATAATGTTTTTTAAACAATGTAAAATGATAATACATACACAACGTTTATATAAAGTGGTAAAATAAATTAACATTACAACATCGAAAAAGCATTGTGAAAGATAGAAAATTTACAACAATTGATAAACATTGTTGAACATGACATTTTGACAACATTTTAAAAATATTGTCAAAATTAATAATTTTCACAACATTAAATAAACATTGTCAAAATTAATAATTTTCACAACATTAAATAAACATTGTCAAAATTAATAAGTTTTTACAGTGTTAATAAAAACGTTGTTAAAGACAATAAGACACACCATTGGTGAATGACCATTGTAGAAGTCTTAACGTTTGAATAAAAAACGTTGTTTGCACATGTATTTTACAATATTTTTACAATAAATATTGTAGAAGACTCCCCCTTTCTACAACGTTTTCAGGATATGTTGTAGATGAAATGTTGTAAAAGAGGTTTTTTCTTGTAGTGTGACTAAGTCATTTTCCCATTAGCTTTTTCCCTAGTCTTTATGATTTGTCCTAGTTTTTAGCATCAAGATGCTATGTGTTTAACTTCTTTGTATGCCTATATAAAGGCACAAGCCTATGCTCAATAAAAACACCCAAAAGCTTCTATTCCTCTCTCAACGAATCCTTCCAAGTTTCAATATCCGGTTCCTAGTTTTCAATCTCAAGGCCAACATCATCTGCCTTCTTCCATGACTCCATGATAGACTACTCAAGGGTTAAGAGCTGTCTATATATCAGCCAAGAATCATTTTGTTATGTTTATTATTAGAGTTAATTTGTCCAAACGGTGTCCGAGGAATGTCGTGATCGGCATTTTGGTGATTTAACTTCTTTGGTTAATTTGTTATCTAACTTTTGCATTTTGTTTAAATAGGTTCTGTTGGCGTTTTTGAATGGAGACGGTTAAAAATGAATATGTGATTTGATCACATGTCTTATTTTTCAGAGTTATTTTTGTCCTAACAAGCCGCTAGTACGGTTATGGCGAAGACGACCTCCAGATTGAGTGCATTTGTGTTTATGTAGAATTTCTTCGAAAACCAATATTCCTGTGGTAGTACAACAACAAAAACTTGACAAAATAATTTTAAAAATAAGGCACGTGACCACATGTCCATTTTTAATGATTTCTAACCAAAAGTACCAACGGAACCCAGTTCAGACATTCTTTAAACCAAAATTAATGTAAAGCTTAGGCACCAAGTTTATCCATAAAAGTTCAATCCCCAAAATAGTGACCACAACATTTCTCAGACACCATTTGAATAATTTGGCTTTATTATTTTTACATTTTATTGTAACTAACGTGTCATATTTTAATCTAAAGTCCCACATAGTACTAAAGTAGCTAATATGTATCGAATGACCTCTCTCCGAGTTTTGAGGAGTTGTTATTTTTAGATACCCGACGTTATGCAAGGGACTTTCTGCAAGATACGTTGTATGTCGTTTGGGCTCACTGTCTCCAAGTCCCACCTTTTTTTTAAAATGGAAGGAGTAATACATTTTCGTAGCTTGATCCACAAGTCTTCTGCCACCCAGTCAGGGTCTTATGCCTATCCCCATTGTTCGGTCCACCGATCTTCCCCCAACTCCCTAGTTTTGAGTTGTTAAAGCCTTTATATTGGGCTACCGGAATCGATCCCTCCCAACCATGAAGCATGTATATATAGCACAAATATGGCTGAGGTACTCTCAAGCTTCATTAGATCTCGTTATTCTTATTTCAGTATCTGAGTTTAGGGAGCACATAGATCACAAACATCCATTGTCAATGGCCTTTCCTTATTGAAAAAAGGATGAATTTGGTTCCTTAAAAGTTTGTTTAGGTGGATTAATATCATTCTGCCAAAGAGACTATGGCAATCATGCTGACCAGTGGATATGTTTTATAGTTACATGATGAAGCCATGATCTTGATTGACAATAGAGATCAAATTGGTTCCCTATAGTTCCTCTAGATGGATCATATCATTCTGCTAAGATACATAAGATTCTAAGACAACAATCTTGATCCTTCGTTTGCAATTTGAAAATTTAGAAGTTCAGTTTTGAAGTCGAAGTTCTTCTCCACTAAATCTGTTATGTTCTTTTCTTTCCCTTTTATATCTTTGTAACCTCACTAAATCAGCGGAAATATAGTATTATAGAGTGGGGAAGTTTAATAATACCTTGAGCTTAATTTCTGAAGTTTAATGAATTTGATTGTTTATCGCAAAAAAGAAAAAGAAAAGTTTAATAATACCTTGAGTTTTCATATAGATAATATATAAGGTCATCTTCTGTATTATGTATTCTTAGTCTTTTATGGTGATAGATTATTTTAGGGTTTTTCTAAGGGCACACTCCATTTTACTTGGGACTATCACTTACTGGGGGACATGTCCCGACCCGCACCCGGTTTTCGGACGCGAGCTCGTGAGCAAGCCAGCTACGTATCGAGCGGACTCCAGCCCGACTCGAGTACGTATAAGCTGTCCAGGTCATGGGTATCATATCTAGTCTAAAATATATCTCAATCCACATGAATATTGTAAAACAAGAATGAACAATTATGGGTCATGGTCTGCAGCCCATTAGCATATTGTCCGATTAGACTCTAAGAATGATATGAGTCTATAAAATAAGCAGGTAATATCATGGTACTGAATATGAAGCACGAGAAGATAATAAATACACTAATGATACCTGAATCCCGCAAACATATCATCACATCTGCCATCCAGAACTACTGGCTAACTCCATGCAATCGCTAAACCTGAAGAGATCATCAGGTCCTCAGAGGACTAGCAAGATACATAATATACAAGCCAATATGTAACGGTAAAAAGAAGCAAGAAACAATCAAGGAATCCAACGAGACTAAATGAACTCAAGACTCAAGATCTAAACGCAAGGATCCTAAGACACTGGCATGCCATACTAGAAGTGGCTGTCTATAAACTGCAGTCAAGGCAAGTACTCACAATCTATAGCATCTCAATCGCTGTCAAGGCAAGTACACACAACCAAGACGTAGCCAATCCTAGTATAAAATCCTATAGACTATAGTCAAGGTAAGTACTCATAATCTATAGAATGTCAAAGTCGAGTCCCACTCAAGTACATCTCAAGTCAAGTCATAATCAAGTCGAGAAAATCGTGGTGTGGGACTAGACGACTCTATCAAGCAATACGTATGAGACTAACATAGTGTAACAGATAGAAGTATCACAACAGAAAGGAACAAGAAACTAGAAACATGTAAAGTAAAACTATAACATGATGGTGTACCAGACATGGAATAAAGCAATCACGAATGTAAGAAAAGAACAGTAGCAAGAATGAACATGCATATAGGTGATACTGTACAAATTGGCAAGGTATACTTGCCTGGAGGGTGCACGCAGAACCAACAATGTATCGCCAATCACAAGTCAGAAGTCCAAGTCATCACAAGTGTCTCCGAAAGCTGAAATAACGTTACCAACATTCTCAGAATAGTCAAATTAGCTAAAATTTCCTGTCTTTAAATCCAATTCTGGACATAGGGGCAAAACGGTAATTTTGGGCAAAAACGATGTCCGCCGTTGGACCCGCTTTGCACCGAAAAGCGTGCCATAGTCAACGGTCTCTAAAGTCGTCAAACTACATGTCTACGGATCCAGTTTTCCGATACGAATCCAACCGTATGTCCAAAGTTGGATTCCGGCGGGCCGTGCACAAAATCGCCCGTTGAGTGGAACCGTGGGGCCCGTAAAACGGTGATTTTGTCAACGGTCTCAGAATTGGACCAAACTTGGCATACAGGACCAGAAAAATGATACGGTCCTGCTGGCACAAGTTTCGTCTCGATCTGACGAGCATGCACAAAGTAATTAGAGTTTGTGCAACGTGCACGATACGGTGAATTTCGACGGATACGCATCAAATTCGTCGCGCACACGCGACCAATTTGAATTCCGTCAAAGCCCACACGACCACGAAGCCGTTACGCAGCTTTCGATGCCTTCGGTGCGCGACCACGTTTCCCGGAATGGCGGGACGGACGTGGTATCGGTGAATTTCGTATTTTTTTAAAAACAGTTTTTACAAGTTTTTCTTGATTTTAAAACACGGATTTCTTTGTGCACCGTTAATGAAATCTGAATCTACAAGTTGCGTTCCGGTGTCCTATAGGTTGTCTTTAAATCTGCTTAGCTAGATTTCTAAGAATTGATCTAGATTGGAAGATATCTTCCTTCTAATAGGGGTCCCTGGGCTCGGATTTCTGTCTCATTCGAGATAGTTTTCCGCCTAATTCGGGTCGATTTTTAATACGATTTTGGTTCGATTTAGTTCGAACTGGATAACTGGATGCAAAGGCCTATAGGTTGTCTATTCGTTGGAACTTGTAGATCGGAAAATGATTGAATGTGGTGGGAGAAATTTACCTCGAAAGAGGGTGGTCGGGCTGCACTGCTGCTGCAGTTGCTCTCTGTTTCTTGCGCGCGGCTGTGCTGCGCGCGGCCACGCTGCCGACGGCCGACGGCGGCCCAGGGCGCGCGCGCGCGCTGGGACGGTGCGCCCTCGCGTGGGGGGTCGGCGGGGTACAGTTTGGATTAGGGTTTGCTGCTCTCCATCCCCTCTCGCTCGTTACGTTTATATATAAGTATACCTCGGGTTCGCACAGAGGGTCGAGGCTTGTGCTGTGTTCGGGTGTGGCCCCTTTGCTCGGTTTGTAAAGGAAACCCTCGTGGGCTTCTGGTCTGTGGTTGGCTGGGCCCCACGTGAGGGGATTGGGTTCTTGTTCACGAGGGGGTCGGCTCCCTTCGTGTGCTGCTGGGTTGTTGCTTCTATCGGGTTTGTGTTGCCCATGCTGGGAGGTTGAGGCCTTCCTAGCAGCAACTATATGGGTTGCTATCGGGTTGGCAAGAGCTCAGGTCTTGGGCCTGGGCCGGGCTCTGAGCATTTGGGTTTTGCTCCTCTGATGGTAAGTTGTCATGGTAACAATACATAGTATAAAGTTAGATAATAAATGAGAAGAATTATATATATACATTGCAAATATTTGCCAGGAAACATGGAAATATTTTCCAGAAACCTACATATACAAATTATTAACGTATAAATCATAACCGAGATCTCCATATTGTTACCGTATCCCAACACTACGAGTAGTAGGATTAGGTGTGCGCGCGGTTAAACTACGGATGTATTGTAAACTAGGTTTAGGCCCATAAACTGGAGACGTGTACCCTCACTGAACTCTTATAAATCCATGGTGCATTCTAGGACATACATAGCTCAAATCTAGGAATACTAACACACATATATATATATTTATATATACACTTATACGCCTATTCACAATATTTATATTTATATATACAACCATATAATATACTTATATAAATGCTTATACAAAATCTATATATATACATAGTATCTCATATATTCACATATATAAATACCTATATAAAATGCTTATACAAAATCTATATATATACATAGTATCTCATATATTCACATATATAAATACCTATATAAAATGCTTATACAAAATCTATATATACATATTATCTCATATATTCACATATATAAATACCCACACACGTATATATACCAATGTACCCATATGTCTCCACATACACATATTCAAATATAATCACCAATAATATTAATTAAATATCCTGAAATAGGGTCTTTGCAAGGTATATTTTATGATATAACATATATATAAATAACAATTATTCTAGGAATTATTTATTAGACACTAAAGACAAGGTAGAAGTATACACTCAAGGTATATCGTCATGGACGTCTTATGACTCACTATAAGCCTACATGGCCTTGGGCTCGGTTCGAGTCTAGTTCAGGCTAGCTGAGTACCACCGGCCTTCCGCAAGTCAATAATTTAATTAATAAATAAATAATGTCTTCGGTATGGGCTAAGTCGCAACTTGGCCTGGTTTTCCTAGTTAGGACTCTCCTATGGTCCGGCATTCCCCTACCTTGGCTAATCACTAGTCAACGCATGCTACTGCACTATCTGCGCCACGATTCCTAGTCTCCTTGTACTCCAAATTTAATCATGATTAAAATCATCTACCGTAATAATCAATTAATTAATTATCTATAAAATCTAAAATCACTATTTAAAATAAAATAAAAAATATTTTAAAAAAAATCCGGGAAGGGAGGCTACAAATCTACCCACCTTAAAAATAATTTCGTCCTCGAAATTTCTAATTCGTAACTATTCCAAAAAAATCAAAGTCTACTATCACTTTAATCTCCACAATTTAATTTCTCACAAACATTTTATAACCTCGAATACTTGAGGACTTCTACCCACCTTGGGTCACACTACTCCTCAAAATTCGGTCACTGAAGTCTTCTAACTAGTTGCTAACATTCTACCAACAGATATCTAGGGCTTGTGGCATCTATACTCTCTAATATCTATAAGTAACCAAAACTCAATAATCATGCAATATTATACTATAAATTAAGAATTTCTGATAAATCCTAGATAGCACGATCATTCGTCACCTCGAAATAAAAGGGACGAGAATCAATGGCACAGGAAGCAAGGGAGTATAATCGAGAGCAAATATAGAGTTTTCAAAGACGTGGAAGAATTTCTAGTAGAGTTTTCAAAGCAGAGTGGATTGAGATTTCTATGGTTTAGTCATTGTCGCAGGCTCGTACCAGTACAGTTACATAACCGGTACGATATGCTCTGACCTGCATGGGCCACCACAAAAACTTGTCACGACCCGCACCCGATTTTCGGACGCGAGCTCGTGAGCAAGCCAGCTACGTATCGAGCGGACTCCAGCCCGACTCGAGTACGTATAAGCTGTCCAGGTCATGGGTATCATATCTAGTCTAAACTATATCTCAATCCACATAAATATTGTAAAACAAGAATGAACAATTATGGGTCATGGTCTGCAGCCCATTAGCATATTGTCCGATTAGACTCTAAGAATGATATGAGTCTATAAAATAAGCAGGTAATATCATGGTACTGAATATGAAGCACGAGAAGATAATAAATACACTAATGATACCTGAATCCCGCAAACATATCATCACATCTGCCATCCAGAACTACTGGCTAACTCCATGCAATCGCTAAACCTGAAGAGATCATCAGGTCCTCAGAGGACTAGCAAGATACATAATATACAAGCCAATATGTAACGGTAAAAAGAAGCAAGAAACAATCAAGGAATCCAACGAGACTAAATGAACTCAAGACTCAAGATCTAAACGCAAGGATCCTAAGACACTGGCATGCCATACTAGAAGTGGCTGTCTATAAACTGCAGTCAAGGCAAGTACTCACAATCTATAGCATCTCAATCGCTGTCAAGGCAAGTACACACAACCAAGACGTAGCCAATCCTAGTATAAAATCCTATAGACTATAGTCAAGGTAAGTACTCATAATCTATAGAATGTCAAAGTCGAGTCCCACTCAAGTACATGTCAAGTCAAGTCATAATCAAGTCGAGAAAATTGTGGTGTGGGACTAGACGACTCTATCAAGCAATACGTATGAGACTAACATAGTGTAACAGATAGAAGTATCACAACAGAAAGGAACAAGAAACTAGAAACATGTAAAGTAAAACTATAACATGATGGTGTACCAGACATAGAATAAAGCAATCACGAATGTAAGAAAAGAACAGTAGCAAGAATGAACATGCATATAGGTGATACTGTACAAGTTGGCAAGGTATACTTGCCTGGAGGGTGCACGCAGAACCAACAATGTATCGCCAATCACAAGTCAGAAGTCCAAGTCATCACAAGTGTCTCCGAAAGCTGAAATAACGTTACCAACATTCTCAGAATAGTCAAATTAGCTAAGATTGCCTGTCTTTAAATCTAATTCTGGACACAGGGGCAAAACGGTAATTTCGGGCAAAAACGATGTTCGCCGTTGGATCCGCTTTGCACCGAAAAGCGTGCCATAGTCAACGGTCTCTAAAGTCGTCAAACTACATGTCTACGGATCCAGTTTTCCGATACGAATCCAACCGTATGTCCAAAGTTGGATTCCGGCGGGCCGTGCACAAAATCGCCCGTTGAGTGGAACCGTGGGGCCCGCAAAACGGTGATTTTGTCAACGGTCTCAGAATTGGACCAAACTTGGCATACAGGACCAGAAAAATGATACGGTCCTGCTGGCGCAAGTTTCATCTCGATCTGACGAGCATGCACAAAGTAATTGGAGTTTGTGCAACGTGCACGATACGGTGAATTTTGACGGATACGCATCAAATTCGTCGCGCACACGCGACCAATTTGAATTCCGTCAAAGCCCACACGACCACGAAGCCGTTACGCAGCTTTCGATGCCTTCGGTGCGCGACCACGTTTCCCGGAATGGCGGGACGGACGTGGTATCGGTGAATTTCGTATTTTTTTAAAAACAGTTTTTACAAGTTTTTCTTGATTTTAAAACACGGATTTCTTTGTGCACCGTTAATGAAATCTGAATCTACAAGTTGCGTTCCGGTGTCCTATAGGTTGTCTTTAAATCTGCTTAGCTAGATTTCTAAGAATTGATCTAGATTGGAAGATATCTTCCTTCTAATAGGGGTCCCTGGGCTCGGATTTCTGTCTCATTCGAGACAGTTTTCCGCCTAATTCGGGTCGATTTTTAATACGATTTTGGTTCGATTTAGTTCGAACTGGATAACTGGATGCAAAGGCCTATAGGTTGTCTATTCGTTGGAACTTGTAGATCGGAAAATGATTGAATGTGGTGGGAGAAATTTACCTCGAAAGAGGGTGGTCGGGCTGCACTGCTGCTGCAGTTGCTCTCTGTTTCTTGCGCGCGGCTGTGCTGCGCGCGGCCACGCTGCCGACGGCCGGCGGCGGCCCAGGGCGCGCGCGCGTGCTGGGGCGGTGCGCCCTCGCGTGGGGGGTCGGCGGGGTACGGTTTGGATTAGGGTTTGCTGCTCTCCATCCCCTCTCGCTCGTTACGTTTATATATAAGTATACCTCAGGTTCGCACAGAGGGTCGAGGCTTGTGCTGTGTTCGGGTGTGGCCCCTTTGCTCGGTTTGTAAAGGAAACCCTCGTGGGCTTCTGGACTGTGGTTGGCTGGGCCCCACGTGAGGGGATTGGGTTCTTGTTCACGAGGGGGTCGGCTCCCTTCGTGTGCTGCTGGGTTGTTGCTTCTATCGGGTTTGTGTTGCCCATGCTGGGAGGTTGAGGCCTTCCTAGCAGCAACTATATGGGTTGCTATCGGGTTGGCAAGAGCTCAGGTCTTGGGCCTGGGCCGGGCTCTGAGCATTTGGGTTTTGCTCCTCTGATGGTAAGTTGTCATGGTAACAATACATAGTATAAAGTTAGATAATAAATGAGAAGAATTATATATATACATTGCAAATATTTGCCAGGAA
This sequence comes from Iris pallida, assembly GCA_029216955.1. Taxonomy (NCBI): domain Eukaryota; kingdom Viridiplantae; phylum Streptophyta; class Magnoliopsida; order Asparagales; family Iridaceae; genus Iris; species Iris pallida. Next base: position 768,769 of record JANAVB010027397.1, read on the forward strand.
ACATGGAAATATTATCCAGAAACCTACATATACAAATTATTAACGTATAAATCATAACCGAGATCTCCATATTGTTACCGTATCCCAACACTACGAGTAGTAGGATTAGGTGTGCGCGCGGTTAAACTACGGATGTATTGTAAACTAGGTTTAGGCCCATAAACTGGAGACGTGTACCCTCACTGAACTCTTATAAATCCATGGTGCATTCTAGGACATACATAGCTCAAATCTAGGAATACTAACACACATATATATATTTATATATACACTTATACGCCTATTCGCAATATTTATATTTATATATACAACCATATAATATACTTATATAAATGCTTATACAAAATCTATATATATACATAGTATCTCATATATTCACATATATAAATACCTATATAAAATGCTTATACAAAATCTATATATATACATAGTATCTCATATATTCACATATATAAATACCTATATAAAATGCTTATACAAAATCTATATATACATATTATCTCATATATTCACATATATAAATACCCACACACGTATATATATACCAATGTACCCATATGTCTCCACATACACATATTCAAATATAATCACCAATAATATTAATTAAATATCCTGAAATAGGGTCTTTGCAAGGTATATTTTATGATATAACATATATATAAATAACAATTATTCTAGGAATTATTTATTAGACACTAAAGACAAGGTAGAAGTATACACTCAAGGTATATCGTCATGGACGTCTTATGACTCACTATAAGCCTACATGGCCTTGGGCTCGGTTCGAGTCTAGTTTAGGCTAGCTGAGTACCACCGGCCTTCCGCAAGTCAATAATTTAATTAATAAATAAATAATGTCTTCGGTATGGGCTAAGTCGCAACTTGGCCTGGTTTTCCTAGTTAGGACTCTCCTATGGTCCGGCATTCCCCTACCTTGGCTAATCACTAGTCAACGCACGCTACTGCACTATCTGCGCCACGATTCCTAGTCTCCTTGTACTCCAAATTTAATCATGATTAAAATCATCTACCGTAATAATCAATTAATTAATTATCTATAAAATCTAAAATCACTATTTAAAATAAAATAAAAAATATTTTAAAAAAATCCGGGAAGGGAGGCTACAGGACAGCCCAAGTTTGATGAACTTTTACTGGAGACAGCCCAAAAATTACTTGGGGCTATCCCACCCCCCCCCCCAAACCCTCTCTTTCATTTCATATCCTTAAAACATTTCTCTCTCTTCAAAAACTCCAAGTCCCTACTCTCATTCTCCACAACTCCAATCCAAACTCCTAATCCCAGTTTTCTTCTACATTTCTTCAAATCTCATCAACGACACCAAAGATGAAACCCTCATCACAAGCTAGGTATGTTTTTCCTAATTATTGTATATTTTATTTTATAATTCAAAGAATCTTCTTCAAAATCTTTTATATGTTACGATAAATTAGATTAGAACAATTTTTTGTTTGTGAAAGTACTTTTCGAACTCAAAAAATTTCTGTTTTTTCGTTTAAACCTGACCCTAGAACACGAAATGGCCGTTCGGCTACTGCTCATGGGCGTCATCTCTGAGGACTGCCGAAGAACGGACAGTCCTACTGCCAAAGTGGACTGCCATGTTCCAAGCAATCCTATTATAAAACAGGACTGTAGGAAGCCTGGCAGTCCTTTTATAAAATAGGACTGCCATCTCTTTTGCAGTCCTGAAAGAATGATGGACTGTCAGGAACATGGCAGTCCTTAAGAAAAACCTTCTATTTTCATTTACATCCATTATTTACTAATCCTAACCCTATAATACTAACCCTATGTTGTCATACAGTCCTGTGGCCGCTACCAAAAGAAAGTGACCCCCCCACTGCATCCTTACACAGGGAACGTACTGAGATTTCCATGTTTGTAGACTTAATTCATTTATACTTTCATTTACAGTCTCAAAAGGTGAAGGAATTGGCCCAAACACTCCGAAGAGGTTGCCAAAGTGACACTAGTGTCGCGATCGCCAACGATCTTGATCTCATCGACGACGTAGTCGAGTTCCCCTTCATGACTAATAAGGAGTCTCGTTTAAAGGCCCGGCATGATATATAGTTGGATGTGGAATGATCATTATTTGGATGTAATCTGGAAGTTTTTGTTGTTTGAAACTTGAAGGATATATTTGTGGTTTGAAAACTTAAGTTGTTGGACGGACTTTTGAAGGATATGTAGTTGACACTTATGTTATTTTTTTGAAGATGGATATTTTGTCTGATATATAGTTGTGATTTATGTACTTGTTTGATATGTAGTTGTCTGATATGTAGTTGTTATTTACATTTGAAAACTTAAGTTGTTGGTCAATTCATGATATTCTTGATTTAGTATCAGGACTGCCAACACTACTTTCAGGGTCCTGGCAGTCCTAATTGAAACCCTCTGTGATGAGAGTTTTAAAATGAAACTCTTTGTCACAGAGAGTTTCAAATAGGACTGCCAGCACCCTGGCAGTCCTACTTAAGTGTAAGACTGCCAGGGGGTGGCAGTCCTATTTATAGCTCTCTGTGATGAGAGTTTCAATTAGGACTGTCACCCCCCTGACAGTCCTACACTTAAGTAGGACTGCTAGTACCTTGGCAGTCCTACATAAGTGTAGGACTGCCAGGGGTGGCAGTCCTATTTATAAAACTCTGTTATGAGATCCTCAAACTGAAACTCTGTCACAAAGACTTATGAATAGGACTGCCAGCACCCTGGCAGTCCTACTTAAGTGTAGGACTGCCAGGGTACTGGCAGTCCTAATTGATACTTGCTGTAACAGCAAGTTTCAATTACGACTGCCAGCACCCTGACAGTCATTATTTTGTATAGGACTGCCAGGGGGTGGCAGTCCTAATTGAAACTCTCTGTGATAGAGAGTTTCAAAACTCTCATCACAGAGACTTACAAATAGGACTGCCACCCCTGGCAATCCTAAATTACACGGAGAATGACCATTCTCCTACGTTCTAACACAGAGAATTGCCACCCTCATGCAAAATTAACATTTTTCGTGTTCTAACATGAAGAATGGCCATTCTCCTGCATTTTATGGTTAGTTGAAACTTTGAAGGGCCATAACTTTTAACTGGGAGGTCGAAAAGAGGCCCGGTTTGTCGCAAAATGAGCGTATCTTCGAGGAGCTTGAGATTAACCGCTTCTTCATTAGACGGTCTTCCAAAACTTTAGAATCGCAAAAAAATGATGTTTGGACCTCCGTTTTAGCACTTTTGCCATTTGTCTCGGTCTTTTCGAAATTTTTCGACGAGTTTTTGAAAAAATTTGAGGAGAAAACCTAGATTCGAAAGTGAGCAGCGTATGAAAGAAGATGAAGTATCTTCACAGAGAGTTTTATAAAGGACTGCCAACACCCTGGCAGTCCTTTATTAAGTAAGGACTGTCAGGGGTCTGGCAGTCCTAGATGAAACTCTTCACAGAAAGTTTCATACAGGACTGCCAGCCCCGTGGCAGTCCTACATTAAGTTAAGACTGTCAGGGGTCTGACAATCCTATATTAAGTTAGGACTGTCAGGGGGCTGGTAGTACTGTCACAAACTCTCTGTGAAGAGAGTTTGGGTATGAAACTCTCTTCACAGAGAGTTTCATACAGGACTTCCAGCCCCCCTGGCAGTCCTTCATTAAGTTAGGACTGCCAGGGTACTGGCAGTCATGTATGAAACTGGACCCTCTTCTTCTTCTTTTTCCTTCCTTTTAAGTTTCCCAAAATAACTATTATTTTCTTTGGGTGGAAAATTAGTATTTTATTTTCTTGTTGTTGTGGTGGTGATTTTCTTCTGATTCTTGGAGAGGCGACAATGGAGGAGATGGGTTTGTTGAGCTCTGTGCTGGATTTTGTTGGATTCGAAGTTGAAATGTTTGTTGGGATTGTGATTGGCTATTTTCTCTTCATTTACTTCCAGTCCACTGATGTCAAGGTGCTATTATAGAAAAATTTGGGGAAAAATTTGGGCTAGTGTGTAGAATTTTATGACCTAGAAATGTGGAGGAGGAGAAGAAAAGAGGAGAGGGAGAAAGAGTAGAGGAAGAGGAAGAGGAAGAGGAAGAGATGAAATGAAATGAAGTTGGTATTTATACCATTCTTCGGGCTTGCCCCAAGTAAAAAAAATTGATGGCAAACTTGTAATATTTTTGAACATTTTTGGTCTAGTCCCAAGTAAAATGTGTGGTGCCCTTAGAAAAATCCTTATTTTATCTTGTTGGTAAAATACATTCAAGTTCTTAAAAGAGTAATGGGCCTAATGGCACAAAATTGATGCAACATCTGACTTAAAAAAAAAAAAAAAATTGATGCCAGAATGAAAGTAGACCTAATTTTTTTTTTATTTTTTTTTTTGGAAATGAAAAGTAGACTTTAATTGGATTACCTAAAATACAATATTAAGTTATAATTTTAAAGGTCACTGGGATGGTTTGAATGCTTGGATGATAGGAATTCTAATGTAACAGAGCACCCATTGACTAACCTCGAGAAAATAAGTGGATAACAAGAAGTAAATGGATGCCCTCATCCAAATACACACAATTTCTATCATTTCTTTTAGAAGTCTATGAGATGATTCGGCTACAAAATATACCAAAGAGAGAGAGAGAGAGAGATAAATGAATAAATGATAGAATTTGTGTTCATTTAGATAAGGATATCTATTTATTTGTGGTTATCCGCTGCTAATTCTCATCCTTTTTTGTTACTTTCAAATCCTACAAAATCCTAATCAAAGTCCCCTAACTAAATTACATTCAAGTTACTTGGTCTCCATATCCAATCTCACCTAGATAACACAAATCCAAACAGAATAATTCAAATTTAAACAAAATATATTCCCCTAACTAAATTATTTCAAGTCCTAAGTTACAATTTACCTCTACCTCTAGCAGGCTTTTCACAAGCCTCCTTCTTGTATATTGGACTATATTTTTTTTTTTTTTTAATTTGATTGCCATAAATTTTGAATACAAGCACAATTCAAAGTGTAACTAAACTAGCAGTTCATATCCAAACCAATTTTCTTTTTCTTTCCTTCAGCACTATTTTTTTTCTGTCATAAAGAATATGGACAAATATAAAAGAGAGAATTTTGTGGCTGTCCTCTCCCTGCACAAGAAGACGGTCTCCCTGCACAAGAAGACAGTTTACAGGAGAATTTTTTGAAACATTAAGGCCTTGTTTGGTTACCAGATTTTTTGCTTGAAAAAGGAAAGTTGTTACTTTTCTGTGTTTGGAAGTCAAAGGAAACAAGTTGGAAAGGAAAATGATTCCCAAGATGTAGGAAATTAGGAGGGAAAGTGATTCCCCCATCCATCTAAGGAATCACTTTCCCTCGAACTTTCATGCATTTATTACAAAATTTTTTGACCAAAATATCCCTGCACAAATGTATAATTTATCATATTTATCCATAATATTTTTTAGACAAAAATAATCTTGAGTAATAAGTTTTCTCATTAGCACGAGGATATTATTGAAAAATTGACTTGATTTTGTTTCCTTTCCTTACAAACAGCAAACACTATAATGGAAAGTAAAGATATATTCCAGTAATAATCCCGGTCTTTCCAAACACCGAAAAGAAATATTGATAGAAATTATAATTTTCCAAAGGAAGAAAAGTACCAAAGAATCAATTTCTATTCCTTTTCATTCCGCGAACCAAACGAGACCTAGGTTACAAGTTTAACAAACAAATCCAATACAACTTTTGATTTATCTTATGAGCTCTTAGGTCGTTATAGTTGTTGCTGTTTTCCACTTTCTTTTGGGAACTTTAGTCCCACATTGGAAAACTTTTAAAGTGTATGCCGCAGTATATAGCTATGCTTGTGTTGGAATATGCACATGGAGTATGGTGACCCATGGTTGATTTCCTATAGAGGGATAAGTTTAAATTACAAAAAACAAACCTTTGTTTTGGGAATCCATGGGAGCTAGAGACTTGGACTCGGACTCGGACGTAGGGCGCTAAGTGGTACTTGGCGCATTGGTTCGGCTACTTTCGGCGCGCACCGTCAGCGCGCATTACGCAACAGTGTTTCAGCTGTCAGCGTGCGACGCGCTTGGCGTATGTGCATTCGGAGCATGCGAGCAGATCCAGCTGTCACATCGTGGCGTGCGCCGCGTAGGCGGCTCTGTCAGAGCCCATCGCGTTGCACTTTGCTGTGTCGGCGCACGGATCCGGATTTCATGGGATTTGGTCGGCTTGTGCCCATGTGCCGATGAGCATTCCCATGAGCGCATGGGTGCCATCTAACTCTATAAATAGGGCACTCCCTCCACCAGTTCAAGTGGTCGGAAGAAAGAGAAAGTGAGACAACTAAATTCCATTCCAACAGATCAATGTGCTGGTAGCAGACTCCATGCCTCAACAACACTTTTTAGCCTATTTCGAGTTCTAAAATCTCTCCGAAGGTGACGAAGAGTGTTTCAGAAGTTCATACTTGAACATGCTAGTTCATGGGGACAGATCGCGTATAGGACGAATGTTGCTTTAAGCACTATTGACATGTTCACCCCAGCAAGGAGATTTTCTTTGTGTTTTTTTCCTTTTGTGTTTCTCGTTCTTCTCATTGAAGCGTCTGCGTAAAGGGAAGAACACTATTTTCCACTTTATTGTTGTATTTTTTTGAAGTCAGTTTGCAACCTTCATTTAGTGCTTCTTTTGAATTGGCTAGAGTACAAACTTCGTGTCTTGCAAGTAGACTATACGCTTCTCTCTTGTATTGTTGGCTAGAGTGCAGACTTCGTGTCTTGCAAGTAGACTCTACGCCTTCTTTGATCCCTCAACTCTTTAGATCTGTCTTCGGGACTAACGGTTGGTTACTTCAATTTCATTGTTGCGTTTGCTCTAGATAGTATATTTTTGCAACAAAAGCTGCAATAATATCCAAGTTTCGTATTATTTGTTGCAGTCAATAGTTGCAACGCTTATTATAACAACAAAAGTTAAAAATAAATTATTTATAGCCAATCAAACAGTTATTAAATAAAATTTGGATGAGATCTCCCTCGATCCCATCTTTTTCTTAAAAAAAATCGGCAATAACTTTATTTTGGTAATTTCACTGAAATATGTTGGAAATTAAACTCGAAAGCTTATTTTTCAACCTATAACACTGAGAAAGCTTATTTTTCAACCTATAACACTGAGACAATCCGGGTGTTAAGAATATATACAATGTCACCTAAATAATTATAGTAATAAAAATTGAAAATAATCATTAATACCCTTTGAAGAAATTTAAAAAAACAATTAATTTGGCTATAAAATCATACCATAATAATATTAAAAAAAAAGTAAACTAGTCTAACACTAAGAGATCGACTCCTTTTTATCTTCAGACAAGTTCTTTGTGGTTTGATCTATATCAAATATCAGATCCAACCCGAACTTTACAAGTAAGAATAAAAACAACACTATAGAAAAATTAAAGCTTCGTAACATAGTGTTTAGACTTGGTTGGGTACAGCAATGTATTTGTCTGAATTTAATCCATAAGGATCTTCAATTTCAAGCACGTGCGGTTCTTCATCCACTTATGAATCCAACCGAACGATCTCGAAGGAATCATCGGTGTCGGTATCGGTATCGAGTACGGTTTCCATTGAAGGAGTCGCAAATTCAGGTTCAGTAAGTTCAACTTCACGAGACGGTGCAATTGCTTCTACATCATCTTCTACGAGGTCGACAAACTCGTACTCGTCGTCAAGCACGGACTCAGCAACACAGTCAGCGACAGACTGCAGATCCTCCAGGCACTGTTTCCACTCATGCTGCCACTCGAGCCAAATCCTGTGTAGAACCGCCACGCGGTCGTCCGCCGATGGGTCCGTGCTTGCCGACAGAGTCGATTCCAACGCTTCTCCGAGCGCGTCCATTTGGCTGAAGCAGCGACTGGCCTCCTTCAACGCATCGTCAGAAGTTTGGCACATTTTCGTTGGACTAAATTTAGATGATGAATACTTGGAGATGTTTTGTTTTAGAGGACACCACCCTTCTTATATATACAATAACATTAAATCAGAAATAGAGTAGAATTAGGAAACCTACTCTTACATCAACAAGTGATTTTATATGATAATAAATTGCTAAATACGATATACTAATTCAGAAACATTAGTAGATTTAGGAAACCTAATCTTACGCTAAAAAGTTATTTATATAAAATTCGGAGAACAAAATCATTCTCTGCGTGATCAAACTAGCACAATTTAGCTTACATAAATATTGCTTGAACTGTAATTCCCACACCATTTCCTATAATAAAAAATTGGCTTATTGTGTAATCTGAATTTATGTGGTATATGGATTCAACCATGCATCAACTTGACTCAGATTCCGTCTTCATAACGCATTGTCATGGAAAGTATCTACAGAAAATTTGCTATAACGAAAAAAATTTATAAACAATTGGCTAAAACGAAATATATTTAGAAAATTTGGAACAACAATAGTTTCCGCCAAACTGTCTGGCGGAAATAGGATGGATGCAGGTTTTTATTGATTTGGTTTTTAGTTTGGTCTTTTGGTTAGTTTTAGTTAGTTTGGTTCGGCTTATTTGAATTTGATTATTCTTTCTTGTATTCATATTATTATAAAAATCATAATATAACTAATAATAAATCATAATAGATATTTCATTTTCTATTTGATCTTTAAAAAAAATCTATCTCCATCTTAAAATCTATCTATATTTGAAAATATATCTCTATCTTAAAGAAATCTATAAAAATAATACTACTATTAATATTAAAATTAAAAGTAATATTTTTAAATATATATATTTGTCCTTAAAGATACATTTATTTTTTAAATATAAATTATTTTTTAGATTTATTTTGAAATATAGATTTTTTTTTTTAGATTTGTTTTTGGAAAAAAATCTATCTCTATTTTAAAAAATAAATCAAGAGACGAGATTTGTTTTTTTTCAAAAATAGGTAGATTTTTTTTTAAAAATAGATAAGAGTTTTTTAAAAACTAGAGATATATATATTTTTTCTAAATTTTCAGATAGAGTTTGATTTACTTTTTAAAAATAAATCTAAAAAATAATCTATTTTTTAAAACAAATCTATGAAACAATATATATAGATCAGGTTTAAGATAGAAACGGATTTTAAATATAGATCAGATTCCTTTAAGATAGGGATAGATTTTAAATATAAATAGATTTTAAGATAGAGATAGATTTTCTAAGACAAAATAGAAAATATATATTTATTGTGATTTGTTATTAGTTATAACTATAATTTTTGATAATGATATAAAAAAATAACTAAATCCAAATAACCAAACAAAACAAACTAACAAACACAAAATTTAAAAACAAACCGAACAAGGAAACCCCAATCCGGACGGACAAACAAAACCCCACCCTATTTCCGCCAGACAGTTTCATGTCCAATTTCCACCAAACTATCTGTCGGAAACTATTGTTGTTCCAAATTTTCCAAACATATTTCGTTTTAGCCAATTTTCTATAAATTTCTTTCTTTATAGCAAATTTTCTGAACTATCTATCATCTGCCTTCTCCCATGACTCCATGATAGACTACTCAAGGGTTAAGAGCTGTCTATATATCAGCCAAGAATCATTTTGTTATGTTTATTATTAGAGTTAATTTGTCCAAATGGTGTCCGAGGAATGTCGTTATCGCATTTTGGTGATTTAACTTCTTTGGTTAATTTGATAACTAAGTTTTGCATTTTTTAAAATAGGTTCTGTTGGCGTTTTTAAATGGGGACGGTTAAAAATGAATATGTGCACTACTACAAAAATGGTTAACAATGACACTTTATAGATGACATCCATGTCAAAACATCATTAATGATATATCTAATGTCGGCTCATTAAATTATCGTCATTAATAATTTCATCAATGACATTAAAAAAAATTGATGTCATAATAAGTACTATAAGATGACAACTATAAAGATAAGGGTCATAAGAAAAAATTATGGATGTCATCTTTTGTGCGTAAAAAAAAAATATTTTTATTCTACAGAAAATAATGTCATATTAACTCCATCGTTGACATTAAAAAAATAATGTCATAATAAGTACTATAACATTATGGAAGTTTCATATCCGGCAAGCATTAGTTGTACGCTATAATTGTTTTCATTTTTCTGTTATATTTTGTTTCAAATTTTCATTTCCCAGAAGGGAAAGGCTATGCACTTACTATATACTATAGAGGAAGAGAGAGAGAGCACTCGTTACTCTGATCCCAGAAGGGAAAGGGTGCTTCTCTTCGTTTGGAGGAGGAGCGTGCCACCGGCGGCGTACGAATCCGGCGCTGGACAGAGGGTTCTTGGCTGGGTTCTAATGGCACGGTGGCTTCGCCGTCGGTGGTGAGTGGTGGTCCTGCAATCACCGTGGAGGCATGAACGGGAAGAGGGGGCGGATCCGGGGGCTTCGCTAGCAAGCCTGATTGCTCAGAAGCGGTGGAAGAGGGGACCACGTTTCCCGCGTTCTCATGGGCGACAGTCAGACGGTCTGCAGTAGTGGTGTCGACGGCGACAAGATGCGTCTCTAGTGGTTCCGAGCACGACAAGCCCGCGATGGCGTTCTCTACGAACTCTGGCGATGGAGTGCAGTAGCTGAGGCGGATTGTAGTCGCGATCACTCTGGACCTCGTGCCTGTGGCAACGACGGTCGCTGGTGATCCGGTGTAGCTTTGGCGCTGGTCGAGCAGTACCCGATTATTGGTGGTGTCAATACTAATGTGGCATTGCATCGGTTGGCCGACTCTTCACGTCACCAGAGAGTCGCCAAGCTCGGGGACCTCAGGTTCAGGGTGCTCGACTCGACTGGGCTCGAGACGGAGGCCGCCTCCGACACTATCCTAAGCCGTACCACCATGTTGAACTGGAAATCCTCGCCAGGTCCCAGTTTGCCATCTTCTTGGTCGATGCCAGGTTTGCTTCTCGACTTCTCGAATTTTTAGAGGGAAAAGAATGTGTTTGCTAGTTTGATATTATTCAAATGTTGAGAACCAATAGTATGAGTCAGGAAAACTATAAAGTAGAGTCAATTTTTTTTATGTGTCTTGTTCGTGTCTGTACAGAACAGTCAAAGAACTCACATTGCAAAAAAGGATTCTTTTATGCCCACTCCAGTGGATTTTTTAATCACTTGGTGAAGTGTACTAGGTAAGCATTGGATATATGTTTTTTTTGCCTTGCTAGATATGGCGTGCTTGTAACTTTATTGCTTAGTAGCTCTTGTTTGATGCTTGTTCGTAGCTCATGTTGTTGAAAGTAGGAGAACCTGTTATTTCGTTAGGATTTTTATCAACACATGAGAGATGGGCAGGGGGAATCTTGTAAGTGCAGCGGGATAAGGACGTTGCAGGTGCATTATTGCATCCTTTGTGGCAAATGTTCAGGTAAGTGCCTAAAAGAAAAGTGTCACTACAAAAAAAGTGGCCTTTTGGGACAACGAAAAATCGTCTTAAAAACTGCAATTACCGTCCCAACAACTATTTGGGACGGCCTTTGGGACGGCAATGGCCGGTCCCAATAGGGTGGCGTGGCAAAAACATTAGGGACGGATATTGCCGTCCTAATTACTCTTAAAGGACGGTTAGGCAAGACGTCTCAAAAGTTTTCAAATTTATGCTTTTGTGTGACGGTTTATTAATTTGTCCCATAAAACAAGTTTTTGTAACAGATATATTTCGTCCTAATAAATAAGCGACGGAATTTTAAAAAGTACTGTAATCGTGCGAATAATTTTATACACTCTAAAATTCTATAATTGAATTTTATATACAACCAAAATTCATACAGAAAGTGTTCCCATTGTTCACAAAATGAAATCCCATTGTTCACAAAATTCATACAGAACTTAGAGTGTTCCCATTGTTCACAAAATGAAATCCAAGTCTTACATCACTTAGAGTGTTCCCATTGTTCACTCTAAAAATTCATACAGAACGTAGCCGCAACATTACCAAAACAATTTCTATAAAACATATTTAAATGTAATCCAAGTCTTACATCACTGTGTTCCCAAAATCTGGAAACAAAATAAAGTCGAAGTCTTACAGCACTGTGTTCCCATTGTTCACCAAATAAAATCTGGAAACAAAATAAAACCCATTGTTCACAAAATAAGTCTTACATCACTGTGTTCCCATCAAGTTTTACATTAGCAAGCATTCACTTAACCAACCCATGGCTGCCCTGGAAACAAAAAAAGACCACACATCCATTGACAAACCAATCCATGACTGTCAACAAAATAAAACCACACATCCATGGCTGCCCTGGAAATAAAATAAAACCTATACTTTTTGCACAAGTCCAAAACACATCCATTGATTGCCAGCAGCATGGCTACCTGGAAACAAATAAATGCCAGAAATATGGTTAGTTATAAGTTAAATAGGACCTCAGATTCATGGAAAAGTAATTTACAAACCTACTGTGTAAAGACTTAGAAATTAGAGAATGGGAAAGAGGGTGCTAGTGTGTGTGTGTGTAGCAGGTAGCAATTTCAGGAAGCATAAAACAGTGAAGAATGTGAACCAATATGCAATTTGTGTGCAGGAAAAATGTGATAGTGAATAAGGAGAAGTGTGTGACAGTGAACAAATCTGGAAAACCAGTGTAAGTTATTAACAGTGAGTGTGTGCATGCTCTGTGTAAATATGTGTACAGGAATGCTCAAACAGTGAAGGGTACATTCAACAAGAAAGAAAAAAATCAGTAGAACACTTTAAAGGGCAGTTAATGTAATCATGAAGGCAGGAAATACATGGCCTATTTTCAGGCTACGCAAAACTGGAATCAATCTCAGTTAGGAAGGAAAGAAGGGAAACCAATTCATTATCCTCCCTAAATCTCAGATTAAGTAGAAGAAGGAAAGGAAACCAATTTAAATGCCAGCAGCATTGACAAACCTACGACTTTTTAAACTTACTTGAATATATCAGGAAGGCGAAAAGCACCCGCGACCATAGCTTTGAGCTCACTGCTAAGCTCACTCTTCATCCTCTCGAGCTCTTCCTTATGTCGAGCCTCTTGCGCAAGACGCTCAGCTTTAAGATCATTTTTCATTGTCTCAACCTCTTTTGTATGTCGAGCCTCTTGCTCGTCACGCTCTCTCCTTAACGCCTCAGTCTCTTCTCGTAGTTTCTCCGCGTCTTTTCGCAGTTGTTCAATTTCAGCATTCTTTGTTTTTTCAAGTTCTATCTGAGATGTTGAAGATTGACCACTTTGTCTTGTACCCACTCCTCGGCCTAAAACTCGTCCGTGGCCATCTTGTCCAACCACTTCCGTGTAAACCTTATTCAATTGCTCCTCGTTGTCTCGTTCTTCCACGGGCAGCTCTTCAATCCGCCTTTCTAACATTTTCTATAACATGCAAGGAGATTAGTATGACATATATAATATAATACCCGCTGGTTATAACATTTTATAATACCGTAACAAAAAATTGTTCGGATTTTCTCGTGGACAGGTCTTTGATGGCTTCGAAACGAGCAGATCTGATGGATTATGTGATGTGTGAGACTTTGTGGATACAATAGTACATTTCTGGAGACTTATATTTGCTTCTTAATTAATCAATTCTCCGTGATCTGTTCCTAAATTTTTTTGTGGTATGAAAATATATAAAATATGCAGAAATCAATATTTTGTACATAATTAAATTCTGAAGATTGTATGCAGATGCTTGATAATATACGAGTATGGTCCTAAAATTTGAATTTGAGGACCTCGTGATGATAGTTTGGCTGTTCTATTTTGAGCAATAAAATTCTGACATATATTATAATACCTCTGTACCAGCCGCTCCGTCTTCTTCGTTATAACTGCCAGATTTGCCTCGAGTAGCTCTCCACATGTTGACAAGGTCGACAGGCTTGTTTTCCAACCTCCTCTGAAGTGTTTGTACATGTTCCAAACATAAAAGTAAAACATTAAACACTATCAACTAGAAATACATTCTCTTTATTAAAAAAAAACACAATACAAACCTTTCTCTTTATCTCTGGAAATGATCTTCTTCCTGTTCTAGGGAGGGCACAAAGTTTTCCTCGATTACCTTTGTTTGTCTCCGAAACTTTCTAAAAATTAATGAATATTATAATTGAACTGAAATTAGCTGTTCACTACTAGTATAAATATCGATCAAGCTATTTGCTAGTTGAGTCATACCTTTGTCTCATCCAAACTCCAATATGCCACTAGCGTTGGCCATTGAGTGGGCTCCACCCGGGGTGGCACTGTTTGTAAACGTTCTGCATTGTTCTCGAATTTTTGATAGAAGTCCTTCTTCACGCGGTGCTTGAAAGCTCTCCAAGCAACTCCCATCTTTCTAAAACAAATATCTTTAAAGCCATCCGGAGCATTTGTGTTATCCTAAGAAAAAAAACAGTTAATAGTGACCCAAAAACAGTTCGGTACCTCAAAATTGATTTCAGTATAAGCTTCCTAATGCTCCAAATCAGTGCACATCCATACAAATGCAATAGATCAGCACCTTAGGCAAATGTATCAGGAATGTGTTTTTGCATTTTTCATATGTTTCCATTTGATTTGAAGATGTTTCATTGCTGCAGGCATGCATATGCTTCTTATTGCAGAATTAGTATTTAGTAAGCCTTATTGAAGATCAATGTGAACTGTGAATAAAATGTTTGAATGTCGGTTTATGCCACCAAAAATGCAGTACCAAGAAGTTAAATAATTCTAGATTAAATATCGGCCCTGCGCCAAGAGACAAAGAGAAGGAGTTACCTTCACCGATAACCAGATCATTTCTAGAGTATCCTTATCGGCCTTGCGCCAAGATAGCATTGTCAATGGGAACAGTTCGCCATTTCTTGCAAGGTTACCAAGATGAGTCATCAAACAATGTGCATTTTCTCCAACCGGTTGACAATCTTCATCCCACTCTATAATTTTTCTTACTCCGCTATCCCAGTCTTTCCATGGCTTGGCAGGTCCTCTACCTTGCCTAGCGGAAGCACCACTCCCCGTAGTACCTAATAAGAAACACGAGGGAAAGACTCTTCAAAATCGTGTATATAATACTAGTAGGTAATCACTCATTAGTCCAGAAGAAGTACCAACAAATGAACTAATAGAAAATCGTATCAAAATTCAACCTTTTTGCACACACTCGATCAAATAGGAAAAATAAGAGATGCCCACAAAAGAAAACATCACAGAGAACCGTAAACCATCTTCAAAATGTAAACTTTGATGTGATTGAAACCCAAAAAAAAAAGAGAGAATCATACATCAGAACAGTGTTAAAAAAGGGAGAGAGAAACTTGAAACTTCAGACAAGACCAGAAGATCATACATCAGAACAGTGTTAAAAAAAAAATCTAACTTCCAGGGATGCATATTCAACAAAGTAGGAAAATAAGAGATGCCCATTAGAGGAAACATCATGTAGAACCACAAAAAATCATCAAGATGGAACGTTTGCATTGAGGCCAGCTGATGCATTGAGGCCAACAGGTGTTTAATTTAAAAATTGAACGTTTGCATTGAGGACAAGAGTTGGCGAATACTTACCCTCCAGTGTATTATCTACCGGCTCATCTTCGCTCTCCTCAAAGCACTGAGATGCTGATCCAGGGCTGCCCAAGATATCCTCCATAAAAGAAGGTTCTAACTGAGGATCCAATGTCCTCTTCCCCTTTGCTACAACATCCTCCATATTCTGGAGAATGCGAGCTGATTTCCGCGTAGGACCACTGTATACAATCTGGAAATGCATAACACATATAGTAATAAAGAGAATATAAACAGATCTATCAGGTTGTAATGACCAAAATAATCAGTATCAATGTAACTTGTCTTTTCCTTGACAGTATCACATTTCAATAAGGCAATTACTTATGTTCCCAAGCAATCATGTATAAAAACATGTTCTGTAATAGTGCAAGATCAATTCCTGTATGGTAATAGCATTACTCTAACAAGTTAGTGAATAAAATATTTAATTCATGATCAAATTATTTACCTTCTTCTTCTTAGCACCAATAGATTCTTCATTTATAGTGTTACCGTCATCCAACTCATGGGCAACATAAAACGACTTACGAGTAGGACCAGTTGTAACCTGGAAGAGAATAAAAATAATAGATGATGACCGATGTTCCAACAGATTATTAAATTAAAAAAAAATTATTACCTTTTTCACTCTATGGACAGGAGGTTCATCATTAATGTTGCTACCTTCCCCGCTAAGAAAATCATCATTGTCGAGCACTCTTGAACTTGTAGGAATATTCTTCTTGGGATTCATCACAAGATTTGAAGCTTCTTGCAATTTCAAAGCATCCATTTTCATTTTATTTCTAGCAATATTGTCCATTCTTTTCTTCTCATATTCTGATACGGTCCCAGGCTTGATAAACCGTTTCTTAACAGCTGACATTTTTTCCATCTACGACCTAAAAATAAATGAGATAAAATCACCCAAATAAGTAAAGTTGGTATTATTAGGCTAGGAACTAGGTGCATAATCATATGGTATAAAGTTGTACCTGTATTGGCTAGTTCTATTGTCAGGTTATACCTAGGTGTCAACAGCATGTAGATACACTACTAGCATGAAAAGTGTATGCAAAAATAGATGTATTCTATATATGAGGATGGCACATCAAACAAAACTTAACCAAAAGTCTGGAATTCTATACACTGTATTTATAGCTATCAAATTAACTAGCAATAGTTTGAAGTATCAGAGTTATAGGATGAACATCAGTTCACAGCAAATAATTAGAACACAACAATAGTTTCAAATTAACTAGCAATGAGTACAAGTTTGTATTTTGCAGAATTGAAACAGTTCACATCATTGCTGCTCATCATTGCTGCTCATCATCAATCTCGTCTTGGTTATCATCACCATCACAATTAGTTGCGTCAACAACCAAGCCCTCCACTCCTTGCCTAACCCAAGATCCATTATGAGCTTCATCCAAATGTTGCATGCTATAAGGTTCCACTCTATAAACTTCTGAATCTTCTAAAGTTGTTGAGTACTTGTCAAATGTGTCTCGTGGTGACATTTGAACAACAACATGCCAATCGGGGTCTAGAGGGTCTTGAATGTACCAAACTTGTTCTGCTTGGGATGCTAAGATATAAGGTTCATCAGTCACTCTGTTCTCTTTGTATAACAAATGATTGAAGTTTACTAGAGTAAAGTTAAACTCATCCAATTTTCGGCCCACTCGTGGGTTAACCCAATTGCACTTAAATAACACAAACTTCATGCCATTTAAATATTTAATTTCAATGATGTCTGTAAGCTGTCCATAGAATGTAACATCTCCTGGAAGAGGATTTCTATCTTTTCGACTAGAATAACTCATTTGTTCAGCTTTGAGGAGGACTCCACTGTTTTGAGTTTTTCTACGAACATCAACTTTCTTTGTTCGAAATCTAAAACCGTTAATAATGTAAGAATTAAATCTCAGTGCATCCTTAAGAGGACCCGAAGCTAAGCTTCTTATCTCCTCTGATATTTGTACATCGCCTTGTAAACCCTTCACCTACATTTCAAAAACATTACATCAGAAGTTCAATAATGATGTAAAAGGACCATTTTTATAATTTGTTAGTTTATTCAAAGTACCCAAAAAGGATATATATACACTTACATGTTCCTTAAACCAAGTGCCAAATTGTTCATTGTGAAGGCGACTAACAAGGTGTTGTTGTGAAGCTTGTGGATAGTTTACTGCAAGTTCAACAAGATGTTTTCTGTGGAGATGTCAAAATATATATAAATTTCATAACTAAATGAGAGGATACAAATAAAGGTATTAATCAAGCTGCAAAACTTACTCAATGAATGGTGCCACTGCCTCCGTGTTGGCAAGCACATATCGATGAGCTTGCATGTGCATGACTGGGTCAAGTAGAAAGTGCACCTCTTTACCTACAGCACGACCAGATTTCTTCCCTCCATCATGATTTCTTCTTCGCCGTTTCATTCTAGTTTCCACATTATTATCCAAATACTTTGAACAAAAAGTCATGCATTCTTCCAAAAGTACTGATTTAGCAATAGAGGCCTCCGGATGAGCACGGTTCCGCACATAGAGTTTTAAAGTGTGCAAATACCTTTCCATTGGATACATCCAACGATACAATATTGTCCCAGCAATCTTTAATTCATCAACTAAATGGATAGGCAAGTGTTCCATTATATCAAAAAATCCAGGCGGAAAAATCTTCTCAAGACTACAAAGGGTAAGCGCCATACGCTCTTCAAAATTTTCCAAGTCTGCCATACTATTTACACTTGAACACAACACCACAAAGCAGTTGCTTAATTCAATTAAGGATTTAACAACATGCTTTGGCAAGACCCTTCGAATAGCTATAGGAAGTAATTGTTGCATCAAAATATGATTATCGTGACTCTTCAGACCCCATATACTCCGCTCTTCCATATGCACGCACCGTGATATATTAGATGAATAACCGTCAGGGACTTTTACATCTCGTAACACTTTTAAGAAAATGTCCTTCTCTTTGTTGCTCATTGTGAACTCGGCTGGAGGCAAGTACTCTTGAGTTCTTCCTCGTGGTTGAGGATGCAACTCTGATCGAATTTTCATATCTCTGAGGTCTTTTCGAGCCTTCAAATTATCTTTTGTTTTGCCTTTAGTGCCTAACAAAGTAAAAAGAATATTATCGCAAACATTTTTTTCAATATGCATAACATCTAGATTGTGGCGAATCAAATTATGTTCCCAATATGGTAGTTCAAAAAAGATGCTCTTCTTCTTCCAACTCAATCTTGTTTTTGGCAAATTCTGTGTTTTTGCGATCTCTTTTTCTTGTTCTTCCCTTTTCCTCTTGCTGAACACATCCTCCTTCTTATATTCAGTTTCAATCTTCAGATCATTTAATTGCTTCAACACTTGTGTTCCAGATAATTTCAACGGTGGAGGCCTCATTTCTAGCTTGCCATTAAAAGTTACCCTCTCTTTCCAAAACTTATGGCGCACTGGTAAGAACCGACGATGACCCCAATAACAATACTTGCCACCATTTGTCAAACGGGTAGCTTGATGATCGCTATTACAACAAGGGCAAGCAAATTCACCTTTTGTGCTCCATCCAGATAACATAGCATACGCAGGAAAGTCGTTGATTGTCCACAACAATGACGCATGTAGCTGAAATAATTGTTTGGTTGATGCATCATAAGTGGAGACACCAACAGCCCATAGCTCTTTCAACTCCTCAACCAACGGTTGTAAATAAACATCAATCTTATCACCTGGACCTTTAGGTCCATCAATAAGAGTAGACAAAATTAAGTTAGGTTGCTTCATACACAACCATGGGGGTAAGTTGTAGGGGACAACCACAACAGGCCAAGTACTATGAGAAACACTCATATTACCAAATGGATTAAATCCATCAGTAAGTAACCCAAGTCTAACATTGCGGCAATCTCCAGCAAAGGATGGATTTTGCTCATCAAACACTTTCCAAGCACGAGAATCTGCTGGATGTCTCATTACACCATCATCTATTCGTTTCTCAGCATGCCATCTCATGAGCGAAGATGTATGTGATGACCAAAATAATCGTTGTAGTCTTGGTTTTAAAGGAAAATATCGAACCTTTTTTTCAGAAACTTTTTTAACCTGGTCAACCTGAGTCTGATCACCCTGATTAGCAATATCACTTTTATATCTAGAAGCCCCACAGATCTCACACTTGTCGAGATTCTCATATTCATTTCGAAACAACATACAACTATTAGGGCAGGCATCCCATGTTTCGTAAGTGAAGCCCAAATCAGTAGTTAGCTTACTGGCTTGATAGTATGATTTTGGAATCCTGGCACACGGAAACACCTTCTTTAAGAAACCCAACAACATTGTGAAAGAATAATTTGTCCATCCATTAAGTTGCTTCAGGTGTAAAAGTTCAACAACAAATGATAGTTCAGTGACACCCTTAGGACAATTCTCGTACAAATCACTTTTTGCATCTCTTAGAAGTTTGAAATATCTTGGCATGTATTCATCATAGGGCTCATTCTCACAATCCATATTTTCTGCGGTGGATGTTAATCCGATACCCTCTCGTACCATTGCTGCCATAGAAGCACATTCATTCAGTTCAGCTTCAATATCATCAGCTGATATATCATCTGGCATATTATACCTGCTATTACCCAAACCACCAAAAGACTCTCCATGATATATCCAATCCCTGTAACTCCTTTCAAACCCATACATCTCTATATGAATCTCGACAATCTGTCGATTGTGATAAACCCGATTTACACATCTACTACATGGGCAATAGATATGCGTCGTCTCAACATTTTTATTGATATATGCAAATTTAAGAAATGCTTCAACTCCATCCTTGTATGCCTTTGAATTCCAATCACGTGATTCAATCCAAGCCTTGTCCATATCAAGTTTATAAACTGTTATCACCTTGCACCAAATAAATACAAGCACACTAAATGTAAAAGGATTTATGTACTAAAGCTCTTATTGTATGACAATTGGACAAAAAGACAGGGTAGTTAAATTATCCAAAACTATATGGAAAAAATGAAAATCATTAATCAATATTTCTCCTACACTCAGCCAATCTCAGCCAACACAAGAAACTGTTTGATATAGAACAACTAGTAATATTATTAATGGAAGAGAATGCATCAAATTATATAAAGCAAAGTCACCTTACCCCTAATGTATCAAATCATATACAACAAAAAAGATCTACTGCCTTTCACAATTTTACTCTCAAAAAACATCACAACAACCAAAGGAGCATACCATCAAAGGAGCATAAGAGAGGTTCAGCACGTGACAATGACGATATTCATGTTGAACATAAAAATTCAGGCAGACATGAAATATCAAGAATAGCCTATAAGAAACATGCAACAACCTATCAACTAACCATCACTCTAACACTCACATGTACACTCAATAGTCAATAACTAAGTAACTAACTACTGCTAGCCCCCAATTCCTGATATCTAACTCTAATTACAACAGAACAAAAAAAGAAAGGGGTGTTTGACTGCTCAGGGCAAACCCTGCAGGTCATTCCATGGCTAGTATAAGCCATGGATCGAAGCCTACATGTCAGTCACCTAGGCTAGCCTCTAAAGTCCCTAGGATGTGAAACCAAAGTGTCTTGAGTGAGGACAGGGCCCCAGTAGCGGGGGAGCCACTGTTCACTGCATAAATATAGTCGAGTGTCCCCGTGGCAAATTTCACACATCAAATCACCCCGAATCCTCCTCAATCCTAAACACATGTAATCTACACCTAATTAGCTTTCCAAAAAAAAAATTTTGCAGGCAGCAACAAGTATTGCATTCTGCTTTAGGCAGCAACTAATGTTTACTGCTCTCCTTAGGACAACAACAGCAGGGTAGTATGTTGTGGGGAGGAACCAACAAGCTACATATCAAACTCATCCATATTAAATGTGCCTTTCTGTGTGTGTTCAGTCATGAGATTTTTGTAAGGTTGGTTGAGAAATTCATGTAGGAGTAATAACTCAACAATTACCTGGAAAAAAATCAGGTTCTCAAAGGGATGTAGTAAAATAGATAATATACATGTCGTAAATGAAGTACAATAAATATCATGCAAAAAAAATCACCCAGTAACAGATTTACAACCACTAATAACCAGTTTATGTGAAATGAAATTAAGGACAACGTTCATGCACGAGAGCTCTCTGAGTAAGGGATGCATGGGCAGCGATGCTCATCCGAGTCGCTAATTGCCATTATAAAAAATATAAAGAACAATCCCTACGTACGTCTAGTGACTATCCTCCCTATCCAATAATACTGTTAGGGTCAAATCTATGATATGTACAGTCTAAGTCCAACCATTCATATACATAGGTCCATCAGGAATATTCGAACAAACAAGTAAATATCACAGTTCAAAAATGAGTCACCTGGTATGCAACGCAATATGAATCCTTGTATCACATATAATATGTAATGAATATATCAAGAGAACAATTGATGAGATATATAAAGCATTTAAGTACTATAAATCAATTAGCCAAGGTATGTTCTATTTTGTCCAATGCTGCTGAATTTATGAGTAGCAGAGTTGGTCTAGTGTAACCACGCTAATGGGCTACGATCCATAAGAAACCTACCAAAACTTATAAGACACAACCAAGACTCAGAAAACAAAATATACCTATATATTAGACAAGAAATAAAACTGGACTCGGCCTATTACTTGCTCTTCCCGTTCCTGTTTCATGCCAAGAGTAAATACAACTAGATAGCAAACCTATCCATTCACAAGTAATAAGAATAAAATTCAACCAAATCTTCGACGAAAAAACTGTGAACTAATTTATAATTCAGCCTCCTATTAGAATATTGTGATTAGTTCATGGTGATGGATCAACTGTCGGCTACACGTATGATGCAATGGAAAGAGCACAAGCTCTTGACTAGTTTTCAATGCCGATACACGTGAAAGTGCAATAGTAAGATGTCTGACTTGCAAGAGGACAACTTGAAAGAGGTGATGACTGCTTATCGTATACTCCATCACAGGGACAGGTTATAAACACAAGAAGAAATATAAATTATTACAGTTATGTTCATAGTATACCTGCAAACCCCTCCCACAAGTATAGAGTTTATACATAAACAATCCCAAGCACAATAACTCTGAAGATTCTGGAACTAGAAATACCAATATCATATACTCATAATAAACTAGAAAAACCAATATCCGACAATTGATAAGGAAATAGCCTATACGGTTATTTACAACTGTCGCGAGTACATGAACAAAATCATGTACAAGGCCATCTCACTCCATATATAAATGAATGAATACGAGCAGTTTCTAGCCACTTTCGCATTTCAGAACAGGACAAAGCCTGACTTGAGACTTACTCACGCAAACCAAACAGAAGTGTGTCTTCAAGCGTGACTTTCCTCAAAACCCAATTTCCAGTGAGATCTTGGCCGAACCAAGAAGCTAGCAGAAAATAACACCAACTATGAAAAAATTCAAATTCTAAAGCTAAATCTAAACGGAAACCATATAAACTACGGATGACATTGAGAATATAATGGAAACTAACATATTTCCTTTCCTTTTTGATGAAATTGAGAATATAATTGAAACTTCGACATTTATTTCAAAACTTCTTAAATATAAACTTCTAGCCAAAAATAAGATTGATTCATGCAAGGGCGAATTTACTGGTGGGCTGGGGTGGGCTAGGGTGGGCTCCAACCCCAGCCCTTTTTTTTTGTATTATCCTGTAATGCTCAGTCCACCTAAAGGAAGCCCGTCCAGCCCACCCATCCCATTTACGCCCGGCCGATACCAGTGAGTAGGTTTAGGCATCCCAGCCCACCCTCCGCTCATGCGCTCAGCTTTTCTGAGGCTCTGAGAGCCTGACAAGAGGTGACATGTAAATGAAGACCCTTCGGTGTCTGTCCCATCGCGGCGCGGTGCGACCGCGATGCGACCAGGCGACCGGTCCCATCCGTTTGCCTCTGCGGCTCTGCCGCTGATTTTTCTCTTCCACAACAACAACAACAACAACAACAACAACACGAGGTTTAGAGTTCCTGCATGCATTAAGTGAAGGAACCCTAACCAAACTATAAGTAAGAGATGCCAGAGATAGAGCCCCAAATCAATTTTTGATTCCTCCGAAGCCCCCAAAAACAACACGAGGTTGTAGCTGATCATCGTTCCAGATCAGCTACACACATTATTCTCGTTCACAATCAATAAATTTGCACAGAATGAGGCACAAAACGAGGAATACAACCTCCGACGCCCCCAAAAACAACACAAATGGGTGATCTTGAACAACAACAACAAGAGGAACACCACAAGGTTTAGAGTTCCTGCATGCATTAAGTGAAGGAACCCTAACCAAACTATAAGTAAGAGATGCCAGAGATACAACCCCAAATCAATTTTTGATTCCTCCGATGCCCCCAAAAACAACACGAGGTTGTAGCTGATCATCGTTCCAGATCAGCTACACACATTATTCTCGTTCACAATCAATAAATTTGCACAGAATGAGGCACAAGACGAGGAATACAACCTCCGATGCCCCCAAAAACAACACAAATGAGTGAAGGAAAGAGAGGGAGAGAGAGAGAGAGAGAGGAATACAACCTCCGGTGTTGGCTCCTCCTTTTACTCTTAGGTTTCTTCTTCTTCCTCCTCACGATGGTCTCGACGAGGGAGAGAGAGAGAGAGAGAGAGAGAGTGTTAACACTATAATATACCTAAATCTTACGGTCGAGATGAAACCAATCAACGGTTCAGATCTCTTGAAAAAATTATTAGTAGAATAGGAACGGATCCCAAAAATTCGTCCACCGCGTTTTTGTTCTCCCGCCAAACTATTTGGGACCGAATCAACTTCTTTTGGGACGGAACTAAATTTTAGTTAAAATAAGTAATAGTATTAGGGTCCAAACAGAAATGTGTCCTAAATAATATTACCTTCTGTCCTAAATAATGTTACCTTTTATTATTAAATAAATAACCACCCCAAATACTAATTATTTAGGACTCTTAAAAATAGTGTATCAAATAATGCTGTCCCAAAAAGTCATTTTTTTTGTAGTGTGTTATACAATTTGTTTTTTTTTTTTTTTGGGGGGGGGGGGGGGACCTTGCAGTTTTTTTTGTTCTAGCTACATTTACTTAGTAGTACATAGTTGGATTCACCTTCACCATATCACGTTGTATCTTTCTCACCATTTATCCAGAGCACAAAACCACACCATTCTAATGGTTCAAGATGAGCTCTGTTGCTTCTTTTTTTTTGAAATTTGAGATTCAATTTACATCTCTATTTTTTCACATACTCAAAATGCTTCTGGTATAGGTAGGTCTCCATTTAAGTTCAGTGCTTGCTAGATTGGTAATATTTTTTTGTTAAATGGTAATTAATAAGTTATAAGAAGGAATTTATATATGCTTCCAGTTATAGTTGGTAGATAGCCATACATATTTTTTTGTCAAATGATTTTCTGAGTGTTGGCATCTGAGTATATTTATTAAATGAAGATTTTCTTGATAGGTGAGCATATATGGATCAATTCTTCTCCTCTGAAGCGGATAGCTTATGAGCTCAATCCTAGTTCAAACTCTAACATTTCTAACTTAAGTTGTCCTGGAGAGAATTTTCATCGATATAAACCTCTCAAATTTGACAAACAGTTTATTTTCACTATCCCCTGTTTGGTTGAAAAAATTATCTGCTAAATCGGCATACGCGAAGGATGAGTAGATGAAGTCCAGATTGAACTTATAGAATTTATTGTCGAACAAATGAATACATGAGTGCTAAGGTAATTTCTTTACATGGTTCTCTTTTAGTTTCAGAACGTCAGTTCACCCTAACTAAATACCTTGCTACATTTTTCATTGATCTAAACCTTTGGCACATGCCTTTCAACTCTACATTTTTCACGACATGATGCCTTAGTTCAGGTATTGCAAACCTATGTATGTCTTTTTACTGTTTCATATATACGCATCATTTTGTACATTCTCTTGAATATTAAATACCCTCAAACTTTTTTTGCTCTGCTTATGCTAGATAGCCCTCAAACTAGTATTTTAGCTCTGCTTATGCTAGATATTCCTAAAACTAGATGTCAGTCTAATAGTTGTCCTTTATATAACAGTCTCAAGGCTACACTTGCATTTTATGAGCTTAGTTAGTTTGCAATTCCTCCTTAATTCTATATGGTTTTGGTGTACATCAACACTTTTTAATATATGGCTTGCTCAAAGGGATGGAGTGAAAAAGTCTAACATGGAAGTGTGTGAAGCTAATTTGATAACTAAGTTATCGGCATTTTGGTGATTTAACTTCTTTGGTTAATTTGATAACTAAGTTTTGCATTTTTTTTAAATAGGTTCAGTTGGCGTTTTTGAATGGAGACGGTTAAAAATGAATTTGTGATTTGATCACACGTCTTATTTTTCAGAGTTATTTTTGTCCTAACAAGCTGCAAGTTCGGTTATGGCGAAGACGACCTCCAGATTGAGTGCATTTGTGTTTATGTAGAATTTTTTCGAACACCAATATTCCTGTGGTAGTCCAACAACAAAAACTTGACAAAATAATCTTGAAAAATAAGTCACGTGACCACATGTCCATTTTTAACGATTTCTATCCAAAAGTACCAACGGAACCAGTTCAGACATTCTTTAAACCAAAATTAATGTAAAGCTTAGGTACCAAATTTATCCATAAAAGTCAATCACCAAAATACTGACCACAACTTTTCTCAGATACCATTTGAATAATTTAGCTTTATTATTTTTACATTTTATTGTAACTAACATGTCATATTTTCATCTAAAGTCCCACATAGTACTTAAGTAGCTAATATGTATCAAATGACCTCTCTTCCGAGTTTTGAGGAGTTGTTATTTTTAGATACCCGACGTTATGCACGTGACTTTCTGCACGATGCATTGTATGTCATTTGGGCCCACTGTCTCCAACTCCCACCTTTTTTTAGGAATGGAAGGAGTAATACGTTTTCGTAGCTCGATCCACTGACCTTCTGCCACCCCGTCAGTCAGGATCTTATGCCTCTCCCCATTGTTCGGTCCACTGATCTTCCCACTACAAGAAAAATGACCTTTCTTGACGGTCAATTTATTGACGTATGGTCAAAACCGTCAAGGAAAGCAGTTATCTTGACGGTTTTAGACATACGTCAACAAAACACCCATTTTTCTGTTATATATTAAAATTTGACCATATTACTTGACGGTTTTATACAAAGCGTCAAGAAAACCCATTGCATTACTTGACGGTTTGCTGATAACCGTCAAGTAATGCATGTGCAAAAAAAAAGGCGCGCACATTTCAGATGCCATTTTCGTAATTTTTTCAAAAAAAAAATTTTCTTGACGGTTTTAACAAAATTTGGGAATCGAGGGTTTCTTATATATTTCACATCCACATACTTCTTTTCCTCCTTCCCCCATCCCTCTCCCTCTCGAGCTCCCCCTCCGGTGGAAGTCTTCCCCCGGCCGGCGAACCCCGACCGGCGACCGAGCCTGTAAGTCTCCCCCTCTCCTCCGCCCTCTTCCCTAGCTTCTTTTCCGACCATCTCGTCAGCCACCCCGACTTCCACAGCCCTCCCGACCGTGCCCTAACCCTGTTCTCCGGCAATCCGCCGTCTCCCCTCTCATCCCCGCAGCCGACTTCAAGCGTTCCCTCTTCCCCCTTCCTTTCCGACCCCGATTTTCTCCACAGCCCTAAACCCCTCTCCCATGTTCTTCATCCCGACCCCCCCGGAAACCCTAGCTCCCGGACTCCGGACGCGACTCGAACTTGTAGAGCGGCGTCGGCTCGGCCCTCAGCAGGTTCTGCGCGCAGTACCTCAGCGACATCTCCGGCACCACGACGTAGTGCTCCGTCACCGCGAACGAGTGCACCCACCCCGGCGCCGGCCCGCCCCTGCACTCCACCCTCCCCACCACCCTCCTCTCGTTCGTCCCGGCCTCCATCCTCACCACCGTGTACCCGGCCCTCACCAGGTCCGGCAGCAGCGTCACCATCTCCGTCTCCGTCACTATCGGGTGCGCCGAGTGCACCAGCCCCCCGAGGTAGTCGCTGTACTCGAACCTCCCGACCGTCTCCAGCGTCTCCGGGTCGATCTCGATCGACCCCTTGGTCGTCTCGGTCAGGCACACCACGCGCCCGTCCCCGAGCCTGACCACGCCCGTGTTGGCGTTGTCCGTCAGGGACGCGCCCGAGAGGAGGGACGCGAGCTCGCCCACGTAGGCGAGGAAGCTGGCGGGCTTCGGTGCCTCGGAGAACTCGCGGTAGCACAGGCGGCGGCTGCTGAGGGCGGCCTTGTAGGCGCCCGTGCTTCCCGTGGACGCTTCCCGTTCCGTGCGTGCTTCCCGTAGCCGACCCGATGATCGCAGCCGCGACACGGCGAGGCGACGTCCGTGTCCGCACACGTAGCACGAGTCCGAGGCGTCCCTTCGGATTCCGACTTGCCCTTCGGTATATTTCTGAAACTCTTGGGTTGGTTTTGCTATTTCATATATGCGTGTCGATGATATATGTCGAGGGAGCCACATTGCTCTCCTTATCCCTAACATTTCTCCTTCAACATAATTTTCAGTAATGTCACAAAAAAATATGCTTATTTTTTTCTTTCAAATATTTCACAAATCACATAATGTAAAGCCAAAGTAGCATTTTTCTCGCGTGCAAATGAAATATATGGTACAAGATGCAGTAATAGGTACTTCCTGCTACAAGTATTCAAAATCATAGTTAATACTTCAAGTAAACAAATGTGATGGAACACATTTTAGACATCAACATTAAGGACCACATCAATCAAGGTATGTATTAGTTTTTCACTAAACGCATGGCAAGCATAGAAGCTCGAATGCCCAGTGGCTTCAAATTGCTTGTTACTACTTTATAAGTGTAGCAGGCCAAGAAATAGAGTAATTAGCATCTGAAACGTACTCTTCCAGACTTGATCAATAGTTTGCTATTGGTTAATAGAATAGGATAAGCATGAAGCATCTACACCATACCAAATCACAAGTTGCATAGTTAAATCTAACTATTGAACCATCTATAAGAAAATAAATTGAAGTATCGATGCAGCGGAGATTCTTCTTTAACTGGTCGTCGATTTGATTCTCTTGCCACTGTATTAAATTTGCAGGATCTAGTTTACAAAAGCACCAAACTAACAATTGGTGCGAAGAAGAAGGCCAGCAGTTGTAAGATCTTAAACAAATTTAAGCTCTAATTGACCTGCCATCACAGAATAAGTAATTTGTTAGCTGTTTTTAACACCAAAAGGAACTGCAAGTTTCCTTATTGACTAGAATCTCAGATAAACACAAAACCTTCAGAAGAAAAAAATCTGCTTCACAAACTCAGTGCGCAATCAATAATATTTGTATAATTTGGGTCGACCTCTTCATGGTTGAAGA
Organism: Iris pallida; assembly: GCA_029216955.1. Taxonomy (NCBI): domain Eukaryota; kingdom Viridiplantae; phylum Streptophyta; class Magnoliopsida; order Asparagales; family Iridaceae; genus Iris; species Iris pallida. The sequence continues at coordinate 797,814 of JANAVB010027397.1, forward strand.
GATACCAGCTACAGCTATGAACTTTCACCAGATCCTGAGCAGCATAGAAACAGACCTTGCAGCTACCACGCAAATATAATTTCGTGTTGAAGTATCAGTGGGTTGTGTTTAAAATTCGGAATAAGTTAAAAGTCTTAATATACAAATTAAATGTACAGTTTAAGCATAATTTTCTACATTATTTATGTAATTTGATGTTGTTTCTGATAGAACAATTTAAAATAAAGTTAGCCAAATAAATCGACTTTTATTTTTATTCAAATCTATCATTTTTGTATTGTATTAGAGTTGATTTCTAATGTCATTCAAAATGTATATCGGTTTTAGGTTTGGCCGATTTTGTTTGGTTTTAGTATGTCTTGGCTGACAACACCGAAACTATAAACTTATGGCTGATGACTGGACATAATTTGTTGATACTGGTTTTTGTGGCTAGGCCGAGTATGCACAAACTTGATACAAAATAATAGAAAATAACTAATACATGTGGGACAACTCTCTGAAACTTGATCAATACCTATACTCTATTTAGAGGATACAAATATTGATACACATATTAGTGGGGTGAAAAAACATTTAACAATATTTGGTACGAACGAATAAATACAGATAGAGGTCAGACATCTATTCCTAATATATGTTCATATTATACATATATTTCATTCATGAAATACTATATATCCCTAATATAATCACTCTCAATGTATAACTATTTCTATAAATACTTTTGTGGACAGGCTTCAAATTTTTTCAGTGACTTCTGAATGCCTCAGACATTTGTCCCAAACTTTGTGTCTCCAGATATTTTATGAGGCAAGCCTGATGATCTGAAAGGTTAAGCCATTGAGAGGTGCCCTAAAATTAAAGCTTGCCAATTTTATTAGTTGTAATTGCATTTTACTGGCTTGTTATGAATATAAAAATTAGATGCTTCTGACCATTGACTTTTGATGCACTCTTAAGATCCTCTCCAGGAGACCCCAAACTTAACTATTATTTAGAATTGTTCTTATGCTTGCATCAATATGAGTCTTTATACTCTGTATTGATAGTCTGATATAGCTTGGGTTTTGCCTACTTGTTACTTGGTTTTTGTTATCTTACTATTAGTATTTAGTCTTATTTGTTCAGTAAATCCAGTTAGCATTATTTATCAAGTATTTTAGCTGATTGTGAGGGATTTCAGCTGTTATCTTACCTTTGATATTGACTGTAAGCTCCTTCTAAACGTCTGGAATTAACTTGGATTTCATATATATAGCCATAACACAAATTTATAGTCTTACCTGGTTATGGTGGTGAGAGCTATATAACTTATATTTTTCTATCCTAGTACATGTTATTCAAATCCTTAATTTGACGTCAAATAATTAAGTTTCCGTGTTGCTTACGAAAGCTTACAACTTAGTATTTCGTTTTGGCTCTTAGGCAAGCAATTTTGCCTAAAAATGATCTGGTACTTCTTTCATGTTAACTAAAGTCAAGTTTTTTAAAAATCCAGTTATACTTTTTTTTACAATTCCTCATATGCGAATTTGATATTTTATAAGAAAATATTGGAAGAATTAGATTCTATAATGCAACTAGGCCTTTTGGTTGGGGTAAATGGCAATTATAAGTTCTAGTTATCAAAAAATTTCTTTCGAATGGTTAAATTACAGAAACATGAAATTGCAATTTCTACAGAACTAACTTTCGGCAGCTAAATTTCATTCCAACTTGATTTTGATGCCAATACAATTATACAAACCAAATTGACTTTTGACAGTGCTTAGTTCCAACATTGGATGGATAGTTGCAAAATATAATAAAAAAATCATACAACCATTGTCATCTATAGGCTTCCTTCTAACCTCCAGTTTCTTGACCATGGGCAAGGTTTAGGTACTCATCGCTCGTAGACACTACTTAGAGTGTCACACAGGCTGTTGGGCTTGAAGGCGATCTGTGCAAGCAGGAGGATGTGGCAAGAAGTGTAGAAACAACCATCAAACATTTTCGTAAGCTAGATATTCATGTTAACGGAGCATCAGGCAATGGAGGATTTGTCACCTTGGCTTTCGAACATGTGAGTATACTTTGTTGCATGTTGATATGGTATAACATCTATTATACTTTCTGGCTCAATTTACTTTTGAAGTACATCAGTATAATTCTCTCCACTATACTTCAGTCACGAAGCACTTGTTGAGTTGTCTTTTTGTGCAACATTAGTTGGTGGCTTATCCTCTAGAAAATAATATGTGGCTTTTTTCAAATTGCAAGCTGGTGACTAAGATGGGGAAGCCTACTGGCTAAGGCCTTTGGCGTGTTAGGGAGATGTCAAGGTTCAAGGCTGCAATAGTTTTTAGAAATTTCCCATAAAAATTAAAATAATGTAAAATGGGAAGTGACTCATAAAACTGAGTCCATTTGTGAAGCCAGTCATTTTTGGGGAACTAATTATGATATTAGGGTCAATGGAATTACATCATGACCTATTGAAGGCACTCCTGGACTTATAAAACTTGACCCATTCTTCTTGGTCATGCATGCTACCTTTCATGCTTAATAAAATAATATACCGGTATCTATGTCATGGACAACTGAAGATTAAAGTTTCAACTCATCCTTACATGCTGATTTCATTCTCAAATATCCCTTTTTGCCAAATTGGAAAGCTTAGAGCACAAGAGAAATATTGAGCACTCTAATCTTAGTTATGTCATGTATGCATCCATGCATGTTAGTTTGCATTATGTATTGTATATGTTGAGTCATACATAAATTTTCTTTAAGCCCTTAGTATGTGATTCTTTGTTTGTTCTTGACAATAACCAGGTTGTTCTCCTTCGTCCACAATCCTGAGAAGACTCTTGAAGGAAATCAAGCTCATATTATCACCTTGAGGATCATCATCATAATTATGGTCATGCTTGTGATTCTTTGTACTCTTCTTCCTCCAATCTTGAGAAGAATTTTTGTATACTTTGTATATATCATTCTTGGATGTTTGTGATGTACAAACTTTGTATTTGTGATCAATAAAAAGATTGTGTATTATAATATTATGTGTGTGTTGTAACTGGCATATATTGATATTATGTGTGTTTGGTAATTGGATTCTGGAATATATTGATATTATTGTAAACATGTTTATCTTGACGATTGCAAAACGTCAAAAAAAATTCATTTCTTGACGGTTTTTAAACATCAAAAAATATTTTCCTTGACGGTTTTTTCCCGTCAAGAAAGACTTTTCTTGACGGTTATTACCCGTCATCTAGGCCCCCGTCAAGAAAAGTCGACACTTTTCTTGACGGTTTTTTGTTTGTTTTCTTGACGGTTTAAAACCGTCAAGACAAGCTTGTTTCTTGACGGTTTAAAACCGTCAAGAAAACAAATAAAAAACCGTCAAGAAAAGCGTCGACTTTTCTTGACGGGGGCCAAGATGACGGATCCAAAACCGTCAAGAAAAGTCTTTCTTGACGGGGAAAAACCGTCAAGAAAAGCCATTTTTCTTGTAGTGCCCCCAACTCCCCAGGTTTGAGTTGTTAAAGCTTTTATTTTTTTTGAAGGTAAATTCACTGCAGTTATCATTAAGAAACAGAGTTCATGTCATAAAGGACATGGGGAATAATACAAGAGGGGATATCTTCAAACGAAGATAGCAAAATTGAACTGTTGGATAATAATGCATAAGAAGCAAGATGGTGAGCAGTCTGGTTAGCACTCCTGTGGACGAAGGAGAATCTCATATTCAGATCAGATGTCAAAGCCTTCATTGCATCTTTATGGTATGGCGAGCTCTCCAGAGAGGGATTGTGTCAGTAAAATTGATTGCTTCAATCAAAAGCTTGCAATCTCCTTCAATTGTGACATCTCTCAGGAATTCGTTGTTGCATATGTCAAGTGCGAGATGAATCCCCATAGCCTATGCTTCTAAAGGTGTTCCTCCAAGTTCAGTCTTTGAAAGAGCTAGCTTAAAATGTCCATGAGAGTCATGCAGAAGAGCTCATGCAGACATTTCCCGTCCAGGTAGGCGCCGTCGTAGTTGATCTTCCAGTTATTGGGTAGAGGAGGTGTCCAAGTGGTAGCATGCTTGTCCATGATTGGAGCAATTTCTGTAGCAGGAAGGCTATTGTTGCAGTTGTCAAACTTCTTCTTCAAGCACATTGCATCTTCAAAGATATGTCTTCCATTGATTAGATGATGATCAAATAAAAATTTGTTCCTGGCTTTCCATATGCTCCAAATTTGATAGAAAAAAGATGAAATTTTATCTCGATCTCCTTCCTTTAGCAGGGTAGTGATAATTGATGAATAGTGGAGTCATCATGAATCAGAGATAATATCTGTGGATTGTGTTGCCACGAGATACCTGTTAAGGGGCAATGCAGAAGAAGATGATTAGTGGTTTCAGAGTGTACCTTGCATATAGGGCATGTTGCATCGATATGGCTGAGTCGGCGATGAATATTGGCATTCGTAGGAAGAGAATTAGTAATGGCTCGCCAACCAAACATCACCACTCTAGGACTAATATGAGTAAGAGACCAAAGCTTCCTCCAATCATGAAATTCGTCCACCTCAGAATTGCTCATTCAGGAAATAGCTTACCATGAATTACTCGATAAGCTGATTTAGTGGTTAACACCCCATCAGCAGTATGAATCCACATAAGTTTATCAGTTTGACAGTTGGTCGACAGAGGTATTTTCAAAATAGTAGCTGCTTCAATAGGAGAGAATAGGATATGAATAAGATTTGCTTTCCATGAAAGGGAGTCTTTGTTAATAAGATCACAGACTCTTTGGACCCAATGATTACTGAAGGTGTATCCTTGCACTTTGTAATTAGGAAGACTTGGGACCCAAGGATCATTCCATATGTCAATACAAGATCCATCCTCCACAGACCAGAGTACATTCCCATAAGATAGTCTCTACTGCTCAATATACTGAACCATATACATGAAGAAGTATTGGGTGGCACTGCTTTCCAGAATGAATTTGACTGGAGATATTTGTTGCAGAGTAAGGTAGCCCATAATGACTCTGGTTGAGAGATGAATCTCCATGTAAGCTTAAGAAGGAGACTAAGATTTGTGATGTAAGGATCTCTAATACCAAGTCCCCCTTGATATTTTGGTTTAGTGAAGCAGCAATCTTGATCCTCGGTTTGCAATTTGAAAATTTGGAAGTTCAGTTTTGAAGTCGAAGTTCTTCTCCACTAAATCTGTTATGTTCTTTTCTTTCCCTTTTATATCTTTGTAACCTCACTAAATCAGTGGAAATATAGTATTAAAGAGTAGTGAAGTTTAATAATACCTTGAGTTTAATTTCTGAAGTTTAATGAATTGGATTGTTTATCACAAAAATGAAAAAGAAAAGTTTAATAATACCTTGACTTTTCATATAGATAATATATAAGGTCATCTTCTGTATTATGTATTCTTAGTCTTTTATGGTGATAGATTATTTTATGTATCTTGTTGGTAAAATACATTCAAGTTCTTAAAAGAGTAATGGGAATTGATGCAACATTTGATTTTTTTTTTTTTTTAAATTGATGTCAGAATGAAAGTAGACTTAAAAAAAAAATTTCGGAAATGAAAAGTAGACTTTAATTGGATTACCTAAAATACAATAGTAAGTTATAATTTTAAAGGTCACTGGGATGGTTTGAATGCTTGGATGAGAGGAATTCTAATGTAACAGAGCACCCATTGACTAACATCAAGAAAATAAGTGAGTTATGGGCCAGTGAAGTCCCTTTTACATTCCTGGGTTAATGATAAATACGCCGGTGAAGTCCTCCGCATGGGTGCTTCAATCTTACGGGTCATTTGGAAATCAAGGGGGGACTGTGTCTTTCGAAATAAGGCTCCCTGCCCACTGCGTATTGTTAATAATGCGCTGAGCTTCATCATTACACATGAAGGAGAGGACAATAATAGCACAAGTGAGTTATGCGAGCTGAGGCGATTGGCCAATGATGCCGATACTTGGCAGCCACCACCCATTGGGTATATTAAGATTAATGTCGATGGGGCAACCTCTTCCTCAGCCTCTGCAGTTGCAGCAGTTGCCAGGGATGATTCGGGAACCTTCCTTGCGGCTGAAACAAAATATTTTGAAGGCCTGAGCTGTTATGATCAAAGCCTCCAAGCGGAGCTGGAAGCCATCGGAGAATTTTTTGAAACATTAAGGCCTCGTTTGGTTACCAGAATTTTTTCTTGAAAAAGGAAAGTTATTAGTGGTTCCCCCATCCATCTAAGGAATTATTTTCCCTCGAACTTTCTTGCATTTATTACAAAACTTCTTTACCAAAATATCGCTGCTCAAAAGTATTATCCATAACTTTTTTTAGACAAAAAAAAATTCTTGAGTAATAAGTTTTCTCATTAGCACAAGGGTATTATTGAAAAATTGACTTGATTTTGTTTCCTTTCGTTACAAACACCAAACACAAAATGAAAAGTAAAGATATATTCCGGCAATAATCCCGGTCTTTCCGAACACCGGAAAGAAAAATTGACGGAAATTACAATTTTTCAAAGGAAAGAAAATACTAAAGAATCAATTTTCTTTCATTTCCATTCCGCGAACCAAACGAGACCTAGGGTACAAGTTTAACGAACAAATCCAATACAACTTCTGATTTATCTTATGGGCTCTTAGGTCGTTATAGTTGTTGTTGGTGTTTTCCACTTTCTTTTGGGAGCTTTAGTCCCACATTGAAAAACTTTCAAAGTGTATACCTCAATATATAGCTATGCTTGTGTTGGAATATGCACAAGGAGTATGGTGACCCATGGTTGATTTCCTAGAGGGATAAGTTAAAAATCACAAAAAACAAACTTTTGTTTTGCCACTCACTTTGGAAATCCATGGGAGCTAGCGACTTGGACTCGGGCGTAGGACGCTAAGTGGTGCTTGGCGCATTGGTTCGGCTACTTTCGGCATGCGCCGTCAGCGTGCATCACGCAGCGGTGTTTCTGCTAGCAGCGTGCGACGCGCTGTGGCGTATGTCCATTGGGAGTATGCGAGCAGATCCAGCTATCAGAGCTGGCATGGGCGGGGTAGGCGGCGCTGTCAGAGCGCAGCGCGTTGCACTTTGCTTTGTCGGCGCACGGATCCGGATATCGTGGGATTGGTCGGCCTGTGCCCATGCGCCGATGAGCATTCCCATGGGCGCATGGGTGCCAGCCAGCTGTATAAATAGAGAAACCCCTCCAGTAGTTCAAGTGGTTGGAAGAAAGAGAAAGTGAGACAACTAAATTATTGGCTAGAGTGCAAACTTCGTGTTGTTGGCTAGAGTCCTCTCTCTCGTGTTGTTCGCTAGAGTGCAAACTTCGTGTCTTGCAAGTGGTCACTACGCCCTTCTTTGATCCGTCCACTCTTTAGATTTGTCTTCGGGACTAAGAATTGTAATTGGTTACTTCAATTTCAATGTTGATTTTGCTGTAGATAGTATATTTTTGCAACAAAAGCTTCAATAATATCCATGTTTTTATATTATTTGTTGCAGTCAAGATAGTTGCAATGCTTATTATAACAATAAAAGTTAAAAATAAATTATTCATAGCCAATCAGACAATTTTTAAATAAAATTTGGATGAGATCTCCCTCGATTCCATCTTTTTCTTAAAATAAAAATCAGTAATAACTTTATTTTGGTAATTTCACTGAAATATGTTGGAAATTAGACTCAAACACAAAGCTTATTTTTCGACATATAACACTGAGACAATCCGGGTGTTAAGAATATATACAATGTCACCTAAATAATTATAGTAATCAAAATTGAAAACAAGAAATTAAAAGAAACAATTAATCGGGCTATAAAATCATACCATAATTAAAAAAAGAAGAAGGAGAAACTAACACTAAGAGATTGATTCCTTTGTTTAACTCCACAGACAAGTTCTTTCCGGTTTAATCTATATCAAATATCTATTTCTAAAGAATAATGATATTTGTCCCTTCAAATTGTACCTCCAAACCGTCCCTTCTTACGTAGCAACTGACGTGGCAGCTGGCATGGCAAATTTTAAATTAAAATTAAAATTAACTTAAAATTAACATTAAAATTAATGTTAACATTAACATTAAAATTAATATTAACGTTAACATTAACAATAACATTAATATTAACATTATCATTAAAATCAACATTTACATTAATATTAACATTAATTAATATTAATATTAATATTAAATTAACATGGAAAAAATTGGGTAATTAACTTTTTGGGTTAAAATTTGTCATGTCATCGGCCATGTCAGATGACACATAATATTATTTAACATGCCACGTCAGCTGTCACATAAGGAGGGATGTATTGGAGGAACAATTTGGAGGTATGAATAGCATTACTCATTTCTAAAAGATATAAAGCATATCCAATTACAAGTAAAAACAACACTATGGAAAATTAAAGCTTCGCTAACATAGTGTTTAGACTGGGTTGGGCAGGCAATGTACTTGTCTGAATTTAACCCATAAGGATCTTCAATTTCAAGCATGTGCGGTTCTTCATCCACTTCTGAATCCAACCGAACGATCTCGAAGGAATCATCGGTATCGGTATCTGTATCGGTATCGAATACGGTTTCCATTGAAGGAGTGGCAAATTCAGGTTCAGTAGGTTGAACTTCACGAGAGGGTGCAATTGCTTCTACATCATCTTTTACTATGTCGACAAACTCGTACTCGTCGTCAAGCACTGACTCAGCAACAGAGTCAGCGACAAACTGCAGATCCTCCAGGCACTGTTTCCACTCGTGCTGCCACTCGAGCCAAACCTTGTGCAGAACCGCCACGCGGTCGTCCACCGATGGGCCCGTACTTGCCGACAGAGTTGATTCCAGCGCTTCTCCAAGAGCGTCCATTTGGCCGAAGCAGCGACCGGCCTCCTTCAACGCATCCTCCCAAGTTTGACACATTTTGGTAGGAATAAATTTAGATGCTGAATACTTAGAGATGTTTTTATTTTACAGGACACTGCACCTTCTTATATATACAATTACATTAAATCGGAGATAGAGTAGAATTAGGAAACCTACTTGATTTATATGATAATAAATTGATAAGTACGATATTCAAGATATGAACTAATAATTCAGAAACATAGTCGAATTAGGAAACCTAATGTTATATTAACAAGTGATTTATATGGTAATAACTAATAATATACATATTGAAAAATAAAAACTGCAAATGTCCAAAATTCGATCTGAGAAGAAGCTGCATCGTTGGGGTTTTCGATGGAAGAGTGGAGTGGTAATGGGAAGCAAAGCGAGAATTTGTTGAATTTGTGAGTCTATATAGAAATTCGGAGAAGAAAATCATCTGTGCCTAAGTTTTCTCTGCAATGATCATAACGCATTGTCATGGAAAGTATTCTATCATCTGCCTTGTTCCATGACTCCATGATAGACAACTTAAGGGTTAAGAGCTGTCTATATACCAGTCGAGAGTCATTTTCTCATGTTTATTATTAGGGTTAATTGTCCAAACGGTGTCCAAGGAATGCCGTGGTTGCCGTTTTGGTGTTTGAACTTCTTTTTTGGTTAATTTGGTATCTAAGTTCTGCATTTTAGTTTAAATTGTGCCACAGAACTAGATTCTGTTCGGTGTCTTTGAATTGAAACCGTTAAAAATGGACATGTGATAGTCACGTGGCTTACTTTTCAAAGTTATTTTGTCAAGTTTTTGTTGCTGGACCATCGAAAGAATATATGCGTTCGAAGAAATTCTACATAAACAAAAAAAGCATTGATCTTCCCCCAATTCCACCATGGCTCGATCCGCTGATCTTCCGCCACCCAACCAGGGTCTTAGGCATCTCCCCTGTTGGAGTGGGTGGGGTTACCAACCTATGTGGAGAATACTCCGGAGAGCGACGAGCGCCATCCGTGTGTCAGAGAAGTTCGGGAAGTGCATGAATCATATTTTGGAACATATATGGTAAGGAATATATGATTGGATTTCCATATTTACTTTGATCATATATTTATGATTGGTTTCCATATATATATTGATGCATATTGGATTTTCATTAAATCCTTGAGTTTTTCATATAGATAATATATAAGGCCAGTACAATTCTTCTGTATTATGTATTCTTAGTCTTTTATGGCGATAGATTATTTTATCTTGGTAGAATACTTTCGAGTTCTCAAAAGAGCAATGGCACAAAATTGATGCAACATTTGAATTTTTTAAAGAAATTAATGTTAGAAAGAAAGTAGACTTTAATTGGATTTACCTAAATATTTGTGTTCATTTAGATAAGGATATCCATTTATTTGTGGTTATCCGCAAACATATAATTTACATCACCATGCTAATTCTGATTCTTGATTATTACTTTGAAATCCTACAAAATCCTATTCAAAGTCCTAAGCCTAATCTTCAATAACTGAACTCCCCTCCAATCCAAATTACATTACTCATCCTGATCCAATTTCACCTAAATAACTCAATTCCAAACAGAATAATTCAGACTTAAACAAAATATTTCCCCTAACTAAATATATCAAATTCTAAGTTAAAATTTCTACATATAAACTCTACCAACTAAATTTCCTTAAAGTAGAATGCCAAAGCAGGATAGAAACTCAATTTCAGAAATATGGAGATGGCCTAATATCCAGTCAGGGCCCTTGGCTAATCCGACCTAATCCTTGCATCCTTGTAATCCCACAGCCAAATCTCTCAGCCACCATCCTCACCATAGCCGACTCATACCACTGCACAACCTCCCCGTCAGACCATGACATCAAGGGCATACCCACATAGGATGCTGCAAGCCCACCCCCAAAAAATTTTTTTTCATGTTTTTTTGAATTTTTTTGCATGTGAATTAGTCTGCACTTAGCCCACCCCAGTCCACTCCTGCCCACCCAAACTCAATTTTCTGGTTTCGCCCTTGCACGACATCTTTCCGTCAGCCTACGACCCACCATTATTCAGAATCTGATATGTACCTGCACTGATGTTGCACCTACACTACATCTGTGACTTACATGCATCAGTTATTCACCAATCCAGTCACTAGTACAGTCAGCACTACCATCCAGCAATAGCTCTCAGCCCACCCCAAAATTATTATTTTTTGCTTTTTTCATTTTTTTTTTTGAATTTTTTCATGTGAATTAGTCCACTCTTAGTCCACCCCAGTCCACTCCAGCCCACTCAAACTCAATTTTCTGGTTTCGCTCTTGCGCAACATCTTTCCATCAGCCTACGACCCATCGTTATTTGGAATCTGATATGTACCTGCACTAATATTGCACCTACACTACATCTGTGACTTACATGCATCAGTTATTCACCAATCCAGTCACTAGTAAAGTCAGCACTACCATCTAGCTTAGCTCTCCAGCTCTACATTCTACACAGTTGTCGAGGAGCAGTTACAGAGTTACAAGAAGGAATGTTATAAGGGCCTGTTTGGTAAATGGGAATTGGCCATGGAATCCAAGTTTTCATGTAAGTGGACCAAAATTTTCTTATCCCGCTGTTTGGTAGGGAGAGGAAAGTGGGTTGGTATTTGGAAGAGGAATGGATTTGCAGTTCCTGTCCCCTCTCTCTTTCCTCTCTTTTTCATGAATCCACTTCCTCTCTTGAGATGAGGATGTGGGTGTTTTTTCATTTTTTTCAATAAATAACCATTGCACAGATACTCACTGGAATTAGAAGTTAAAAAAAAAAAACTCACTGGACACGACGCCTCCGGCAGCGAAGCCCCCCGTGTCGGCGGCCTCCGAAGTGTCGAGGAAGTACGGGCCCGACGATAGCACGAGGTCACTAAAGGTGGCGGTGGTGTCAGGATCCGGAGCTCCTCCTCTCGCCGTCGGCTCCACCGCTTTGAGAGGGCCGGTCGCAAGTCGAGAAGCAGAAGCTCCTCCTCTCGTTGTCGGCTCCACCGCGCTGGATAGGGCCGGACGCGAGTCCAAAAGAGGAATTGGGGAGGCGACAACTAGGGGCGGATCGAATTCGTCCAGGTGCCCGAAGAAGGAGCAGCTGCTCGGCTCGTCCAGGCTGCTCCAGGCTGGGGTTTTTTTTTGGAAAGGGGGGAGTTTTTTTTTTTTTTTTTTTGACAGAGAGAGGCCTTGTGAGAGTCTCTCAAATAACTAGTTAAATAACTATTAATTAATGTATGTATTTGATGATAAGATAATGTATTAATTAATTAAAATTTTAAATCTGACTTAGTAATTAAATATGTAATTCTTAATTAGTTAATAATTAGTTATCTTAGTTTAGCAAAGTAATTATCTAATTTATAAATTATTATGTAAATTAATTATACTCTTTCTAATTTTTTACTTTTCTATCTCAACCAAACACATTTGTTTGATTTTTCACTTCCCACTTTTCACTTCTTATCTCAACCAAACACCTTTGTCCCCCTACTAGGGGACAAGAAAGTGCATGTATTCCTATTCTTCTTTCCTTTTTGGAAGTCCAAATCCAAATTCACTTCTTGTTTACCAAACAGCCCCTAATAGGAAGCATAAAGTATAGAATTGTAACCGATGTTGTTTCTTTTTCTTCAATTTCTGCACTTTTTCTTGAATGTTTCTAGAGATTATCTTCCTCAATAAATAAATAAAAAAACCTTACTTTTTTCAGTTCTTTTTGTGTGTTCCTTTCTTCAATTATGCCATTACAATGTCTAATATAGGTAGGTATCCACCAATTTCCACCCAATTTGCAAGAGTACCTAACATTTTTGGTATCAGAGCCTCTCGATCCCATTCTCGAGAACAGTCGAGAGGTGAGCTCGAGCAGCCGAAGCTCATGACGAGGATCACCGAAGGATCGCCGAAGCGCCACCGGGGAAGAAAGGATGCTGGTCTTGGAAGGTACAATTCTCGGTCTCAATACAAAATTTGACCAAAAGATAGAGAAGACCTCCAAGACTGATAGGCTATTAGAGGAATTGTTGAGGGTTAGAGGAGGAGGTGAAGCCTCGCAACCAGCCATGGCTGCTCTACCCCCACCACACCCACCACCTCCTCCACTAATGCAAACTTATTTGCATCAACTATTCACCAATCTAGTCACTAATATAGTCAGCACTACCATCCAGCTCAGCTCTCCGGTTCTGAATTCTGCACAGTTGTCAAGAGAAGCAGTTATAGAGAATTACAAAAAAGGAATGTTATAAATAGGAAAGAGAGGGAAGAGTAGAGAATTGTAACCCATGTTGTTTCTTTTTTCTTGAATTCTGCACTTTTCTTGAATGCTTGTAGGGATCATCTTCCTCAATAAAAAAACCTAGTTTTCCAGCTCTTTTTTGTGTTCCATTCTTCAATTATGCCATTACAATATCTAATATAGCTAGGTCTCCACCAATTTCCACCCAATTTGGAAGAGTGCCTAATAGAATCAAGTTTGGTCGACCGTGCACGACAAATTTGATTCTTATCTGTCGAATTTCATATGTTATCCGTGCCAATTACGTACTCATTGTATGATAGTAAATTTGAGACGAGATTTATGTCATTTGATTCATAATGTCAAATTTTTATATGATAATATTCTCGTACACGTCATAAGGATCACTATTTTGTTTTATGGGCCCCACGATCCGAGACCTTCAATTTTACAATCCGCAACTGTAAATCCACCTTTGAGTGTTTCAATAAAATTATATCGTCATTTGGATTCGTTTCTTATATATAATAGTCTTAATTTTGTTACTTTCTAACCTAAATTATTTTAAGAAAACTTCATATAGGGGTAAGAAAGGGTGAATTGCGTAAAATAGGATAAGTTTTGGAAATTTTCACGTAGGAGGATGGGGCACCAGTTGAACTGGCGTCAAACAAAAAAATTTGGGGCCAATGGTACTGGCGCCACACTTCAAATTTTGAAGTTGGGCACTAGTCACACTAGCGCCAAACTTGTCTTCTTTGACCAACTTCGAATGGTGAGCCGTGGGTTGGAATTGGGGTTGGAATTGTGGCATTTGATTTGGATGAGTGGGTGAGCCACGAATTCTAGTAATTTATACAAGTTACACAAATATGACTGGATGCATGAAAATGATCTTAGGTATGTTCCTATGAGCATTTTGCTATTGGTAGACCGGTGACAGATATCAGTCATGAAACTGGCATCTTTCCGGTATCTAGGCAATGGACGGTTGATGGAGTTGGCTAAGAACACTGCAGATATCAGGCTATCTCCATTCATCCGACACAATTTGATTCGCTACAGCATTTAGAGGTAAAATAATTTCATATTTCTACTTATTTAAGTAAATTTATGTAATGCTTATTTACTCTATAATGGTCAAATATGTTAAATGGATGCCATATATCTCGATGCTCCTTATATCCAAAGGATGCCCTATTCATATAGTCTACATAGATTATATTTCATATACAACTACTGGATATGTTCCATCAAGTGGATCGTGTTTTTCGACAGTTCGGGATGGTTTAAATAATTCTTGATGCTCTATCGACTATTAGCAACATAGCTCAACTTCAATCTAGAATCCATAGTTTGCTTCCTTGATTGGATTCGAGATTCGAGAATGATAGTGTGGAAAATACACTACCAAAATTTGTCGATTTAGCGACGGCCAGATCCGTCGCCAGTCCGACGGGAATTTCTATTAGCGACCGATCACTGACGGGTTTTGGCCAAAAAAATCCGTCGGCAATCAGCTCGTCGCTAATAACGGTCCGTCGCTACGTAGTCGTCAGGCGACGCACTAGCGACGACATTTCGACTTCACAATACGAAGCATAAGTGACTACTTTCCGACGGACGGTCGTCCATTTCAAATATTAAATGCTGAACTGTGTAGACAATAGCGACGTAAAGTTTCGTCGGTAAACCGGCGTAATAGCGTATCAGAATGTATCGTGCCGTCGCTAATCCGTCGACCGCCGTCGATAACAAAGGACGGATTAGCGACGGTTTTCTGACGGAAAATCCGTCGACCAAGTTCTGGAAGAGGTAGGCATTTCCAGCACCATGGCGACGGATAAGTCGTCGCTATTCCGTCGATAACTGTCGCTAAAAAGACGGTTTAGTGACGAAATATGGACGACTTTTTCGTCGACCATGTTCTGGAAGAGGTAGGCATTTCCAGAACAAGAGCGACGGAAAAGTCGTCGCTAGTCCGTCGAACAATATTCCAGCCGAACTGTGCCGACGGGTATTCCGTCGACCACCCGTCGCTACCTGGAAACATTTTCAAATCTCCAGTTAGCGACGGATATGTCGTCGAACAGTAGTCGGAAACTGGTAATATCCGTCGCTAAACAGTCACTAGTCCGTCGCTAACTGAGAATATTTTGAAAAAAATATACAGAGCTTTCCCTGTTCGCAAAAAATATGCATAAATCAAACCAATATATAATGCACACCAATTATCCAACAATCACATAGACCAAATATATAATGCACACCAATTATCCAAGAATCACATAGACCAAATATGCACATAGGAATTTAATGCACACCAATTATCCAAGAATCATATAGACCAAACCAAATTAATATAAAATAGACATCAATTATCATGAAGAGTAACCTAATATCCGTCGTTATAATCCGATCATAGCACAAATATTCCAAAATTCCTACAAATATTCTAAAATTTCCACAAATATTCCAAAATACATAGGAAAATCGACTTTGGCCTCAACAAAGACCACAAGTCAGACGATGAATCCTCACAGCCAGGGATCATACTTGCGTTGAGTCATATACCATTCTATCAGCCACTTTGCATACGAAGGCTCAATCTGGTTGAGGTCTTCTGTAGGGACAGGAGGGTCGATCCCGATGCTACTACTCTCTGACGGTGGCTCCTCCGTAACTTCAAGCTTGGGAGCAATCTCTTCCTTGATGGTCATTGGTTCTTCCTTGACCTCAACCTTTGGTAACACCTTCTCCTTAACAGTCACCAGCTCTTGTTTGACGACAGAGACTTCCTCCGTGTCGACCTCCAAGGGTTTCTTGCCTCGACCCCTTCCTCGACTAGCAGCACCACCTCGACGAGTTCTAGGAGCCATCTTTCTGACAACATAAATTTTCATATAGGGTAAAGAAATTTACTCAAATTATAAAAGTTGTGACGTTGGTTTTTTGCGTTCATCATCACTAGAGGGAGCAGCACTGGAAAAGTTGTGATGTTGGTAGCATGAGAGAGTAAAAATCTGTATCACAAGACTAACCGAATTCCTATGTAATCATGTACTCACCAATAACCGGATGTAACTGGAGTCGTTGGGCCTATCGTGCAGTAATTGGTGGATCCGCTGGTATAGACCGGATGTACTTAGTATCTAGTGTATCAGTTTAGTATCGGTCTATCGGTTTGGTATAGGACGTATCATATTGGTATTGGCCTTAACAAATTGGTATCGTCCTATATCCGATATGTACATGTATCGGCCGAATAGCTAGGATTCATATTGGCCTTATCGATTTGGTATTGGTCATATCCGATAGGTATCGGCCGTGTTGGATTAGTATAGACCATTTTGGATTAGTATCATGGAAGATTTAGTAACAACTGTACTTGGATTTTCCTCTTCTCGAGCTAGAATACCATTGCAAGAGAATCACCAGATCGTGATTGGCCAGTTACAGTA
Source organism: Iris pallida (assembly GCA_029216955.1). Classification (NCBI taxonomy): domain Eukaryota; kingdom Viridiplantae; phylum Streptophyta; class Magnoliopsida; order Asparagales; family Iridaceae; genus Iris; species Iris pallida. The sequence continues at coordinate 814,430 of JANAVB010027397.1, forward strand.
ACATACATGCTTCCTTTTCCATCAGAAAAAGCGAGATTGAAAGGGAAGTATGTATGTTCTGTAACTGGCCACTTACGCTCTCGTGAGTCTCTTGCAATGGTAATCTAGCTCTAGAAGAGAGAAATCCAAGTATAGTTGTTACTAAACCTTCCACGATACTAATCCGAAATGGTCTATACTAATCCAACACGGCCGATACCTATCGGATATGACCGATACCAAATCGATAAGGCCAATATGAATCCTAGCTATACGGCCGATACATATCGGATAGGATGATACCAATTCGCTAAGACCAATACCAACCGATACGGCCCATACCAAAATGATAGATCGATACTAATCTGATACGGTCAATACTTATAAGTACCTACGGTCCAGGAGGTTGATCCGCTAGTACATCCATGTACGATCAACGAAGTAACGATCCATTTCAATTTGGATGTGAAAATATGTATCGTAAGACAAACTAAACATAATCAGTTCTATTTCACATGCTTAATTACCAAGTATGGGAACGAATGGCTCAGAACACAACCCAAAATTTATTCTAGCATACATTAGTGTGAATCATCTATGTTTTTTTACATATGGTGTAGTATATGTTCTTATTGTATCTAGTATCTGAAGGATATAACATAATCTAGATGAACTCACATAATGTATGCTAGCGGGCAGACCTGGGACGGCTCGGGCAGACCTGGGACGGCTGTGGACCATGCACACTAGCGGGAGATGCCCTAGAGGATGAGCTCGCAACTAGGGCGCCATAGGATTCTGTACCGTAGTAAGTACCCCTATGGAGGCTACCAGCAGCAGTCTTCCACATCTCATCCGCCGACGGAGCTTGAGTGGGCTGCGAGGAAGTACCGGCCTCTCCCGCAGTAGGTGCACTAGCAGTCGCCTGGTCCCGAAGCCTCTGATACTCGGCCTATAAAGTATGGATAGTACTCTATGATTTCTAATTTCTAATTTCTAATTAATTACTTATTATTACTAACTACATGAATATTTATTTGCATGCATATTTACTAAGTTATATTAAAACTAACACGAAGTATTATAATTAACAAATAGTATTGTAATACTTACATAGACAAGCTCGGCCCTCTCGTCAATATGGTCTTCGCCCTTCCGATGGGTGGCCAGGAAGACGCTCACCATGTCGGCATTACCGACCTTCCTTACCTGTAATTAAATATATTATCTTAGTAATAATTTGTATTAAAATAATATTTCTGAAAGAAAAATACATACCAGACGACGAAAATGTGACGTCATCGAAATCGACCCACCGCACCACTTCGAGGCATGCTGCCTAGCCACCTTAGCCTTCTCGAACTTTTCCTTGTACCTTGGCTCGTTGAATCGAGCCTTCATCGCATCCCACTGATCAGGGGTGATCCAACCTTGGATCGGCTTTCCGACACGACCACGAGCCTTCTGATCATTGATAGCATCGCGGATCAGCTTAGCACCGATAGCAGGAAACATCCCCTCGATCAGCTCGGCCCGGTGCGGTGGATAGAAAAACATATCCTAGAAGAGTACGCAAACCAAATATTTTTCAGTAATATATAATATGCATAAATCAAATGATTCATGTTAAATGCAAATCTATTTTAACCTTGAAGCGCGCAAACCAGTAGGCCTTTCTATCGTCCGGAGCATCCGAGTAGTTTATCCAAGGACCCCCATAATTTTGCCTCAGGAGCTGGCCTTGACGTCTCTGTACCAATGGGGGACGATATCTATACAGACATATTATATTCATGAAAAAAGTTAATTTATGATAAACACAGAAAAAATTGATAAACCAAAATAATACTTTGTACCGTCGGACCAGATCTCCGTCCTCGTCTCCTCCGGAGGTGCGCAGACATCATCTGCCTGATACTGGTCGGCCGCCGGCGCAGCCTCCTCCATCTGCTCATCTGCCTCCATCGTCGTATCAACAGGAGGAACGCTACTCTCGGGAGCAGTCTCAGGCCTGGAACTACTCGTCCCAGGAGATATGCCACGTAGCATCGTGGCGGGCGGAGCTACTGTCCGATACACAGGAGTACTGGGCGACGAGGATCCAGAGCCGGTACTAGTAGGAGGTACCGAAGAAGAACCCGTCCTCTAGTAGTACCACTAGTAGGTACAGAAGGAGTACCCTGTCATCTGCCAGTATCAATACCCCGTGTCCCATGTCGAGAAATGTGGAACGATCTGCGAGACCTGTCATGCCTGCTAATAACATATGATGAGATACATCAAAGACAACAAATAATAGAGACTAGAAATATGAAAGTGCGACAAAGACAAGATAATAACCAAGACAACATATGATGATACATTTTATAAGAAACATCTAAGTCCAGATAGTATATTTTACAAGAAACATCTAAGTTCAGATAGTACATTCTACAAGAAACATCTAAGTCCAGATAGTACATTCAGATAATAACCAAGACTAGATAATAACCAACTCTACATAATAAGAAAATGAAAGTATGTCTCTCTCAATCATCTTCAGAATAATCATCTTGTTCGTGTTCCTCGACCTCATCTTCCTCATCATCTTCACTTTCATCTTCGTCTTCGTCGACTTCATCTTCCTCTTCGGATAATTCTACATCTTCAACATTATGTGTCGTATAATGTGTAGCTTTCGTGGAGTCCACATCAACACATTACAAGAGGTAGCTCTTCCTCCTGATAAGCTTTTTCATCAACATCAAAAGTATCTCTAGCTTTAGTCCTGCATACTGTCCACCAGTCAGATTTCGTTGCTCCCCGTCTCGGATAAGCTGTGAAGTACACGAGCTGAGCTTGAGTTGCTAAGACAAATGGTTCGTATCCTTGATATCTACGCTTGTAGTTTATATCCACAAGACCATGCTTGTCAATTTTCCAACCTTGATTTTCAGTCGGATCGAACCATTCACACTTGAACAACACGATCGTTGCAGGTTCTCTGCCATAATTATACGTCAACTCCACAATCTCTCGCAAGATGCCAAAGAAATCATTTCCTGGATTGACGTTTTTGTAGTTCGAAGATTTGATACACAAACAACTATTTTTCATGGAATCAAGATCGAGGAAGCTGTCTCTGATCGGAGCATTTATTGACTTGAACCGAAAACTATTGACACAGTAACTTGGCCATATTTTAACAAAAGTAATTGGTCCCTTTTCAAGAGTTCTAATTAATTCAATCTCGGATGAAATTAGACGATCGACCTGAATACCAAAGAAGAGATAGTAATTTATTTATTGTGCAGTTGCATTAAAAGAGGCCAGTAATTATCGGCTGCTTACATATTCGCTCAACCAAGAAGGAAAATGATGTCTCATTTCTTGTTCTAATGCTTTGTTTGTTAGGTAGGGTCTAATCGACCTCAACTTAGCATTATATGTGCTGAAAAACAACGAAGCAACTCTCGATTAGTACAATAATATTAGCTTATACTATTACATTGAGATGACGTAAACTCATCATTAATTACTTACCCCTCTAGCTTCTCCACTTCATCCTCGTCACAATTGAGTAATACATATAACTATGCAGCCATTAGCTCTTCGTCATTCAAATATCTCTTCTTTATTTTCCTCGAAGTCTTTCCGGATGCATTAAATACTTTCAGTATTCCATCATTAGATTCTTGATAACAGCCATCGTTTCTCAGTCCTCGTTCTATTCGTGGCAACATGAGGTTTGAAATACATCGAGCAGAAGTTTGTAATCTCCTTGAGAATATAGGCTTCACAAATAGAACCCTCGACCTGAGCCTTGTTTTTCACCTTCCTCTTTAGGTGGTTCAAATGCCGCTCAAACGAGTACATCCACCGATAACCAACGGGCCCACTAACATGTGCCTCGTAAAAAAGATAAATTGGCAAATGCTCCAAGGAGTCAAAGAATCCAGGAGGAAATACCATCTCGAGCTTGCACAGTTTTACCGCAATATCGTTCTCCTGCTTTTCTAGACGATCGACGAGCAACTTACTAGAACAAAGATCTCTGAAGAATATGCTAACTTCGGTCAATGGATCACAAACAACCGGGGGTAAGAATTCCTGAAATGCAATCAGAATTAACCTCTCCATGAATACGTGACAATCATAGCTCTTTATACCTGTCAGTTTGTTCTCCTTGAGGTCGACGCATCTTATCAAGTTCAAAACATACCCGTCTGGAAATTTCAGACCTTGAATCCACCTACAAAGTCTCACTTTATCCTCTTTCTCTAGTGAGAAAATTTCCTTAGGCTGCTTCAACTTCTCATTCCCGTCCTCTATCAAATGCAATGCAGGACGTTTACTTATTTCTTCCAATTCAATCTAGCCTTTGGATTGTCTTTCGTCTTTTCCTTTACGTCCATTACAGTATCAATTATGTTGTCAAACACATTCTTCTCAATATGTATGATATTAAGGTTATGTCTAATCAGATTGGTGCTCTAATATGGCAGATCACAGAATATACTCCTCTTTGTCCAGTTATGAGTGCGACCAAATCCATCATACTTGTAGCCCGTAGCAGGCTCTTCAATAGCTCTTGGTAAATCTTTTACCTCTTTCCATATCGTGTATCCGGGCCACCTTGGTGGGGGATTAGCCTTCTCCATAACGCCAGTACAAAAAGCATTAATGTTCCTCCGGTACGGATGATCCTTCGGCAGAAATTGTCGATGACAATCGAAGAATCACGATTTGCCTCCTTTTTTCAAACAGAAAGCCTTGGTGCGGTCCTTGCAATACGGACATGAAAGACGACCATGCGTGCTCCATTCAGATAACATACCATAGACCGAAAAGTCGTTGATGGTCCACAGAAGTGTTGTCCGCATCTGAAAATTTTATTTTCTAGATACATCGTACGTGTTGGAACCTACTTTCTACAGCTGATTCAAATCATCAATCAATGGCTGTAAATACACATCGATTTTCCTTTTCGGATTGTTCGGACCTGGGATAATAACGGTGAGAAACATATACGGAGTCTTCATGCACATCCAAGGCGGTAGATTGTACGGAGTGACGATCACAGGCCAACATGAATACTGGGATCCCGAAAGTCAGAATGGGTAACCGTCGGAGCAGAGACCCAATCTGACATTACGCAGATCAGAAGCAAAATCTGGATACTCTTGATCAAAGTGCTTCCATGCTTCTTCATCAGATGGGTGATCCAACGCTCCTTCGGTCTGTTCCCGCTTATGCCAACTCATGTTTTCTGCAATTTCCTTCACCATAAACAACCGCTGCAACCGCGGTGTCAATGGCAAATAGTGCATCGAATCGGTAGGCTTCCTGGCATCGACAAACTTTCCTTTACTACTGCGCTTGTAGCGATTGACATCACAAAATCTGCAGACATCTTCATCCTTGTCGTCTTTGTAGTACAACATGCACCCGTTACGACATGCATCGATTTTCTTGTAATCCATCCAGAGCGATCTCACCATCCTCTTAGATCGGTAGAAGTCTTTAGGCAACTTAGCACCCTCAGGCAATATTTCTATAAGCAACTCCATAAGACGGTTGTAGCAACCTTGCGACATGTTAAAATCAGACTTGATGCTCAACAATCTTGTAACCACCTCCAACGGTGAATGATCCTTACAACCAGGATATAATGGAGTCCTTACATTCTCCAGCAATTCCATGAACTGTGCAGCATTGGCGTTCGGTGCCTCCTCAGGTGCATCATGATCGTCCGGATCGAAACTAGGCCCCGCCGTATGAAAAATCATGTTCACCAACCCATCGTCGTAAGCAGCGCTATTGTGGACATCCACATAAGGCTCATACTCCGATGCTAAAGACACAAGTTCTCCGTACGCGTTCCACTGATAGTAATTTGGCGTGAAACCCTTCGAGTATAAATGATACATGACTTTCACTTCTGGATAATATTTCAAGTTGCGACATCTCACACACAGACACTTAATTTTGGTATCATCTATGTACTAAGAAAACGCCTTGGCAAACTGCAGAAACTGCTGTACACCTCTATGAATTCATCCCGCACACCGCATATGTCATCAGGATGACAGTTGTACATCCACGAACGATTCCGTAAGTAGTAGTTCATATCCATATCAAATTGAGAATAATTTTGTAAGATAGATACATGCATATTGCAGTTAGTGAATGAATGTTAAGGCAGTTTAGATATGGGTGCGCAACATAAAATGTTCATTCATTCCATATATTACAAACAAAGAATTTGAAGGAAGAAACAAAAATAACCGTGTAAGGACTAAAACAACTGTCTTGTGTCAAAGTGTCGTATCCGATAGACCGATACTAATCCAATATGGTCGATACTAAGTACATACGGTCGAGGTATAATTGTACTTGTAGGAGTACACGACACTAAGTACATACGACCGATACTAATCCGATACGGTCGATACTAATTCGATACCGATTCTGATAATCATCCCAATTTCTTCCCAACCTCTTATAAAAAAAGGTGTCTGTTGAGGTATAATTGTACTTGTAAGAGTACACGACACCAACTGTCCAATATCGACCCTTTGGGTCTACAAGAGTTACTTCACACAGTTTGTCAAGAAAGGTAAAACTTTTTAAATTAATATCCAATATCGACCCTTTGGCCTATGCTTGAGCAGTATCCTAACTCGAACAATCTATCCTAACTAATAAATTAATATCCTACTTTAACATCTACTAACTCTCATATTCCTTCTAACATAAACTAATATCCTAATCTAAACTAACCCTTTAACTGAAACTAATATCTAAACAATGTTAATCATGAACTAACACCCTAACCTGGAAGTCCACACTGCTCAAGCACAGGCCAAAGGCCAAGTTATAAGGCAAATGCAGGCAATTGCCTGTAGCTACAAGACAAAACCAAATGTTGACGGTATATATACCGTCAACATTTAAAAAGTTTACTTGTCTTAATAAAATGAGTGAAGTAACTCTTATAGACCGAAAGGATACTCTATACACTCTATGTAATACGATATACCAATCATACCTACACTTCTAAGATACTCTATACACTGTAGGTACTAGGATACTCCTTAGTATATTAGATATCAAAATCACTTAGTATGACACAAATATGAGTGTGCATTTCATATAAGAATCTAAACATAAACTACATTCTTGGAAATAATATCAATCATGTTAGCAGACCACCTATTCATGCAACTATCTCAAACTGACAATTATTTTGAGTAACCTCTTTCATTTCTCTAACGATACATGCCAAAAATACTCTTTATCACATATAAAATAATACTAATATTTAGACTGTGTTAGCACACAAATATAACATACTCACCATCTATACATAGAACCCATAAATTAGAATATATGCATCTCAACATATCATAGGTCACAGTAGCTAGCCGAGCTTCACAGTAGCTAGCCGAGCTAAATACCATAGCTTTCTATTGAATATGAAGTCTTCCAACTCCATCAGCTATGGTCTAGTACTTCTCTAATCACATAGAATGGGAACATATACAACTCTATTGCAGTAAATCATTTAACAAGCTAACAAAACACAAAGAATTTCTACTGTATTGAATCCCAGAATCAATCTCCTTCCTGCCATGGTCGACTCCCATCCCGGACACGCCACGCACACCCTCCTGAGTCCAGATGACCTCTAGCACCCTACACTCCACTGCACACACCAATTAATTAGGATACGACCCGACGGCATCATGAGCTATCTGGACATGGACACAACCATCCCCCATCCAATTATCATTCACTAAAATGAACTCGAGACTCAAAACAGAATTATGAGTAGAAATACTCCAAATTCAATATACTTGTTCCATGTGTGTATGTGCACGTCTGTGTCCGTGTGTATGTTTGTCTGTGTCTTTGTGTATGTGTGTCCGATTAGGGTTAGGGTTTACCTGATCAACGAGGAGGGGTGGCAGGAGAGGAGGGGCGTTGACCGACGAGGGATGGCCAGAGAGGAGAAGAAGCCTAGTAGAGAGGGAGGGGTCGGCAAACGATTGTCGAATTCCAGTGATGGCGAGGGGGAGCGACGATGGCTAGAGGTGGTGGAGGTGGCTGGAGATGGTGGACGTCGGGCTCCGGCGAAGGGCGAGGTGCGCGGTGGTCGAACGAGGGGTGGTCGAACGAGGGGGTTTGAAATTTTTGGAAAACGAGTGGGGGGGGGGGAAGAAATGAAGCCATAACCCTATATTAAAAACATTAGCGACGTCACTAAAGACGTCGGTAAACGTTGCTTTTATTTGATATGAGCAACGTAAAAACACTAATATCGGTAAACGTCGCTATTACTAGTCAAATTAGCGACGTTCACCGGCTTATCAGCAACGTTATTTTTTAACTTAAAAGATGTCGCATTAACGTCGCTGATTGTCGCTGATAGCGACAATCAGCGACATTTTATTTATGCATCGCTAATTCCCTTAGTGGTAGCGAAGTTTTCAGTAAACGTCGCTAATTTCGTCGGTTTGCCCCTGGCTATGTCTATAGGTTGTGATGAACAATGTACGATGTGAATTTACACTCATCATACCTTGATAGATATATCTGTAACTACTGTCTTAACCATGAGAGCAAAGGTTTGCACCTCAATATTTGTCTTTGTCACAATTTTGGAATTTAATCTCAATCAAATTGAGTACATATGCATTGATAGAAATTGGACGAATGTTTGTTAGGACCTCTGATTCTCGTGTCCGTGAGTTGAATCGATACAGATATCATAATCTTTCGTTACCTATTTTGTTGATAGGTAATATAAATATAAATTGATGAAAATTAAAAGCAGTGGTGTATGTTTAATCAGCCATATCCATCTAGAATTCAGGAATAAAGAAACATTCTATTTCATGAACAAGCTTTCTTTCAACAAATGAGAAAATTTTCTGTATGTAACTGTATATTTCTATTTGCAGGTTTGCGCCACTAGAGCTCTTCGATTGAAAGAAAATAACACCCAACAAGCATTGAACCTCTTGACTGATCCTAACAAGAACTCAACTCTTCATGTAAGGAAGTTATATTTGCAGAAGGGAACAAAGAATCTGGTTCAATGTAATTCTAAAGTCGGTCATTTAATTACTGACTTTTACTTATTTTGGATGACGTTTTCATACAACATCAAATTGGATAAAGGAACAAGGCCCATAAATTTTTTGGAGATGTTGAGGAGCTTGTATCAATATGGCACAAAAGAGCTAGCGGAAGGTATATTAGCTGACACATGCTTGTATCAATTTTCCTAATTATTTTGCAGAAGAAGATGCCTTGTCAAAGTTGGCTAAAGTAGAATTGCTGACTACTAGATTTGCTAGTGGCGTAGTACCTAGACCATTAGGCTTTGGATATCCTCCACCACAAACTTACGGTGTTGTACCACCATTGTATGACTCTTCAACCTGTGTTTTTAGTAAATGTCGGATATCTTTGTCAAATACTTTTTCTTCAATATATAACCCATACTCTGGAATTATACTGGAAGACACCTAGTAAGAAGAGGCTCAAATCTTGTAATAAGAAACTTATAGAATTTTAGGCAATGGATATGAATGGATCACTAATAAATTCAACTGACAGTGGATTCCAGTTGTTTGGTTGATTATAACTCATAGAAATTTTCTATTGATAGCTAACTCATAAATTCAATTGCTTGTTTATTAACCAGGAACACTAATGTTTTCCCCCTATATTTGTGTAGGTTGGATGAAGTAAGAGGTTTCTGAGGAGCTTTGGTTGTGGATAGGTTCAAAGGGTTCGAGCTAAATTTTGGATATGCAACATTTTGGATATATGTATGAAAATAATTAAACGCTGACTACGCTGTTAATGTTTAATTTTGGAAAAATTATGAAGGATTTTAAATGTTCTTGACAGTGAAATTAATGAATTTACTTGTTCGAAATTCATTCTGTGATTGATTCGTCGAGAAGCATTTAATTTTTTTAATATCCGCATTCTGTGTATATATGCAATTGATATCTGTGGTACTCTGTATATCTGCAATGCTATTTTGATGTGTTGCAATACTATTCTGATGTGAATTGTTTCTTTACACTAATGCATACTGCAATAGCATTCTGACATATTAAGAAACTATAGCGGTCGTAAATGCTATGTAAACTCTATAGCATTTGTCACTGCTATAACAAGTCTATAGCGTTCAGGGATGCTATAGTAACTCAATAGCGTTCATGAATGCGATTACTTTCCTATAGCGTTCTTAATTGCTATAACACTGGTATAGCGTTCTTAAATGCTATAAACTTTTTCTAAGTGGTATATTATGTAATGTTCCGCTCCGCGCGAGGCATTTGGTTGGCTTGTTGGATTGGATCAGAATGTTGGATCATGACTTGTGTTGGAGATCAAAAGAGTTGAGACTGATGCAGTCTCTCTTAGATGGCTAGACGGATTAAGTGTTGGAACGTGGCTCGTTGGTGGAGCTACGCTTAGAGGGAATGTGTGCAACTAGAATAAGAAGACCCTTTGATACAGGCAAGTGGAACTGTCCTCCTTCCTCCTTATTTCTTCATGCTTAATAAATGGAATAACGTGGTGCGATAAATATGTCCCTAATGTCTCTTACCTTGAATGTTAAATAATTGTGATGCGATGCTTTAGTTGCTAAATCGATAGAAATGCATATGTTGGAAATCGTTGAAATGAATAAGACATGAATATTGAACTGCTGAACGAATAACACTCGAACTGCTAATGTAACTTGATGCCTGAGAATGAATTGATAATGTCCCTTATTCTTAAAGTCGGTGAAATGAATGAATCGCTTGAATAATGAGATGCTGCGTGAATGATACATGAGAAATGAATTGTATATGTTATTGTTCCTATAAAATGAATGAAATGCTACAGGTCTCTTTGAAATGAATGAATACTGTTGTTTCTCCTTAGAAGGAACATAATGAGAAATGTTGCAATGAAGCAATGAATGAGAAATAATGAGGCTTGGGATCGTCAAGATCACCAAGTGAAATGACGGAAATATTGGAAATGATGAGTCGTTGAATACGACATGGATGAGTTGAATGATGCACCGTTGCCTTTACTTATTTCAATGTTTCACCATGTGTTTTATGATCACGATCGAGTCGGACACGCATTTGCATGGTCAACAACAACTTGTATACAAGGGGGTGACTGCTTCCTCGGACGGTACCCCGGAATGTTAGGGGGACCGGTCCGACCATGGGGGAAGTATAAACGTACTTTAAGGGTACGTGGTATCGGGACATTCCATTCTGGCCCGCAACATAGTGGAATGGCGCACCGATTACCTTTCGAAGTGCAATATGGCAACGTCTGAAAATGGTGCAATAACACCAGTGATCATGTTGTAAGGATGCATGCTAATGAATGTTTTGTGCAGACAGAGTAAGTGTAACAGTTAACCTGTATTTGATGCATGTACGAGGGAGTCGGCTATCGATAAGAAATCACTTAAATGTGATATACTCAATATATTTGTTGGTTTAACTTGCGTGCTTGACGTGCCAAGTAAATGATGCTGTGTATCCTTTCAATATGAGAACCTGCTTAACATGTTAAATTCAGTATGCTAGAAAGATGCCTTGCTATAAACATTTTTCGACATAACATACATGCTAAGTGATGCTTGAAGTGAGAATTATCATAACATGATTAAGATGTTAATGTGAACGATGCCTCAATGATGTCTTTGCAGGATAACACCAAGAATGCTATAATGATATATCCACATGAATATTGCTAAGAATATGTTTACATGCTTCACTATGATTATTGTCCATGAACGGTAAACTGATGCTAGGCCCAAGTTGAAAGTTCATGCTATTAAGTGCTTGCTAAAATTGACCAGTTAGTGTTGGTTTAGGCGAGTGGGTTGGATTCGCCAGTACATAGATGATGTGCTGACCCACGTTTTTGGGTAGGTGCTCGTGCTTGGGATGTTCTACACACGAAGATTGACTTGATCTGTCCCGCGGCATCGAATATTTATTGGGCATACAGGCGTACAGAAGCTCTCCTTGTACAAGATGATGTCTTCTGTTTATAAAGGAAATAATGTATGGAATATTGCAATCAGTTGTACCAGTGACTTGTAAGCCAATTTGGTATATCGAGTTGTAATCCAATGTATCCAAGTATCAAATGTAAGCTTTGTAGCATTGTTCAGTTGGCTTTCAATGTAAAGTGAGATGTGTTGTAAGCATTGTATTTCAATACAAGTCTTGTACTCTTCTTCAATTATCAATAACGAGAATAAAGTTCTATATATCTCTGTGTGACTTCAAGTTATCCTTTTATCTCCGCTGCTATAAAGAAGTGATATATTGCTATTCAATAAGAAAGATTGTCCTCATTAACTTCAATTTGTATGCTTCTACCGCTGTGATGTGTCCCTATTTGAATATTATCAATTATGTACCATCTTTGCCTGGTACAAGTGCAATATCAGACTTGTACGGCATCATGCCCAAACGAGGACGATCGATTCCAAGAGATAAAATATGTGAATAAATGACTATACGAATCGGGACGTGACATATACCACTTCATTCGTTCTAGTAAGATGATCAAGATTAAAAAGGTTGACACCGAGAACAATCCAGCTGATATGCTAAGAAAATCAGTACCCACTCGCAAATATTGTTTGGACTTCTTCAATGTTGACAATTGGAACTAGCCCATGCGGGACGTATAAGCAGAAGCAAAGTCCAATTTTCATGTTAGAAATTCAATCCAATGTGAAGATTTGTCGGGGTCTTGAATTCTGTCAGGTATAAGGATTATGAATCCTCGTTTCTATGATTGAGAGGTTCATGCATATATGATCTGTAGAGGACAATTCTCATCTTTACTCTCAAAATTTCCACCTTAAATATTTTGTGCTTGCATTTGCTTTATTTTATATTTTTTCAATTAAGTGCATGGATTTGTTCTATACTTGATCAATCCATAACAATAGTAATATTACTTTTGAATGAATAGGACTCCTAATCTTGAAGCTTCAAAGAAGGGCCCTTTCTTCCACATTTACATTGCCAGCATCAAAGGTGGTGAGTGGTAAATCACTCTTCCTCCTAGAAATACATTACTTATTTCTCTTTCTGGTAACACTACAAGAGGTTAGAATGCCATGTACAAAGTGGCTCTATCCCCCACCAAATGTTATTTATAAAACAATTAACCTTTTTTCTTTCAGATAAATGGTAAGTTACTGACATGGATCTTCACGCCATATACTCAACTTGATCATATTACTATCACCGAAAGTACTATAATTACATCACCTAAAATGGTATTGGCAGGATACAACAAAAATATAGTTTCTGATCCGTCCAAAATATGTTCAACGTTTGTAGCTCATGTAAAAAATAGTACGAACATTAGACGAAACCGACATGGATTGAGCTCCCCAACCATAAGAACGTGTAGGTGTGTGTAGGTTGTAATAAAAAACCATCCAAAATATTACAAATGATGATCCTAATAAAAATAAACTCTTAAACTAATGAAATAATTAGAGACTAAAACTCTAGAATATAACCTAATCTTGAAGTTGAAAATTTCAAACTAAATTGAACTATTCTACTCCTTATAATGCTCCCAACATTTTAAATTTTCTCTCAAGTTTTATTGATCTATTTATTTGTAGATTCTACACTCAGGACAAAAATCTCTCAAAATCAATTGACCCACTAAATTTAGGACAATACAAAAGAATAATCATAAAGCAACCTTCAACTAAATAATTAAGCAAGGTCAAAGTTTCAAACGTGATTAGGTGTCACCTAATCTTGAAAGCACAAGAAAATATAAATATATAGGTAGGGACTGACTACTTCCTGACCATATATGCCATTGAAACTTTATTTCAAAAACAACATGATCATCACTCATATGTACAACACTACATATCATGAATGGTTGAAGCAGCGGAATTCCATAGATGTGCTGTTGTTTCCACACAAGGTCGGTCAAGCAGCTGTTTGATGAATATTTCCCACTTGGTATGCAAAAGCTTCTCTCCTCATATGCACATATTGTTTATATGATTTTGATGTTTTTTTTTTTTTGCTTCTACATTTCTATTTCATACACTTTTTCTTGTAGATTCAACTAGTTCTTGATCTTCTAATGTTCGTGTCATAATCCATATGTACCTCTAAATTCTTTTACTAAGAGTTGAAGCACAGTGTAGATATATATCGAAATTCCCCTTCAGAAACAACATATAGACGGGATGCTATAAGCTCTATATATATATATACTAGTAAACGTATAACGATAATAAGATCATTATCCAATTATAGTTAAACGTCTCTTCTAACTCATTGGTTAAGGTGTAAGAAATTTTTCTTGTTTGGTTGAGTTAGATTTTTCATGTTAACAAATTTTTACTTTTTTTAACGACTTTTTATATAATTAATATTTTTTTAAAATAAAATGGACCGTGATATATTGAAGACTTAGACGGCTCACTTTTAAGCCATTTTGAAGCCTCATTATATAGTGAAAGATATTGCACGGGTGCCACAATTAGAACACGATATGATAAAGACACGACATTGATTTGCCTAAATAACTAATATGAGGTGATCTGGTCTAGACTAGATTGAAACTGATGAACGTTTACAACACTTTTGCATTAATATATGGACACTGCTATCTTGACCGCAGTTTTGTGATCCCAGCTGGCCCGTCGTGGCAGCCTTCCTTTAGCCTCCTGGCCCGAGTTTCAAGAATATGGGGCACGTACTAGCACGGGACCAATGGTTGGTTGTCATGTGGGCTTGCAGTCACGTCCGCGGTCACATGCTATTTTTCATTCATATATAATAGTGGAAATTGCTGAAATACCCACTTTCGGGGTGGGTGTTTATGAAAAATCCACCCGCAGGGTAGGTTTTATGAAATACCCAAAACTATGTATTTTTACGTTAAATATTTCAAGATTCCCTTTAGATGCTCTGTATTTACAAAATTGCCATTTTGATAATACACTAACTACCCCTTCGCGCAAATTTGGTCATATATATGTATTTGAATTCAAAAACTCATATTTGGATTGCGATTTTCCTCTTCTTCTTTTTCATGAGAGATCTTAATTCTATTACTCTAATCTTCAGCATAGATCGCAAAGATCGTTCGTAGTTCATTATGCAATGTTACAGCCATGGCTTCGAGATTAACGATATTTTCATCCTTTTTAATGGCTTCATTCTGCAACTATTCAACTTGTTTCTGAAGCTCGTTTTTCTCATTCATGAGCCTTTTATTTGTCTCTTTGAGTTTATCGATTGTTTGCACTGATATAAAACAAACAACAATGAAAAGTATGATATCAATCAATATATACTTTAAAAAAAGAAGAAAAAAGATCATTCTCCGTGATCTTAACATGGGGAATGGCCATTCTCCGTAATTTTAACATGGAGAATGGTCATTCTCCGTGATTTTAACATGGATAATGTTCATTCTCCGTGATTTTAACATAGATAATGGCCATTCTTCATGATTTTAACACGGGAAATGACCATTCTACGTGATTTTACAATGGAAAATGGTCGTTCTCCGTAATTTTAATACAGAGAATGACTATTCTCCTGCATGTTAACACGGAGAATGGTCATTCTCCATGATTTTAACACGGAGAATGACCATTTTACGTGATTTTACTGATTTTAATACGAAGAATGACTATTCTCCTGCATGTTAACACGGGAATGACCATTCTCCGTAATTTTACAACGGAAAATGACCATTTTCCATAATTTTAACACGGAGAATGGTCATTCTCCTGCAATCTAACACGGGGAATAACCATTCTACGTAATTTTACAACGGAGAATGGCCATTCTCCGTAATTTTAACACGGAGAATAACTATTCTTCGTGATTTTATACAACGAAAAATGGCCATTTCCCATGATTTTACAACGGGAAATGGTCATTCTCCTGTATTTTAACACAGAGAGTAGTCATTCTCCGTTATTTTAACACGAAAAATGGCCATTCACCTTGATTTTAACACGAAAAATTATAAATCAGAACTTTTCTCTTTTCGCAAGTTCTCCAATTCCCGCATCAACCCCTCTATCGCAGTGTTCATTTCAAGTTGTTGGGCTTCATTTGGGAGTCTCTCTTGCTCAGCTTCCACATCCCCACCTTTTTGGTGGTGTCCCTCTCCCTTATATGCACCGTCTTCTGGTATATCTACCTGCTCTTCTTGTATATCTACCTCCTCTTCTAGATGATGACAACATGGTGTGAAGACTGCGAATGGAGAGTCACTGACGAGTTTTTGGAGTAAGGTTTGAATATTTTGGAGGAGAAAACCTAAATTCGAAAGTAAGCAGCTTAATTATGGAAGAAGATGAATAATCGAAACGTTTTTTTTTTTGAAGAGTAGATTTCGTGGGTGTTTTCAATAAATTAGAAGGACAAAAAGGTCATTACGCATCCTTTTATATATTTTTCGCTAATTGTGGACGCGCGATAAATTTTTATTTTGCTGTGGATTTTTCATAAAACTTTTGCAGTTTTTGGACATTTGATAAATTTTTTCTATAATATATAGTGCAGAATTGTACTAGCTTCAAGCTGTATTTTCTAGAATTGCTATGATCATTATTGTAGAGGGGATGTTGTTTGGTTAATTTTCTCTTCAATGAAACGCGAAAAAAACATTAATCAAGAAGTGGAGGAGAACTCGTGTAGTTTCGAATGCTGAACATAGATTATGAGTCTATTTGAGTTCAATCACAACCCATCATATCGATGCAGGTTCGATCGTTCGCAACAATGGGCTGTGTCATGTCTTCGAGGATCATGACCAAGTCAACAAGTTATCGAGACGAGTACTGGAGTCGATATAGCTTCAAGAGGAAAGGAGATGGTCTCGATCACGAAATAGTAGTGTCACAGAACAGCAGCAGCGTCGACCAGTTTGCAGCTCTTCTGCACACTGCAAATGCTGTAGCTAGAATTCTCAAACAAGGGCCTCTCAAGGACGAGCACACGAACCCGAATTCCAACGACGCGAAGGAGAGCGAAAGCATTGGGAACGATACCGAGACGATCGATTCCTTGTCTAAACTTCACGAACAAGAAATATTAATACCCTTTGAAGAAAGTCAACGTGCGAGCACGTGCGTGGTCACCTCCCGCGATGAAAAGTCATTTCCGGATAACTATATGTAGTAATAAAATTTGAAAAGAAATATTAATACCCGTTGAAGAAATTAAAAGAAACAATTAATTAGGCTATAAAATCATGGCATAATTAAAAAAATAAAATTAAACTAACTCTAAGAGATCGATTCCTTTTCTAAACTTCACGAACAAGTTGTTTCTGGTCTGATCTATATCAAATATCTATTTCTAAAAGATATAAAGAAGATCCATCCCGAACTTTACAAGCAAGCTATAAAAACAACATTATGGAAAAATTAAAGGTTGCTAACTTAGTGTTTAGACTGGGTTGAGTCAGCAATGTATTTGTCTGAATTTAACCCATAAGGATCTTCAATTTCAAGCATGTGCGGTTCCTCATCCACTCCTGAATCCAACGGAACAATCAAGAAGGAATCATCCTCATCCACTCCTGAATCCAGCGGAAAAATCATGAAGGAATCATCGGAATCGGTATCGAGTACAGTTTCCGTTGAAGGAGTGGCAAATTCAGGTTCAATAGGTTCAACTTCACGAGGCAGTGCAATTGCTTCTACATCATCTTCTACGATGTCGACAAACTCGTACTCATCGTCAAGCATGTACTCAGCAACAGACTCAGCGACAGACTGCAGATCCTCCAGGCATTGTTTCCACTCGTGCTGCCACTCGAGCCAAACCTTGTGCAGAACCGCCACGCGATCGTCCGCCGATGGGTCCGTGCTTGCCGATAGAGTCGATTCCAACGCTTCTCCGAGAGCGTCCATTTGGCCGAAGCAGCGACCGGCCTCCTTCAACGCATCCTCCGAAGTTTGGCACATTTTGGTAGGGTTAAATTTAGATGCTGAATACTTAAAGATGTTTTATTTTAGAGGACACCACCCTTCTTATATATACAATAACATTCAATCAGAAATAGAGTAGAATTAGGAAACCTACTCTTACATCAACAAGTGATTTTATACGATAATAAATTGCTAAATACGATATACTAATTCAGAAACATAGTAGATTTAGGAAACCTAATCTTACACTAAAAAGTTATTTATATAGAATTCGGAGAACAAAATCATTCTGTGCGTGATCAAACTAGCACAATTTAGCTTACGTAAGTATTGCTTGATCTGTAATTCCCACACCATTTCCTATAATAAAAAACTGGCTTATTGTGTAACTGTAATATGATTTTATATGGTATATGGATTCCACCATGCATGACTCGATTCCATCTTCATAACGCATTGTCATGGAAAGTATCTATCATCTCTTAGCTAATAATCTAGATGAACCTGTCAAGTAGCAAATACTATTGCAACAGGACATTGACTAAGTCATTTTTCCGTTAGCTTTTTTCCTAGGCTTTATGCTTTGTCCTGGTTTTTAGCATCAAGATGCTATGTGTTCAACTTCTTTGTATGCCCATATAAAGGCACAAGCCTATGCTCAATAAAAACACACAAAAGCTTCTATTCCTCTCTCAACGAATCCTTCCAAGTTTCAATCTCTTGTTCCTGGTTTTCAATCTCAAGGCCAACATTTGGTATCAGAGCACCAGGTTGTATGCCAAAGTATATTCGGCTCGACAAGATGTCAATCATCGTGCACTCGTCGATGCCAACAACAAAGGAGGGGATCATAACCCGGCACTACCCGATGCTGACATCTCGCAATTACTCCCCTTGGACAATCAAGATGGAGGTCTTCATGGAGGCTCAAGGCGTTTGGGACGCCATTGAACCCGCACTACAAAAATCTGTCAATTCAGCGACGCGTAAAGACGTCGCTAAAAAGGGAAAATACGTCGCTAATTTCTATTAGCGACGTCTTTAGCGACGTTTTTCAAGTAGTCGGGATTAACCTAGTCGCTAAACAAGAAAACGTCGCCATACGTCGCTATTGCGACGAGCTTTAGCGACGTGTTCACGTCGCTAATATAGCGACTGCCAGCGACATAAAACGTCATAATATACCGACGTAATCTAGCGACGTTGAGCGACTCTGTCTCGCATCGATGCTGACCTGGCTTGAGAGCCATATGGCGACGTTCTGCGACTTTTCTACGTCGCTACATTACCGACGATCAGCGACGATATTCCTTACAGTTAGCGACGTAGTTAGCGATGTTTCTTTCGTCGCTGACCGTCGGTAATCGTCGCTGAACGTCGCTAATATTAAAAAAAAAACAGCATTTGCAGCATTCCCTGCAGCATTTGCAGCATCCCTCACACCATTTGTTACAGCAACAACGGTGTGTATCACGAACACAGTATCAAACAACACAAATACACACAATCACGAACACGTTTGAAACACAATCTCATCAATCAACACAGATATATGAAAATTTGTAACAACAATGTCAAACATAATGGTCCACAACTTAACTGCCAAGTATAGGAACGAATGGCTCAGAACACAACCTAAAATTCATTCTAGCATACATTAGTGTGAATCATCTATGTTCTGTACATATGGTGTAGTATATGTTCTTATCGTATGTAGTATCTGAAGAATGTAACAGAATCAAGATGAACTCACATAATGTAATACTAAGACGTCATCTACTACTATATATATAAGATATAGTGATAGGTTGTCGTATCATCATTGCCGAGAGATGAGGGTCGGAGGACAGTCAACTTTATCTACGGCAACATAGTTTCTGCCTCGCCATTCGAATGGCTGCAGGGACCATGTCCTGATCACGATGTCGTACCGTAGATTAATGCAAATGGAGCTGGAGCCAAAATACAGAAACCAAATTATGATATCCACCTGAAGTGTAGAGTCGGGGGAGAAGAAATTTTCCACCCTCTCCCTCTCTCGCGCTATCAACGTCATAACTTTTCCACCTCAAGTTCTGATCAAGCATCTTCCTTCTCCTCTCCTCCACCATGGCTCTGAACCCATCTGCTCCTCCCTACTTCCCTTCTTCTTATTTGACTCTCTCAGCCACATATGATATCCAGCTCAAGTGTAGAGTCGGGGGAGAAGAAGCGGACAGGAAGAGGAGGGGGAAGCAGCACAGTCGGCGGCATGACCCGGAGGAAGTACAGAGGTTTTCTTCAACATACGTAGGAGAACTATAAGGATATATCTTTTCATAATATATCACCTTGTCAAAGACCCTTAATGTGACAACCATGTTACCGCGGTATCGGAAGACTAACATGTCATAATTTTATAAGCCGCATGTTTTGACATAATCCTCCAACCGGATTTCAGTTCTATGTAATAATGCAAGATTACGACATAGGAGGAAAGAGTTAGGAGGATTATGTCAAAACACACGACTTAGAAAATTATGACATGTTAGTTTTCCGACACCGCGGTAACATGGTTGTCACATTAAGGGTCTTTGACAAGATGACATATTGTGAAAAGATATATCCTTATAGTTCTCCTACGTATGTTGAAGAAAACCTCTGTACTTCCTCCGGGTCATGCCGCCGGCTGTGCTACTTCCCCTCTTCTACCTGTCCACTTCTTCTCCCTCGACTCTACACTTGAGCTGGATATCATATGTGCCTGAGAGAGTCAAATAAGAAGAATGGAAGTAGGGAGGAGCAGATGGGTCTATAGCCAAGGTGGAGGAGAGGAGAAGGCAAAACTGAATCAACATTGTCTTCCGGATCGTCCTCATCAAGGCATAACGGGCTGCTCAATGTGCCCAGCTTCTTCAACTTCTTGCTGGCTGCAGAGTCGAAATGGGAACGGGTCCTCTTTGCCGGCCCGGAGCTCTGACTCGCACTCGTCGCCGCGCTACCGGTTTCCTCTCCTCCTCTGACGCGGGTCATAGGAGAAGAAATTTTGTACCTCTTTTTCACATAAACATCATTGCCGCCTTGTACTCGAGCCTAGCCTCCTCGTCTGTGACGTTATCCAACTTCTCGGAGTCATTGGAGAAGGAGTCGAATGAGTCGGCGGTGATAGCAGATGATTGCAAGACAGGGAGCGAAAAGACAGGCGAAGAAGAGGACGATACGAGTCGAACGGGAGATTCGAGTGACAATGTAGGCACCGAGAAGTCGGATAGCATCACAGACGAGGAGGCTCGAGTACAAGACGACAATGATGTTTATATGAAGAAGAGGTATGAAATTTCTTTTCTTATGACCCGCGTCAGAGGAGGAGAGAAAACCAGTAGCACGGCGACGAGTGCGAGTCAGAGCTCCGGGCCGACAAAGAGGACCCGTTCCCATTTCGACTCTGCAGCCAGCGAGAAGTTGAAGAAGCTGGGCACGCTGAGCAGCCCGTTATGCCTTAATGAGGACGATCCAGAAGACAATGATGATTCAGTTTTGCCTTCCTTGGTTGGTATTGATTCTGTAGATCCGTGTATAAAAGAGGAAGAGATTGGGAGTAGAGTGGACCCGGAGGGAAATGAGAGATTGGAAGCTGGGTCAATATCCAAGAAGCGAAAGAGAGTCGAGGATTCTGATAGGTTGTCGTATCATCATTGTCGAGGGATAAGGGTCGAAGGACAGTCAACTTTATCTACGGCTACATAGTTTCTGCCTCGCCAGTCGAATGGCTGCAGGGACTATGTCCTGATCACCATGTTGTACCGTAGATTAATGCAAATGGAGCTGGAGCCAAAATACAGAAACCAAAATACAAAATACAGAAACCAAAATACAAAATATAGAATCCAAAATAGGACCCTCTGTGAGAACGGATGGCTCAGAACACAACCCAACCGGAGAGGATACTCTGAGAGATCCATCTGAGAGGGACGTATATTCTGAGAGATCACCTTTAAAAGAATTATATCAGTAGTGGAAACGAGTGTTGGAGGAGATATTATCAAAGTATACGTCCTACTCAGATGGGTCTCTCACCGTTACTATTTTTTCCTGACAACATGGTGGATGTGCTCCGTCCACAGATTCTTGCTCCGAGCCAAAACTTTGTCCCGGAGCTCAAGTGAATATCCTGGTGTAGAGATCGAGTGAGAGGTTCCTGACAGCATGGTGATCTCCTTTGTTAAAGTATCCGTGCTCGTCCCACAACCAATGTGGGATGAGCACGGATACTTTAACAAAGGAGGCCACCATGCTGTCAGGAACCTCTCACTCGAGCTCTACACCAAAGATGTCCACTTGAGCTCCGGGACAAAGTTTTGGCTCGGAGCAAGAATCTGTGGACGGAGCACATCCACCATGATGTCAGAAAAAATTAGTAACGGTGAGAGACCCATCTGAGTAGGACGTATACTTTGATAATATCTCCTCCAACACTCGATCCCACTACTGATATAATTTTTGTAAAGGTGATCTCTGAGAGTATACGTCCCTCTCAGATTATCCTCTCCGGTTGGGTTGTCGTATCATCATTGCCGAGGGATGAGGGTCGGAGGACAGTCGACTTTATCTACGGATACATAGTTTCTGCCTCGCCAGTCGAATGGCTGCAGGGACTATGTCCTGATCACCATGTCGTAGTCTAATATAATCTAGAGATTGACATAGTACTAATTCATATATGTAGTCAAATACAAATAGTCTAATATAAAAATAACCCAAAACAAATAGTCCAATACAAATAAGTACTAATAGCTAATGAGAACCACGCTGCTCACGCAAACGCTCAGTGATACGTTCACGCAACCACCTCGAAAAAGCGAGATTTTTGGCGCGAGGAGAGCTGTCGTCCCTTGCAAGGATTGCATGAAGAGTCCTCTCGGTCTCACTAGCTACCGGTGCTGGATGAATGGAACTCTCGGTCTCACTAGCAACCGGTGCCACTTCCT
This sequence comes from Iris pallida, assembly GCA_029216955.1. NCBI lineage: Eukaryota > Viridiplantae > Streptophyta > Magnoliopsida > Asparagales > Iridaceae > Iris > Iris pallida. The sequence goes on from JANAVB010027397.1 coordinate 837,359, forward strand.
CCTTAACTGTAGGAGGAGCCACCTTAGCATTCACTGTTTCCCTCAAACGACGTGCCGCTCCTCGGGTCATGGGTGCCATCTGGTAAGCAAGCTAATATAATTGTAACATAAGCAAGCTAACTAAAGGAACCATCATGTAATTTGAGTACATTTTCGAAAGCAGATAAAGTACAATAAATTCAATTTTTTGCCAAGTAGCAGAACGGATGGCTCAGAACACAACCCTAAAATTCATTCTAGCATACATTAGTGTGAATCATCTATGTTCTGTACATATGGTGTAGTATATGTTCTTATCGTATGTAGTATCTGAAGAATGTAACAGAATCAAGATGAACTCACATAATGTAATACTAAGACGTCATCTACTACTATATATATAAGATATAGTGATAGGTTGTCGTATCATCATTGCCGAGGGATGAGGGTCGGAGGACAGTCAACTTTATCTACGGTTACATAGTTTTCTGCCTCGCCAGTCGAATGGCTGCAGGGACTATGTCCTGATCACGATGTCATACCGTAGATTTAGGATTTAAAATATGGTATTCAGGTCAACTTAATTCAGTCAAAGGGTACTGAACAGAAAGTCTAATTATCCCATATTTCAGTAATGTCAGTGAGCTAAATCATACTCAACTGTCGAGAATACTTCGGAGAAAACTCATTCACAGGATTAGTATATCCATCCTTCGTGACATAGCTAAAATTTTATAGGGCTCGATAATAATTATTAGTCAATTTATTCATCATTTCAAAACCCTAAAAATGCCCAAAAAACTCCCAGTATCAGTAAATAGGGCTCGAACCCTAAATTAGAATTCGAATCCACCCAAAACATTAAATTGACAGATGATATGCCCAAAAAAACGAGATTTTTCAGTATATAGGTGTCACACTGTGAATCTCGTGTCCACACAATGGGACACGACGTGTCCAAACCAACAAAATAGGTGTCACACGAACTAGAAGCGAGTCCACGCTCTCGTGTCCCCCGCGGCGAGTCCACTGTCAGTTTCGTGTCCCCTGCAGCGAGTCCACGCTCTCGTGGACACGAACTAGAAGCGAGAGAGAGCTAGAAGACGAGGAGAAACTGGGGAGGAGCTACCAGAGGAAGGAGGAGGAGGAGAAGGAGAAGCTACCTGAGGAAGGAGGAGGAGGAGGCCGGAGGAGGGAGATCGCCGGAGGAGCGCCGCGGAGGAGGAGGGAAATCGCCGGAGGAGCGTCGCGGAGGAGGAGCGCGCCCAAATTTGGGGGGAAAAAATTGTGAAATGATCGAAAAGGAAACCCTCGCTGGCTATATGAAACGTTTAGCGACGTCCGCATAGGACGTCGCTAAACGTCGCTGATATATAATAAATAGCGACACAACTTAAAATGCGTCGCGAAATGTCGCTATATCAGCGACGAGTACCGACGAACTTGCGACGCACTACCCCATTTAAAAAAATGTAGACGCTAGACGTCGCTATTAGTCGCTGTTGGCGACAAACAACGACGTCTTTTATTAACGTCGCTAAAACCCCAAACGTACATTAGCGACGAAATTTCACGGAGTCGCTAAATACGTCGCTGATTTGACTTATTTTGGTAGTGCCGCGGTCGGGGTGGTCGTAGAAAAGAAGAAAGACAAGATGGCGTTGGCGTGCATTTTCCAAGCTGGCCCCTAGGAGATCATACTCTAGCTGGCCAAGCACAAAATGGCTAAGGAAGCTTGGAAAAGCCTGAAGATAAGGTACCTTGGCACTGATCGGGTGAAGAAGGCAAGGATTCAAACCTTGAAGAGTGAGTTTGAGGCTCTTCGTATGAAGGAGACAGACTCCATCCATGAGTTTGCGGAAAAATTGACGACCCTCGCAAACAACATTCGTGGATTGGAAGAGGAGATGGAGGACGTCGTTATCGTCAAGAAGCTGCTCATCTCCGTCCCAGACAAGTACCTGCAGGTCATAGCTGTGATCGAGTAGTTTACGGATGTGGAGTCCATGCCGGTCGAGGAAGCGATCGGCCGCCTCAAAGCGTATGAAGAACGTATACGCGGTCGAGGCGAGAGCAACAACGGACAACTTCTGCTTACTCACGATATGTGGCAGGCGCGATCGAAGAAAGGCGACTCCGATTCTTGGTCGAAAGGAAAGAGGCACTTTAGCAACAACCGGGACCGTGGCAAGCTCCGTAGCCGTGGCCGCGGGCATGGCAGGGGTGGTCGTGGTGGCCAAATAGCACAACACCCGGAGGGTGACGGGACTCGCGGCTCAGTTTCCAACCGCAACAAATCAAAAATCAAGTGCTTCAATTAAGAAAACTTTGGGCACTATGCGTCAGAGTGTCGCAACAAGCATCGTGTTGAGGAGGCGAACCTCGCACGAGCATAAGACAAGGAGGCCACAATGCTGCTGGAAGAGACTCTGGAGGAGACGTCTGACCTCGTCATGCTCAATGAAGAGAAGGTAGAACGAGACTTGTGCAGAACTGGAGAAGCGCAGGCCGACATCGATGTTTGGTACGTTGACTACGGTGCTAGCAACCACATAACGGACCACCGAGGAAAGTTCAAGGGCCTTGATTAGAACATCACCGGCCATGTCAAGTTCGGCAACGACTCAACCATGCAGATTGAGGGCAATGGATTAATACTGCTCCAATGCAAGAACGGGGAACAACGTTTTCTGTCGGAGGTATACTTCATTCCAATTTTAAGAAGTAATATATTGCGTCTTGGTCAATTAACGGAAGATGGAAGCAAGGTGGAGATTGTCGGCTCCTACTTGAGGGTGATCGACAGGAATGACATTCTGCTGATGAAGGTGAGGAGATCACCTAACCGCTTGTACAAAATAGCTCTTGAAACTTGCAGGCCGACATGTTTAATGGCCAAAAGACAAAATCCAGCCTGGTTGTGGCATGCAAGGCTCGGGCACGTAAATTTCTTCGCGCTCAAGATGATGGCAGAGAAGGGAATGGCCACCAGACTGCCGAAGATTTCTCACCCAAACTAGCTTTGTGATGGGTGCCTCATCGCCAAACAAGCATGACTACCGTTCCCTCTGCAGACAAGCTTCAGAACTGAGAAGACATTGCAACTTGTACACGCTAACATTTGTGGCCCGATTACACCCGCTACACTTGCAGGTAAGAAGTATTTTCTGCTACTAGTTTTTGACTTCAGTCGCATGATATGGTTGTATATGCTCAAAGAAAAGAGAGATACTTTTAATGCCTTTAAGAAATTAAAGTCTCTTGTAGAGAATGAATGTGACAACAAGATGAAGACACTAAGAACTGATCGAGGAGGTGTGTTCCTGTCCAAGGAATTCACAAGCTTCTGTGAAGGCAAAAGCATACAATGGCACCTCACCGCACCATATACGTCACAACAAAATGGCATAGTGGAGCGTCGGAATCGTACCGTGATGGCCACGACAAGGATCTTGCTCAAGAGCATGCATGTTCCTGGAAGCATATGGGCGAGACGGTCAGACATGCTGTGTACCTGTTCAATCGGTTGCCAACTAAAGCTCTCGGTGCGTTCATGCCATATGAAGCCTGGACTGGTAAGAAACCGAACTTGGAACACTTAAGGATCTTTGGATGCGTCGTACACATGAAGACTGCAGGTCCTCATCACAAACTTGATGACCGAAGCACGTCGTTGGTATACCTTGGCGTGGAAGACGGCTGCAAAGCACACCACCTCTATAATCCTCAACGCAGCAAGATCCAGGTGAGTAGAGATGTCATGTTCGAGGAAGAAAAGAGATAGGACTGGAAGTCTGGAATAATGGTGACGGTGCCGAACCACAAGGCTGGATAGAAATCTCAGTCGAAGATCGTATCGTCGAGACTGTGATCACTACACAGAGAGCGGTGGATAAGGCTATGCACACACCGGAGGGCACGGGAGATGCGACAACAACTATGACGCACGGAGCGACAATGGCGTCAAAGCAGCCTACTACACCACAAGCTGCAGCCTTAACTTCAAGCGGCTCACCCACACCGACGATAGACTCAAGCGAGCCAAGGAGATACCGCTCAATTGCTGACATATATGCTGAAACTTAGGAGACCTCTCTTGATCCAGAGATGATGTTCTTGTCGGCTGAAGAACCGGCAAACTTTTAAGATGCTGCACTTGAGCGTGAGTGGCAGAAAGCTATGACGAAAGAGTTGGAAGCCATCTAAGAAGAATAGGACTTGGGTGCTTACTGAGTTACCATCTGGGCACAATGGGTATGCAAGGTGAAGAGAGACAGTGAAGGCAAGATCCTCAAGCACAAAGCTAGATTTGTGGCAAAGGGGTACGTCCAACAACATGGAGTTGACTTTGATGAAGTGTTTGCTCCAATGGCTAGACTCGATATAGTTCGCTTGATTATTGCCCTTGCAGCCCGGCACGGATGTGAGGTTCACCATTTGGACGTTAAATCTGCATTCCTAAATAGTGACCTCAAAGAGGAGGTATATGTAGCTCAACCCGAAGGCTTCATCATCAAGAACGAGGAGCACAATGTGTATAGACTGTTCAAGGCTCTCTATGGTTTGCGGCAAGCACAGAGGGCCTAGAACATACGCCTGGACAGCAGCTTAAAGGAGCTGGAATTCATCAGATGCACTCAAGTGCATACGGTATACACGAAAAACAATGAAGAGGGTGAACTCATTATCGGAGTGTATGTTGATGACTTAATCGTCACAAGCGCAAAAGCAACTGCAGTAAAGGCTTACAAGCAGCAGATGATGCAAAAATTTGAGATGAGTGACCTTGGGTTACTCTCATACTACCTTGGTATAGAGGTAGACCAACGAAGTGATCGCATTACATTGAAGCAATCAGCATATGCGAAGAGAGTATTGCAGCAATTTGGAATGAGAGATTGCAATCCGACCAAGTTTCCCATGGAAGCTAAACTGCAACTCAGCAAGGACCTTGAAGGAACCCTAGTCGATCCGACGCAATATAGGCGCATCATTGGTTGTCTCAGGTACTTACTCACACTCGCTCGAATATTTGTTATGTTGTTGGAATGGTGAGTAGGTACATGGAGAAGCCAGCAACCACGCATTACCAGGCTGTGAAACAGATCCTCAGATATGTGAAGGAAACACTTGAGTATGAACTCATATATGAAAGAAGACATGGAGAAGATGAACTTCATGGACCCACCTACAACAACTTAGCCAGAGATCTCAACGACAGGAGGAGCACCAGTGGAATGGCGTTCTACCTCAACAAGAACCTGATCACTTGGACGTCTTAGAAGCAGAAAACTGTCACATTGTCCTCCTGTGAAGCTGAGTTCATGGCGGCAACGGGTGCAATGTGTCGAGCTTTGTGGCTGAGGAATCTGCTTAGTGAGGTGACTGGCCGCAAAACTAAGCCAGTTACGCTCTATGTTGACAATAAGTCTGCAATTGCGTTGGTCGACAAGTCTGCAATTGCGTTGATGAAGAACTCTGTGTTTCATGGACGTAGTAAGAACATTGACACTCGCTTTCACTTCATTCGCGAGTGTGTTGAAAAAGGATAGATAAAGGTGGAGTACGTTTGCACTGGAAAACAACGTGCCGATATTCTCACGAAGTCTCTCGCCAAAGTAAAATTTGCCGAGATGCAGCAGGTGCTGGGAGTTATCAACCAAGATCAAATCTAGATTAAGGAGGAGAATCTTAGCTAATAATCTAGATGCACCTGTCAAGTAGCAAAATACTATTGCAACAGGGCACTGACTAAGTCATTTTCCCGTTAGCTTTTTCCCCAGTCTTTATGATTTGTCCTAGTTTTTAGCATCAAGATGCTATGTGTTCAACTTCTTTGTATGCCTATATAAAGGCACAAGCCTATGCTCAATAAAAAAACACAAAAGCTTCTATTCCTCTCTCAACGAATCCTTCCAAGTTTCAATATCTGGTTCCTAGTTTTCAATCTCAAGGCCAACATCATCTGCCTTCTCCCATGACTCCATGATAGACTACTCAAGGGTTAAGAGCTGTCTATATATCAGCCAAGAATCATTTTGTTATGTTTATTATTAGAGTTAATTTGTCCAAATGGTGTCCGAGAGGAATGCCGTGATCGGCATTTTGGTGATTTAACTTCTTTGGTTAATTTGTTATCTAACTTTTGCATTTTGTTTAAATAGGTTCTGTTGGCATTTTTTAATGGAGACGGTTAAAAATGAATATGTGATTTGATCACATGTCTTATTTTTCAGAGTTATTTTTGTCCTAACAAGCCGCTAGTTCGATTATGGCGAAGACGACCTCCAGATTGAGTGCATTTGTGTTTATGTAGAATTTCTTCGAAAACCAATATTCCTGTGGTATTCCAACAACAAAAACGTGACCACATGTCCATTTTTAACGATTTCTAACCAAAAGTACCAACGGAACCCAGTTCAGACATTCTTTAAACCAAAATTAATGTAAAGCTTAGGTACCAAGTTTATCCATAAAAGTTCAATCCCCAAAATAGTGACCACAACATCTCTCAGACACCATTTGAATAATTTGGCTTTATTATTTTTACATTTTATTGTAACTAACGTGTCATATTTTCATCTAAAGTCCCACATAGTACTCAAGTAGCTATTAATATGTATCAAATGACCTCTCTTCCGAGTTTTGAGGAGTTGTTATTTTTAGATACCCGATGTTATGCACGGGACTTTCTGCAAGATACGTTGTATGTCGTTTGGGCTCACTGTCTCCAACTCCCACCTTTGTTTTAAATGGAAGGAGTAATATATTTTCGTACCTCGATCCACAAGTCTTCTGCCACCCAGTCAGGGTCTTATGCCTCTCCCCATTGTTCGGTCCACCGATCTTCCCCTAACTCCCTAGTTTTGAGTTGTTAAAGCCTTTATATTGGGCTACCAGAATCGATTCCTCCCAACCATGAAGCATGTATATATAGCACAAATATGGCCGAGGTACTCTCAAGCTTCATTAGATCTCGCTAATCTTATTTCAGTATCTGAGTTTAGGGAGCACATATATCACAAACATCCATTGTCAATGGCCTTTCCTTATTGACAAAAAGGATGAATTTGGTTCCTTAAAAGTTTGTTTAGGTGGATTAGTATCATTCTGCCAAAGAGACTATGGCAATCATGCTGATCATTGGATATGTTTTTATAGTTACATGATGAAGCCAGGATCTTGATTGACAATAGAGATCAAATTAGTTCCCTATAGTTTCTCTAGGTGGATCATATCATTCTGCTAAGATGCATAAGATTCTAAGACAACAATCTTGATCCTCCGTTTACAATTTGAAAATTTGGAAGTTCAGTTTTGAAGTCGAAGTTCTTCTCCACTAAATCTGTTATGTTCTTTTCTTTCCCTTTTATATCTTTGTAACCTCACTAAATCAGCAGAAATATAGTATTATAGAGTGGGGAAGTTTAATAATACCTTGAGCTTAATTTCTGAAGTTTAATGAATTTGATTGTTTATCGCAAAAAAGAAAAAAAAAGTTAATAATACCTTGAGTTTTCATATAGATAATATATAAGGTCATCTTCTGTATTATGTATTCTTAGTCTTTTATGGTGATAGATTATTTTACGATTTTTCTAAGGGCACACCCCATTTTAGTTGGGACTATCACTTACTAGGGGACAACCTAAGTTTGAGGCACTTTTACTGGGGACAGCCCGGCCCAAAAATTACTTGGGGCTATCCCACCCGTCAACCCTCTCTTTTATTTCATATCCTTAAAACATTTCTCTCTCTTCAAAAACTCCAAAACCCTACTCTCATTCTCCACAGCTCCAATCCAAACTCCTAACCCTAATTTTCTTCTACATTTCTTCAAATCTCATCAATGGCACCAAAGATGAAACCCTTATCACAAGCTAGGTATGTTTTCCCTAATTATTGTATATTTTATTTTACAATTCAAAGGATCTTCTTCAAAATCTTTTAAATGTTATGATAAATTAGGTTAGAATAATTTTTTGTTTGTGAAAGTACTTTTCGAACTCAGAAAACCTCCGTTTTTTCGTTTAAATCTAACCCTAGAACACGAAATGGCCGTTCGGCTGCTACTCGCGGGCGTCATCTCTGAGGACTGCCTAAGAACGGGCAGTCCTACTGCCAAAGTGGACTACCATGTTCCAGGCAGTCCTATTATAAAACAGGACTGTAGGAAGCCTGACAGTCCTTTTATAAAACATGACTGCCTTCTCTTTTGCAGTCCTAAAAGAATGATGGACTGTCAGGAACATGGCGGTCCTTAAGAAAAATCGTCTATTTTCATTTACATCCATTATTTACTAATACTAATCCTATAATACTAACCCTATGTTGTCCTGCAGTCCTGTGGCCGTTCCCAAAAGAAAGCGACCCCCTACCGCATCCTTACGCAGGGAACGTACTGAGATTTCCATGTCTGTAGACTTAATTCACTTATACTTTCATTTACAGTCTCAAAAGATGAAGGAAATGGCCCAAAAACTCTGGAGAGGTTGCCAAAGTGACACTGTGCCGCGTTCGCCAACGAGCTTGATCTCATCGACGACGTGATCAAGTTCCCCTTCATGAATAATAGGGAGTCTCGTTCAAAGGCCCGACATGATATGTAGTTGGATGTGGAATGATCATTATTTGGATGTAATATGGATGTTTTTGTTGTTTGAAACTTGAAGGATATATTTGTGGTTTAAAAATTTAAGTTGTTGGGCAGACTTTTGAAGGATATGTAGTTGACACTTATGTTATTTTTTTGAAGTTAGATATTTTGTCTGGTATGTAGTTGTGATTTATGTTGTTATTTATGTACTTGTTGGATATGTAGTTGTCTGATATGTAGTTGTTATTTACGTTTGGAAACTTAAGTTGTTGGCCAATTCATGATATTCTTGATTTAGTATCAGGACTGCCAGCACCCTGGCAGTCCTACACTTATGTAGGACTGCCAGGGTCCTGTCAGTCCTAATTGAAATCCTCTGTGATGAGAGTTTCAAAATGAAACTCTCTGTCACAGAGTGTTTCAAATAGGACTGCCAGCACCCTGGCAGTCCTACTTAAGTGTAGGACTGCCAGAGGGGTGGCGGTCCTATTTATAACTCTTTGTGATGAGAGTTTCAATTAGGACTGCCACCCCCCTGACAGTCCTACACTTAAGTAGGACTGCTAGTACCCTGGCAGTCCTACACTAGGACTGCCAGGGGTTGGCAGTCCTATTTATAAAACTCTGTGATGAGCTTCTCAAACTGAACTCTGTCACAGAGACTTATAAATAGAACTGCCAGCACCCTGGAAGTCCTACTTAAGTGTAGGACTGCCAGGGTGCTGGCAGTCCTAATTGATACTTGCTGTAACAGCAAGTTTCCATTACGACTGCCAGCACCCTGACAGTCCTCATTTTATGTAGGAGTGCCAGGGGGTGGCAGTCCTAATTGAAACTCGCTATGATAGAGAGTTTCAAAACTCTTATCACAGAGACTTACAAATATGACTGCCACCCCCTGACAGTCCTAAATTACACGGAAAATGACCATTCTCCTACGTTCTAACACAGAGAATGGCCACCCTCATGCTAAATTAACATTCTTCGTGTTCTAACATGGAGAATGGCCATTTTCCTGCATTTTATGGTTAGTTGAAACTTTGAAGGGCCATAACTTTTGACTGGGAGGTCAAAACGAGGCCCGGTTCGTCGCAAAATGAGCGTATCTTCGAGGAGCCTGAGATTAACCGCTTCTTCGTTAGACGACCTACCAAATTTTAGAATCGCAAAAAAATGATGTTTGGACCTCCGTTTTAGCACTTTTGCCGTTTGTCTCGGTCTTTCCGAAAATTTTTGACGAGTTTTTGAAATTTTTTGAGGAGAAAATCTAGATTCGAAAGTGAGCAGCGTAAGAAAGAAGATGAAGTATCTTCACATAGAGTTTTATACAGGACTGCCAACACCCTAGCAGTCCTTTATTAAGTAAGGACTGTGAGGGGTCTGGCAGTCCTAGATGAAACTCTTCACAGAGAGTTTCATACAGGACTGCCAGCCCAGGGGCAGTCCTACATTAAGTTAAGACTGTCAGGGGTCTGACAGTCCTATATTAAGTTAGGACTGTCAGGGGGCTGGCAGTACTGTCCCAAACTCTCTGTGAAGAGAGTTTGGGTATGAAACTCTCTTCACAGAGAGTTTCATACAGGACTTCCAGCCCCTGGCAGTCCTTCAGGAAGTTAGGACTGCCAGGGTACTGACAGTCCTGTATGAAACTAGACCCTCTTCTTCTTCTTCTTTTTCCTTCCTTTTAAGTTTTCCAAAATAACTATTATTTTCTTTGGGTGGAAAATTAGTATTTTATTTTCTTGTTGTTGTGGTGTTGATTTTCTTCTGATTCTTGGAGAGGCGGCAATGGAGGAGATGGGTTTGTTGAGCTCTGTGCTGGGTTTTGTTGGATTCGGAGTTGAAATCTTTGTTGGGATTGTGATTGGCTATTTTCTCTTCATTTACTTCCAGCCCACTGATGTCAAGGTGCTATTCTAGAAAATTTTGGAAAAAAATTTGGGCTAGGGTTTAGAATTTTATGACCTAGAAATGTTGAGGAGGAGAAGAAAAGAGTAGAGGGAGAAAGAGTAGAGGAAGAGGAAGAGGAAGAGAGGAAATGAAATGAAGTTTGTATTTATACCATTCTTTGGGCTAGTCCCAAGTAAAAAAAAATTGATGGCAAACTTGTAATATTTTTGAACATTTTTGGGATAGCCCCAAGTAAAATGGGTGGTGCCCTTAGAAAAATCCTTATTTTATCTTGTTGGTAAAATACATTCAAGTTCTTAAAAGAGTAATGGGCCTAATGGCACAAAATTGATGCAACATCTGACTTTTTTTAAAAAAATTAAAAATTGATGCAAGAATGAAAGTAGACCTAAATTTTTTTTTTTTTTTTGGAAATGAAAAGTAGACTTTAATTGGATTACCTAAAATACAATATTAAGTTATAATTTTAAAGGTCACTGGGATGGTTTGAATGCTTGGATGATAGGAATTCTAATGTAACGGAGCACCCATTGACTAACCTCGAGAAAATAAGTGGATAACAAGAAGTAAATGGATGCCCTCATCCAAATACACACAATTTCTATCATTTCTTTTAGAAGTCTATGAGATGATTCGGCTACAAAATATACCAAAGGGAGAGAGATAAATGATAGAATTTGTGTTCATTTAGATAAGGATATCTATTTATTTGTGTTTATCCGCTGCTAATTCCCATCCTTTTTTGTTACTTTCAAATCCTACAAAATCCTAATCAAAGTCACCTAACTATATTACATTCAAGTTACTTGGTCTCCATATCCAATCTCACCTAGATAACACAAATCCAAACAGAATAATTCAAATTTAAACAAAATATATTCCCCTAACTAAATTATTTCAAGTCCTAAGTTATAATTTACCTCTACCTATAGCAGACTTTTCACCAGCCGCCTTCTTGTATATTGGACTATATCCGCAATGATATGGCCTATAATTGTTTCATAAAAATTTAATTGCCATAAATTATGAATACAAGCACAATTCAAAGTGTAACTAAACTAGCAGTTCATATCCAAACCAATTTTCTTTTTCTTTCCTTCAGCACTATTTTTTTTTTCTGTCATAAAGAATATGGACGAATATAAAAGAGAGAGAATTTTGTGGCTGTCCTCTCCCTGCATAAGAAGACGGTCTCCCTGCACAAGAAAGACGGTTTACAGGATAATTTTTTTAAACATTAAGGCCTTGTTTGTTACCAGAATTTTTTGCTTGGAAAAAAAATTATTACTTTCCTGTGTTTGGAAGCCAAAAGAAACAAGTTGGAAAGAGTAAATGATTCTCAAGGGGTAGAAAAATAAGAGGGAAAGTGGTTCCCCCCAATCCATATAAGGAACCACTTTTTTCCCCCAACTTTCCTGCATTTATTACAAATCTTTTTTGACCAAAATATCCCTTCTCAAAAGTATAATTTACCATTTTTATCCATAATATTTTTTAGACAAAAATAATCTTTGAGTAATAAGTTTTCTCATTAGCACGAGGGTATTATTGAAAAATTGACTTGATTTTGTTTTCTTTCCTTACAAACACCAAACACTATAATGGAAAGTAAAGATATATTCCGGTAATAATCCCGGTCTTTCCAAACACCAGAAAGAAATATTGATGGAAATTATAATTTTCCAAAGGAAGAAAAGTACCAAAGAATCAATTTATTTTCCTTTTCATTCCGCGAACCAAACGAGACCTAGGTTACAAGTTTAACAAACAAATCCAATACAACTTTTGATTTATCTTATGAGCTCTTAGGTCGTTATAGTTGTTGCTGTTTTCCACTTTCTTTTGGGAACTTTAGTCCCACATTGGAAAACATTTAAAGTGTATGCCGCAGTATATAGCTATGCTTGTGTTGGAATATGCACATGGAGTATGGTGACCCATGGTTGATTTCCTATAGAGGGATAAGTTTAAATTACAAAAAACAAACCTTTGTTTTGGGAATCCATGGGAGCTAGAGACTTGGACTCGGACTCGGACTCGGACGTAGGGCGCTAAGTGGTACTTGGCGCATTGGTTCGGCTACTTTCGGCGCGCACCGTCAGCGCGCATTACGCAACAGTGTTTCAGCTGTCAGCGTGCGACGCGCTTGGCGTATGTGCATTCGGAGCATGCGAGCAGATCCAGCTGTCACATCGTGGCGTGCGCCGCGTAGGCGGCTCTGTCAGAGCCCATCGCGTTGCACTTTGCTGTGTCAGCGCACGGATCCGGATTTCATGGGATTTGGTCGGCTTGTGCCCATGTGCCGATGAGCATTCCCATGAGCGCATGGGTGACAGCTAACTCTATAAATAGGGCACTCCCTCCACCAGTTCAAGTGGTTGGAAGAAAGAGAAAGTGAGACAACTAAATTCCATTCCAACAGATCAATGTGCTGGTAGCAGACTCCATCCTCAACAACACTTTTTAGCCTATTTCGAGTTCTAAAATCTCTCCGAAGGTGACGAAGAGTGTTCCAGAAGTTCATACTTGAACATGCTAGTTCATGGGGACAGATCGCGTATAGGACGAATGTTGCTTTAAGCACTATTGACATGTTCACCCCAGCAAGGAGATTTTCTTTGTGATTTTTTCCTTTTGTGTTTCTCGTTCTTCTCATTGAAGCGCCTGCGTAAAGGGAAGAACACTATTTTCCACTTTATTGTTGTATTTTTTTGAAATCAGTTTGCAACCTTCATTTAGTGCTTCTTTTGAATTGGCTAGAGTACAAACTTCGTGTCTTGCAAGTAGACTATACGCTTCTCTCTTGTATTGTTGGCTAGAGTGCAGACTTCGTGTCTTGCAAGTAGACTCTACGCCTTCTTTGATCCCTCAACTCTTTAGATCTGTCTTCGGGACTAACGGCTGGTTACTTCAATTTCATTGTTGCTTTTGCTCTAGATAGTATATTTTTGCAACAAAAGCTGCAATAATATCCAAGTTTTCGTATTATTTGTTGCAGTCAATAGTTGCAACGCTTATTATAACAACAAAAGTTAAAAATAAATTATTTATAGCCAATCAAACAGTTATTAAATAAAATTTGGATGAGATCTCCCTCGATCCCATCTTTTTCTTAAAAAAAATCGGCAATAACTTTATTTTGGTAATTTCACTGAAATATGTTGGAAATTAAACTCGGAAAGCTTATTTTTCAACCTATAACACTGAGAAAGCTTATTTTTCAACCTATAACACTGAGACAATCCGGGTGTTAAGAATATATACAATGTCACCTAAATAATTATAGTAATAAAAATTGAAAATAATCATTAATACCCTTTGAAGAAATTAAAAAAAACAATTAATTTGGCTATAAAATCATACCATAATAATATTAAAAAAAGTAAACTAGTCTAACACTAAGAGATCGACTCCTTTTTATCTTCAGACAAGTTCTTTGTGGTTTGATCTATATCAAATATCAGATCCAACCCGAACTTTACGAGTAAGAATAAAAACAACACTATAGAAAAATTAAAGCTTCGTAACATAGTGTTTAGACTTGGTTGGGTACAGGCTTACAGCAATGTATTTGTCTGAATTTAATCCATAAGGATCTTCAATTTCAAGCACGTGCGGTTCTTCATCCACTTCTGAATCCAACCGAACGATCTCGAAGGAATCATCGGTGTCGGTATCGGTATCGAGTACGGTTTCCATTGAAGGAGTCGCAAATTCAGGTTCAGTAAGTTCAACTTCACGAGACGGTGCAATTGCTTCTACATCATCTTCTACGAGGTCGACAAACTCGTACTCGTCGTCAAGCACGGACTCAGCAACACAGTCAGCGACAGACTGCAGATCCTCCAGGCACTGTTTCCACTCATGCTGCCACTCGAGCCAAATCCTGTGTAGAACCGCCACGCGGTCGTCCGCCGATGGGTCCGTGCTTGCCGACAGAGTCGATTCCAACGCTTCTCCGAGCGCGTCCATTTGGCTGAAGCAGCGACTGGCCTCCTTCAACGCATCGTCAGAAGTTTGGCACATTTTCGTTGGACTAAATTTAGATGATGAATACTTGGAGATGTTTTGTTTTAGAGGACACCACCCTTCTTATATATACAATAACATTAAATCAGAAATAGAGTAGAATTAGGAAACCTACTCTTACATCAACAAGTGATTTTATATGATAATAAATTGCTAAATACGATATACTAATTCAGAAACATTAGTAGATTTAGGAAACCTAATCTTACGCTAAAAAGTTATTTATATAAAATTCGGAGAACAAAATCATTCTCTGCGTGATCAAACTAGCACAATTTAGCTTACGTAAATATTGCTTGAACTGTAATTCCCACACCATTTCCTATAATAAAAAATTGGCTTATTGTGTAATCTGAATTTATGTGGTATATGGATTCAACCATGCATCAACTTGACTCAGATTCCGTCTTCATAACGCATTGTCATGGAAAGTATCTACAGAAAATTTGCTATAACGAAAAAAATTTATAAACAATTGGCTAAAACGAAATATATTTAGAAAATTTGGAACAACAATAGTTTCCGCCAAACTGTCTGGCGGAAATAGGATGGATGCAGGTTTTTATTGATTTGGTTTTTAGTTTGGTCTTTTGGTTAGTTTTAGTTAGTTTGGTTCGGCTTATTTGAATTTGATTATTCTTTCTTGTATTCATACTATTATAAAAATCATAATATAACTAATAATAAATCGTAATAGATATTTCATTTTCTATTTGATCTTTAAAAAAAATCTATCTCCATCTTAAAATCTATCTATATTTGAAAATATATCTCTATCTTAAAGAAATCTATAAAAATAATACTACTATTAATATTAAAATTAAAAGTAATATTTTTAAATATATATATTTGTCCTTAAAGATACATTTATTTTTTAAATATAAATTATTTTTTAGATTTATTTTGAAATATAGATTTTTTTTTTTAGATTTGTTTTTGGAAAAAAATCTATCTCTATTTTAAAAAATAAATCAAGAGACGAGATTTGTTTTTTTTCAAAAATAGGTAGATTTTTTTTTAAAAATAGATAAGAGTTTTTTAAAAACTAGAGATATATATATTTTTTCTAAATTTTCAGATAGAGTTTGATTTACTTTTTAAAAATAAATCTAAAAAATAATCTATTTTTTAAAACAAATCTATGAAACAATATATATAGATTAGGTTTAAGATAGAAACGGATTTTAAATATAGATCAGATTCCTTTAAGATAGGGATAGATTTTAAATATAAATAGATTTTAAGATAGAGATAGATTTTCTAAGACAAAATAGAAAATATATATTTATTGTGATTTGTTATTAGTTATAACTATAATTTTTGATAATGATATAAAAAAATAACTAAATCCAAATAACCAAACAAAACAAACTAACAAACACAAAATTTAAAAACAAACCGAACAAGGAAACCCCAATCCGGACGGACAAACAAAACCCCACCCTATTTCCGCCAGACAGTTTCATGTCCAATTTCCACCAAACTATCTGTCGGAAACTATTGTTGTTCCAAATTTTCCAAACATATTTCGTTTTAGCCAATTTTCTATAAATTTCTTTCTTTATAGCAAATTTTCTGAACTATCTATCATCTGCCTTCTCCCATGACTCCATGATAGACTACTCAAGGGTTAAGAGCTGTCTATATATCAGCCAAGAATCATTTTGTTATGTTTATTATTAGAGTTAATTTGTCCAAATGGTGTCCGAGGAATGTCGTTATCGCATTTTGGTGATTTAACTTCTTTGGTTAATTTGATAACTAAGTTTTGCATTTTTTAAAATAGGTTCTGTTGGCGTTTTTAAATGGGGACGGTTAAAAATGAATATGTGCACTACTACAAAAATGGTTAACAATGACACTTTATAGATGACATCCATGTCAAAACATCATTAATGATATATCTAATGTCGGCTCATTAAATTATCGTCATTAATAATTTCATCAATGACATTAAAAAAAATTGATGTCATAATAAGTACTATAAGATGACAACTATAAAGATAAGGGTCATAAGAAAAAATTATGGATGTCATCTTTTGTGCGTGAAAAAAAAATATTTTTATTCTACAGAAAATAATGTCATATTAACTCCATCGTTGACATTAAAAAAATAATGTCATAATAAGTACTATAACATTATGGAAGTTTCATATCCGGCAAGCATTAGTTGTACGCTATAATTGTTTTCATTTTTCTGTTATATTTTGTTTCAAATTTTCATTTCCCAGAAGGGAAAGGCTATGCACTTACTATATACTATAGAGGAAGAGAGAGAGAGCACTCGTTACTCTGATCCCAGAAGGGAAAGGGTGCTTCTCTTCGTTTGGAGGAGGAGCGTGCCACCGGCGGCGTACGAATCCGGCGCTGGACAGAGGGTTCTTGGCTGGGTTCTAATGGCACGGTGGCTTCGCCGTCGGTGGTGAGTGGTGGTCCTGCAATCACCGTGGAGGCATGAACGGGAAGAGGGGGCGGATCCGGGGGCTTCGCTAGCAAGCCTGATTGCTCAGAAGCGGTGGAAGAGGGGACCACGTTTCCCGCGTTCTCATGGGCGACAGTCAGACGGTCTGCAGTAGTGGTGTCGACGGCGACAAGATGCGTCTCTAGTGGTTCCGAGCACGACAAGCCCGCGATGGCGTTCTCTACGAACTCTGGCGATGGAGTGCAGTAGCTGAGGCGGATTGTAGTCGCGATCACTCTGGACCTCGTGCCTGTGGCAACGACGGTCGCTGGTGATCCGGTGTAGCTTTGGCGCTGGTCGAGCAGTACCCGATTATTGGTGGTGTCAATACTAATGTGGCATTGCATCGGTTGGCCGACTCTTCACGTCACCAGAGAGTCGCCAAGCTCGGGGACCTCAGGTTCAGGGTGCTCGACTCGACTGGGCTCGAGACGGAGGCCGCCTCCGACACTATCCTAAGCCGTACCACCATGTTGAACTGGAAATCCTCGCCAGGTCCCAGTTTGCCATCTTCTTGGTCGATGCCAGGTTTGCTTCTCGACTTCTCGAATTTTTAGAGGGAAAAGAATGTGTTTGCTAGTTTGATATTATTCAAATGTTGAGAACCAATAGTATGAGTCAGGAAAACTATAAAGTAGAGTCAATTTTTTTTATGTGTCTTGTTCGTGTCTGTACAGAACAGTCAAAGAACTCACATTGCAAAAAAGGATTCTTTTATGCCCACTCCAGTGGATTTTTTAATCACTTGGTGAAGTGTACTAGGTAAGCATTGGATATATGTTTTTTTTGCCTTGCTAGATATGGCGTGCTTGTAACTTTATTGCTTAGTAGCTCTTGTTTGATGCTTGTTCGTAGCTCATGTTGTTGAAAGTAGGAGAACCTGTTATTTCGTTAGGATTTTTATCAACACATGAGAGATGGGCAGGGGGAATCTTGTAAGTGCAGCGGGATAAGGACGTTGCAGGTGCATTATTGCATCCTTTGTGGCAAATGTTCAGGTAAGTGCCTAAAAGAAAAGTGTCACTACAAAAAAAGTGGCCTTTTGGGACAACGAAAAATCGTCTTAAAAACTGCAATTACCGTCCCAACAACTATTTGGGACGGCCTTTGGGACGGCAATGGCCGGTCCCAATAGGGTGGCGTGGCAAAAACATTAGGGACGGATATTGCCGTCCTAATTACTCTTAAAGGACGGTTAGGCAAGACGTCTCAAAAGTTTTCAAATTTATGCTTTTGTGTGACGGTTTATTAATTTGTCCCATAAAACAAGTTTTTGTAACAGATATATTTCGTCCTAATAAATAAGCGACGGAATTTTAAAAAGTACTGTAATCGTGCGAATAATTTTATACACTCTAAAATTCTATAATTGAATTTTATATACAACCAAAATTCATACAGAAAGTGTTCCCATTGTTCACAAAATGAAATCCCATTGTTCACAAAATTCATACAGAACTTAGAGTGTTCCCATTGTTCACAAAATGAAATCCAAGTCTTACATCACTTAGAGTGTTCCCATTGTTCACTCTAAAAATTCATACAGAACGTAGCCGCAACATTACCAAAACAATTTCTATAAAACATATTTAAATGTAATCCAAGTCTTACATCACTGTGTTCCCAAAATCTGGAAACAAAATAAAGTCGAAGTCTTACAGCACTGTGTTCCCATTGTTCACCAAATAAAATCTGGAAACAAAATAAAACCCATTGTTCACAAAATAAGTCTTACATCACTGTGTTCCCATCAAGTTTTACATTAGCAAGCATTCACTTAACCAACCCATGGCTGCCCTGGAAACAAAAAAAGACCACACATCCATTGACAAACCAATCCATGACTGTCAACAAAATAAAACCACACATCCATGGCTGCCCTGGAAATAAAATAAAACCTATACTTTTTGCACAAGTCCAAAACACATCCATTGATTGCCAGCAGCATGGCTACCTGGAAACAAATAAATGCCAGAAATATGGTTAGTTATAAGTTAAATAGGACCTCAGATTCATGGAAAAGTAATTTACAAACCTACTGTGTAAAGACTTAGAAATTAGAGAATGGGAAAGAGGGTGCTAGTGTGTGTGTGTGTAGCAGGTAGCAATTTCAGGAAGCATAAAACAGTGAAGAAGGTGAACCAATATGCAATTTGTGTGCAGGAAAAATGTGATAGTGAATAAGGAGAAGTGTGTGACAGTGAACAAATCTGGAAAACCAGTGTAAGTTATTAACAGTGAGTGTGTGCATGCTCTGTGTAAATATGTGTACAGGAATGCTCAAACAGTGAAGGGTACATTCAACAAGAAAGAAAAAAATCAGTAGAACACTTTAAAGGGCAGTTAATGTAATCATGAAGGCAGGAAATACATGGCCTATTTTCATCGATATAAACCTCTCAAATTTGACAAACAGTTTATTTTCACTATCCCCTGTTTGGTTGAAAAAATTATCTGCTAAATCGGCATACGCGAAGGATGAGTAGATGAAGTCCAGATTGAACTTATAGAATTTATTGTCGAACAAATGAATACATGAGTGCTAAGGTAATTTCTTTACATGGTTCTCTTTTAGTTTCAGAACGTCAGTTCACCCTAACTAAATACCTTGCTACATTTTTCATTGATCTAAACCTTTGGCACATGCCTTTCAACTCTACATTTTTCACGACATGATGCCTTAGTTCAGGTATTACAAACCTATGTATGTCTTTTTACTGTTTCATATATACGCATCATTTTGTACATTCTCTTGAATATTAAATACCCTCAAAGTTTTTTTGCTCTGCTTATGCTAGATAGCCCTCAAACTAGTATTTTAGCTCTGCTTATGCTAGATATTCCTAAAACTAGATGTCAGTCTAATAGTTGTCCTTTATATAACGGTCTCAAGGCTACACTTGCATTTTATGAGCTTAGTTAGTTTGCAATTCCTCCTTAATTCTATATGGTTTTGGTGTACATCAACACTTTTTAATATATGGCTTGCTCAAAGGGATGGAGTGAAAAAGTCTAACATGGAAGTGTGTGAAGCTAATTTGATAACTAAGTTATCGGCATTTTGGTGATTTAACTTCTTTGGTTAATTTGATAACTAAGTTTTGCATTTTTTTTTAAATAGGTTCTGTTGGCGTTTTTGAATGGAGACGGTTAAAAATGAATATGTGATTTGATCACACGTCTTATTTTTCAGAGTTATTTTTGTCCTAACAAGCTGCAAGTTCGGTTATGGCGAAGACGACCTCCAGATTGAGTGCATTTGTGTTTATGTAGAATTTTTTCGAACACCAATATTCCTGTGGTAGTCCAACAACAAAAACTTGACAAAATAATCTTGAAAAATAAGACACGTGACCACATGTCCATTTTTAACGATTTCTATCCAAAAGTACCAACGGAACCAGTTCAGACATTCTTTAAACCAAAATTAATGTAAAGCTTAGGTACCAAATTTATCCATAAAAGTCAATCACCAAAATACTGACCACAACTTTTCTCAGATACCATTTGAATAATTTAGCTTTATTATTTTTACATTTTATTGTAACTAACATGTCATATTTTCATCTAAAGTCCCACATAGTACTCAAGTAGCTAATATGTATCAAATGACCTCTCTTCCGAGTTTTGAGGAGTTGTTATTTTTAGATACCCGATGTTATGCACGTGACTTTCTGCACGATGCATTGTATGTAATTTGGGCCCACTGTCTCCAACTCCCACCTTTTTTTAGGAATGGAAGGAGTAATACGTTTTCGTAGCTCGATCCACTGACCTTCTGCCACCCCGTCAGTCAGGATCTTATGCCTCTCCCCATTGTTCGGTCCACTGATCTTCCCCCAACTCCCCAGGTTTGAGTTGTTAAAGCTTTTATTTTTTTTGAAGGTAAATTCACTGCAGTTATCATTAAGAAACAGAGTTCATGTCATAAAGGACATGGGGAATAATACAAGAGGGGATATCTTCAAACGAAGATAGCAAAATTGAACTGTTGGATAATAATGCATAAGAAGCAAGATGGTGAGCGGTCTGGTTAGCACTCCTGTGGACGAAGGAGAATCTCAGATTCAGATCAGATGTCAAAGCCTTCATTGCATCTTTATGGTATGGCGAGCTCTCCAGAGAGGGATTGTGTCAGTAAAATTGATTGCTTCAATCAAAAGCTTGCAATCTCCTTCAATTGTGACATCTCTCAGGAATTCGTTGTTGCAGATGTCAAGTGCGAGATGAATCCCCATAGCCTATGCTTCTAAAGGTGTTCCTCCAAGTTCAGTCTTTGAAAGAGCTAGCTTAAAACGTCCATGAGAGTCATGCAGAAGAGCTCATGCAGACATTTCCCGTCCAGGTAGGCGCCGTCGTAGTTGATCTTCCAGTTATTGGGTAGAGGAGGTGTCCAAGTGGTAGCATGCTTGTCCATGATTGGAGCAATTTCCGTAGCAGGAAGGCTATTGTTGCAGTTGTCAAACTTCTTCTTCAAGCACATTGCATCTTCAAAGATATGTCTTCCATTGATTAGATGATGATCAAATAAAAATTTGTTCCTGGCTTTCCATATGCTCCAAATTTGATAGAAAAAAGATGAAATTTTATCTCGATCTCCTTCCTTTAGCAGGGTAGTGATAATTGATGAATAGTGGAGTCATCATGAATCAGAGATAATATCTCTGGATTGTGTTGCCACGAGATACCTGTTAAGGGGCAATGCAGAAGAAGATGATTAGTGGTTTCAGAGTGTACCTTGCATATAGGGCATGTTGCATCGATATGGCATGAGTCGACGATGAATATTGGCATTCGTAGGAAGAGAATTAGTAATGGCTCGCCAACCAAACATCACCACTCTAGGACTAATATGAGTAAGAGACCAAAGCTTCCTCCAATCATGAAATTCGTCCACCTCAGAATTGCTCATTCAGGAAATAGCTTACCATGAATTACTCGATAAGCTGATTTAGTGGTTAACACCCCATCAGCAGTATGAATCCACATAAGTTTATCAGTTTGACAGTTGGTCGACAGAGGTATTTTCAAAATAGTAGCTGCTTCAATAGGAGAGAATAGGATATGAATAAGATTTGCTTTCCATGAAAGGGAGTCTTTGTTAATAAGATCACAGACTCTTTGGACCCAATGATTACTGAAGGTGTATCCTTGAACTTTGTAATTAGGAAGACTTGGGACCCAAGGATCATTCCATATGTCAATACAAGATCCATCCTCCACAGACCAGAGTACATTCCCATAAGATAGTCTCTACTGCTCAATATACTGGACCATATACATGAAGAAGTATTGGGTGGCACTGCTTTCCAGAATGAATTTGACTGGAGATATTTGTTGCAGAGTAAGGTAGCCCATAATGACTCTGGTTGAGAGATGAATCTCCATGTAAGCTTAAGAAGGAGACTAAGATTTGTGATGTAAGGATCTCTAATACCAAGTCCCCCTTGATATTTTGGTTTAGTGAAGCAGCAATCTTGATCCTCGGTTTGCAATTTGAAAATTTGGAAGTTCAGTTTTGAAGTCGAAGTTCTTCTCCACTAAATCTGTTATGTTCTTTTCTTTCCCTTTTATATCTTTGTAACCTCACTAAATCAGTGGAAATATAGTATTAAAGAGTAGTGAAGTTTAATAATACCTTGAGTTTAATTTCTGAAGTTTAATGAATTGGATTGTTTATCACAAAAATGAAAAAGAAAAGTTTAATAATACCTTGAGTTTTCATATAGATAATATATAAGGTCATCTTCTGTATTATGTATTCTTAGTCTTTTATGGTGATAGATTATTTTATGTATCTTGTTGGTAAAATACATTCAAGTTCTTAAAAGAGTAATGGGAATTGATGCAACATCTGATTTTTTTATTTTTATTTTTTAAATTGATGTCAGAATGAAAGTAGACTTAAAAAAAAAATTTCGGAAATGAAAAGTAGACTTTAATTGGATTACCTAAAATACAATAGTAAGTTATAATTTTAAAGGTCACTGGGATGGTTTGAATGCTTGGATGAGAGGAATTCTAATGTAACAGAGCACCCATTGACTAACATCAAGAAAATAAGTGAGTTATGGGCCAGTGAAGTCCCTTTTACATTCCTGGGTTAATGATAAATACGCCGGTGAAGTCCTCCGCATGGGTGCTTCAATCTTACGGGTCATTTGGAAATCAAGGGGGGACTGTGTCTTTCGAAATAAGGCTCCCTGCCCACTGCGTATTGTTAATAATGCGCTGAGCTTCATCATTACACATGAAGGAGAGGACAATAATAGCACAAGTGAGTTATGCGAGCTGAGGCGATTGGCCAATGATGCCGATACTTGGCAGCCACCACCCATTGGGTATATTAAGATTAATGTCGATGGGGCAACCTCTTCCTCAGCCTCTGCAGTTGCAGCAGTTGCCAGGGATGATTCGGGAACCTTCCTTGCGGCTGAAACAAAATATTTTGAAGGCCTGAGCTGTTATGATCAAAGCCTCCAAGCGGAGCTGGAAGCCATCGGAGTTGGGATTGAACTAGCTCGAAGTTTGAATAACTGCAACATCAGCATTGAAGGAGATTCATTAATTGCTTTCAGGATCTTTAAAGGGGACTCTCGACTAATACCTTGGAGACTTACAGGCTTGATCCAGTCTAACATGAAAGAGTTATCCGCTTGTCAAAATATCAATTTATTATTTGTTAGAAGATCTGGTAATAAGGTTGACCAGGCCCTACTTGAGGACTGTTCTCCGATTGTGAACACTTCTATTTGATTTATTATAAAGGTTCCTTTTCCTCAAAAAAGAAAAAAAAAAGAAAAAGAAAATAAGTGGATAACAACAAATAAATGGATGCCCTCATCCAAATACACACAATTTCTATCACTTCTTTTAGAAGTCTATCATTTCATTCGGCTACAAAATATACCAGAGGGAGAGATAATGATAGAATTTGTGTTCATTTAGATAAGGATATAGATTGATTTGTGGTTATCCACTGCTAATTCTCATCCTTTTTTGTTACTTTCAAATCCTACAAAATCCTAATCAAGTCCCCTAACTATATTACATTCAAGTTACTTCGTCTCCATATCCAATCTCACCCAGATAACTCAAATCCAAACAGAATAATTCAAATTTAAACAAAATATATTCCCCTAACTAAATTATTTCAAGTCCTAAGTTACAATTTACCTCTACCTCTAGCAGGCTTTTCACAAGCCACCTTCTTGTATATTGGACTATATCCGCAATGATATGGCCTACAATTGTTTCATAAAAATTTGTTTGCCATAAATTTTGAATACAAGCACAATTCAAAGTGTAACTAAACTAGCAGTTCATATCCAAACCAATTTTCTTTTTCTTTCCTTCAGCACTATTTTTTTTCTGTCATAAAGAATATGGAAGAATATAATTGAGAGAATTTTGTGGCTGTCCTCTCCCTGCACAGGAGAATTTTTTGAAACATTAAGGCCTCGTTTGGTTACCAGAATTTTTTCTTGAAAAAAGAAAGTTATTAGTGGTTCCCCCATCCATCTAAGGAATTATTTTCCCTCGAACTTTCTTGCATTTATTACAAAACTTCTTTACCAAAATATCGCTGCTCAAAAGTATTATCCATAATTTTTTTTAGACAAAAAAAAATTCTTGAGTAATAAGTTTTCTCATTAGCACAAGGGTATTATTGAAAAATTGACTTGATTTTGTTTCCTTTCGTTACAAACACCAAATACAAAATGAAAAGTAAAGATATATTCCGGCAATAATCCCGGTCTTTCCAAACACCGGAAAGAAAAATTGACGGAAATTACAATTTTTCAAAGGAAAGAAAATACTAAAGAATCAATTTCCTTTCCTTTCCATTCCGCGAACCAAACGAGACCTAGGGTACAAGTTTAACGAACAAATCCAATACAACTTCTGATTTATCTTATGAGCTCTTAGGTCGTTATAGTTGTTGTTGGTGTTTTCCACTTTCTTTTGGGAGCTTTAGTCCCACATTGAAAAACTTTCAAAGTGTATACCTCAATATATAGCTATGCTTGTGTTGGAATATGCACAAGGAGTACGGTGACCCATGGTTGATTTCCTAGAGGGATAAGTTAAAAATCACAAAAAACAAACTTTAGTTTTGCCACTCACTTTGGAAATCCATGGGAGCTAGCGACTTGGACTCGGGCGTAGGACGCTAAGTGGTGCTTGGCGCATTGGTTCGGCTACTTTCGGCATGCGCCGTCAGCGTGCATCACGCAGCGGTGTTTCTGCTAGCAGCGTGCGACTCGCTGTGGCGTATGTCCATTGGGAGTATGCGAGCAGATCCAGCTATCAGAGCTGGCATGGGCGGGGTAGGCGGCGCTGTCAGAGCGCAGCGCGTTGCACTTTGCTTTGTCGGCGCACGGATCCGGATATCGTGGGATTGGTCGGCCTGTGCCCATGCGCCGATGAGCATTCCCATGGGCGCATGGGTGCCAGCCAGCTGTATAAATAGAGAAACCCCTCCAGTAGTTCAAGTGGTTGGAAGAAAGAGAAAGTGAGACAACTAAATTATTGGCTAGAGTGCAAACTTCGTGTTGTTGGCTAGAGTCCTCTCTCTCGTGTTGTTCGCTAGAGTGCAAACTTCGTGTCTTGCAAGTGGTCACTACGCCCTTCTTTGATCCGTCCACTCTTTAGATTTGTCTTCGGGACTAAGAGTTGTAATTGGTTACTTCAATTTCAATGTTGATTTTGCTGTAGATAGTATATTTTTGCAACAAAAGCTTCAATAATATCCATGTTTTTATATTATTTGCTGCAGTCAAGATAGTTGCAATGCTTATTATAACAATAAAAGTTAAAAATAAATTATTCATAGCCAATCAGACAATTTTTAAATAAAATTTGGATGAGATCTCCCTCGATTCCATCTTTTTCTTAAAATAAAAATCAGTAATAACTTTATTTTGGTAATTTCACTGAAATATGTTGGAAATTAGACTCAAACACAAAGCTTATTTTTCGACATATAACACTGAGACAATCCGGGTGTTAAGAATATATACAATGTCACCTAAATAATTATAGTAATCAAAATTGAAAACAAGAAATTAAAAGAAACAATTAATCGGGCTATAAAATCATACCATAATTAAAAAAAGAAGGAGGAGAAACTAACACTAAGAGATTGATTCCTTTGTTTAACTCCACAGACAAGTTCTTTCCGGTTTAATCTATATCAAATATCTATTTCTAAAGAATAATGCTATTTGTCCCTTCAAATTGTACCTCCAAACTGTCCCTTCTTACGTAGCAACTGACGTGGCAGCTGGCATGGCAAATTTTAAATTTAAATTAAAATTAACTTAAAGTTAACATTAAAATTAATGTTAACATTAACATTAAAATTAATATTAACGTTAACATTAACAATAACATTAATATTAACATTATCATTAAAATCAACATTTACATTAATATTAACATTAATTAATATTAATATTAATATTAATATTAATATTAAATTAACATGGACAAAATTGGGTAATTAACTTTTTGGGTTAAAATTTGTCATGTCATCGGCCATGTCAGATGACACATAATATTATTTAACATGCCACGTCAGCTGTCACATAAGGAGGGGTGTATTAGAGGAACAATTTGGAGGTATGAATAGCATTACTCATTTCTAAAAGATATAAAGAATATCCAATTACAAGTAAAAACAACACTATGGAAAATTAAAGCTTCGCTAACATAGTGTTTAGACTGGGTTGGGCAGGCAATGTACTTGTCTGAATTTAACCCATAAGGATCTTCAATTTCAAGCATGTGTGGTTCTTCGTCCACTTCTGAATCCAACCGAACGATCTCTAAGGAATCATCGGTATCGGTATAGAGTACAGTTTCTATTGAAGGAGTGGCAAAATCAGGTTCAATAGGTTCAACTTCACGAGACAGTGCAATTGCCTCTACATCATCTTCTACGATGTCGACAAACTCGTACTCATCGACAAGCACGTATTCAGCAACAGACTCAGCGACAAACTACAGATCCATTTTTTTTTCCTAGAATGGTGGAAAATGAAACTTGTCCAACCTATAGGAAAATATCATTTTCCATGAAAAATAACTATTTTCCATGGAAAATAACTATTTTTCATGGAAAATATTGACAATCAAACACTCAAATTAAGTTTTCCATGTAAAATTTTTAGAATTCCATGAATTTTTTTTTCCTAAAAAAATAATTCCGTAGGTTAATTTCTTTTCTACATATTTTCCACCTTGCAATCAAACACGCCCTTAGACTCGAACTCAAAGCTAATTTTTCGACATATAACTGAGACAATCCCGGTGTTAAGAATATATACAATGTCACCTAAATAATTATAATAATAAAATTTGAAAACAAATATTAATACCCTTTGAAGAAATTAAAAGAAACAATTAATCGGGCAATAAAATCATACCATAATTAAAAAAATGATGAAGGAGAAACTAACACTAAGAGATTGATTCCTTTATTTTAACTCCACAGACAAGTTCTTTCCGGTTTAATCTATATCAAATATCTATTTCTAAAAGATATAAAGAATATCCAATTACAAGTAAAAACAACACTATGGAAAAATTAAAGCTTCGCTAACATACTGTTTAGACTCGGTTGGGTCAGCAATGTATTTGTCTGAATTTAACCCGTAAGGATCTTCAATTTCAAGCATGTGCGGTTCTTCATCCACTTCTGAATCCAACCGAACGATCTCGAAGGAATCATCGGTATCGGTATCTGTATCGGTATCGAATACGGTTTCCATTGAAGGAGTGGCAAATTCAGGTTCAGTAGGTTGAACTTCACGAGAGGGTGCAATTGCTTCTACATCATCTTTTACTATGTCGACAAACTCGTACTCGTCGTCAAGCACTGACTCAGCAACAGAGTCAGCGACAAACTGCAGATCCTCCAGGCACTGTTTCCATTCGTGCTGCCACTCGAGCCAAACCTTGTGCAGAACCGCCACGCGGTCGTCCACCGATGGGCCCGTACTTGCCGACAGAGTTGATTCCAGCGCTTCTCCAAGAGCGTCCATTTGGCCGAAGCAGCGACCGGCCTCCTTCAACGCATCCTCCCAAGTTTGGCACATTTTGGTAGGAATAAATTTAGATGCTGAATACTTAGAGATGTTTTTATTTTACAGGACACTGCACCTTCTTATATATACAATTACATTAAATCGGAGATAGAGTAGAATTAGGAAACCTACTTGATTTATATGATAATAAATTGATAAGTACGATATTCAAGATATGAACTAATAATTCAGAAACATAGTCGAATTAGGAAACCTAATGTTATATTAACAAGTGATTTATATGGTAATAACTAATAATATACATAATGAAAAATAAAAACTGCAAATGTCCAAAATTCGATCTGAGAAGAAGCTGCATCGTTGGGGTTTTCGATGGAAGAGTGGAGTGGTAATGGGAAGCAAAGCGAGAATTTGTTGAATTTGTGAGTCTATATAGAAATTCGGAGAAGAAAATCATCTGTGCCTAAGTTTTCTCTGCAATGATCATAACGCATTGTCATGGAAAGTATTCTATCATCTGCCTTGTTCCATGACTCCATGATAGACAACTTAAGGGTTAAGAGCTGTCTATATACCAGTCGAAGTCATTTTCTCATGTTTATTATTAGGGTTAATTGTCCAAACGGTGTCCAAGGAATGCCGTGGTTGCCGTTTTGGTGTTTGAACTTCTTTTTTGGTTAATTTGGTATCTAAGTTCTGTATTTTAGTTTAAATTGTGCCACAAAACTAGATTCTGTTCGGTGTCTTTGAATTGAAACCGTTAAAAATGGACATGTGATGGTCACGTGGCTTACTTTTCAAAGTTATTTTGTCAAGTTTTTGTAGCTGGACC
Organism: Iris pallida; assembly: GCA_029216955.1. Taxonomy (NCBI): domain Eukaryota; kingdom Viridiplantae; phylum Streptophyta; class Magnoliopsida; order Asparagales; family Iridaceae; genus Iris; species Iris pallida. Next base: position 866,218 of record JANAVB010027397.1, read on the forward strand.
ATCGAAAGAATATATGCGTTCGAAGAAATTCTACATAAACAAAAAAAGCATTGATCTTCCCCCAATTCCACCATGGCTCGATCCGCTGATCTTCCGCCACCCAACCAGGGTCTTAGGCGTCTCCCCTGTTGGAGTGGGTGGGGTTACCAACCTATGTGGAGAATACTCCGGAGAGCGACGAGCGCCATCCGTGTGTCAGAGAAGTTCGGGAAGTGCATGAATCATATTTTGGAACATATATGGTAAGAAATATATGATTGGATTTCCATATTTACTTTGATCATATATTTATGATTGGTTTCCATATATATTCATGCATATTGGATTTTCATTAAATCCTTGAGTTTTTCATATAGATAATATATAAGGCCAGTACAATTCTTCTGTATTATGTATTCTTAGTCTTTTATGGCGATAGATTATTTTATCTTGGTAGAATACTTTCGAGTTCTCAAAAGAGCAATGGCACAAAATTGATGCAACATTTGAATTTTTTAAAGAAATTAATGTTAGAAAGAAAGTAGACTTTAATTGGATTTACCTAAATATTTGTGTTCATTTAGATAAGGATATCCATTTATTTGTGGTTACCCGCAAACATATAATTTACATCACCATGCTAATTCTGATTCTTGATTATTACTTTGAAATCCTACAAAATCCTATTCAAAGTCCTAAGCCTAATCTTCAATAACTGAACTCCCCTCCAATCCAAATTACATTACTCATCCTGATCCAATTTCACCTAAATAACTCAATTCCAAACAGAATAATTCAGACTTAAACAAAATATTTCCCCTAACTAAATATATCAAATTCTAAGTTAAAATTTCTACATATAAACTCTACCAACTAAATTTCCTTAGAGTAGAATGCCAAAGCAGGATAGAAACTCAATTTCAGAAATATGGAGATGGCCTAATATCCAGTCAGGGCCCTTGGCTAATCCGACCTAATCCTTGCATCCTTGTAATCCCACAGCCAAATCTCTCAGCCACCATCCTCACCATAGCCGACTCATACCACTGCACAACCTCCCCGTCAGACCATGACATCAAGGGCATACCCACATAGGATGCTGCAAGCCCACCCCCCAAATTTTTTTTTTCATGTTTTTTTGAATTTTTTTGCATGTGAATTAGTCTGCACTTGGCCCACCCCAGTCCACTCCTGCCCACCCAAACTCAATTTTCTGGTTTCGCCCTTGCACGACATCTTTCCGTCAGCCTATGACCCACCATTATTCAGAATCTGATATGTACCTGCACTGATGTTGCACCTACACTACATCTGTGATTTACATGCATCAGTTATTCACCAATCCAGTCACTAGTACAGTCAGCACTACCATCCAGCAATAGCTCTCAGCCCACCCCAAAATTATTATTTTTTGCTTTTTTCATTTTTTTTTTGAATTTTTTCATGTGAATTAGTCCACTCTTAGTCCACCCCAGTCCACTCCAGCCCACTCAAACTCAATTTTCTGGTTTCGCTCTTGCGCAACATCTTTCCATCAGCCTACGACCCATCGTTATTTGGAATCTGATATGTACCTGCACTAATATTGCACCTACACTACATCTGTGACTTACATGCATCAGTTATTCACCAATCCAGTCACTAGTAAAGTCAGCACTACCATCTAGCTTAGCTCTCCAGCTCTACATTCTACACAGTTGTCGAGGAGCAGTTACAGAGTTACAAGAAGGAATGTTATAAGGGCCTGTTTGGTAAATGGGAATTGGCCATGGAATCCAAGTTTTCATGTAAGTGGACCAAAATTTTCTTATCCCGCTGTTTGGTAGGGAGAGGAAAGTGGGTTGGTATTTGGAAGAGGAATGGATTTGCAGTTCCTGTCCCCTCTCTCTTTCCTCTCTTTTTCATGAATCCACTTCCTCCCTTGAGATGAGGATGTGGGTGTTTTTTCATTTTTTTCAATAAATAACCATTGCACAGATACTCACTGGAATTAGAAGTTAAAAAAAAAAAAAAACTCACTGGACACGACGCCTCCGGCAGCGAAGCCCCCCGTGTCGGCGGCCTCCGAAGTGTCGAGGAAGTACGGGCCCGACGATAGCACGAGGTCACTAAAGGTGGCGGTGGTGTCAGGATCCGGAGCTCCTCCTCTCGCCGTCGGCTCCACCGCTTTGAGAGGGCCGGTCGCAAGTCGAGAAGCAGAAGCTCCTCCTCTCGTTGTCGGCTCCACCGCGCTGGATAGGGCCGGACGCGAGTCCAAAAGAGGAATTGGGGAGGCGACAACTAGGGGCGGATCGAATTCGTCCAGGTGCCCGAAGAAGGAGCAACTGCTCGGCTCGTCCAGGCTGCTCCAGGCTGGGGTTTTTTTTTGGAAAGGGGGGAGTTTTTTTTTGACAGAGAGAGGCCTTGTGAGAGTCTCTCAAATAACTAGTTAAATAACTATTAATTAATGTATGTATTTGATGATAAGATAATGTATTAATTAATTAAAATTTTAAATCTGACTTAGTAATTAAATATGTAATTCTTAATTAGTTAATAATTAGTTATCTTAGTTTAGCAAAGTAATTATCTAATTTATAAATTATTATGTGAATTAATTATACTCTTTCTAATTTTTTACTTTTCTATCTCAACCAAACACATTTGTTTGATTTTTCACTTCCCACTTTTCACTTCTTATCTCAACCAAACACCTTTGTCCCCCTACTAGGGGACAAGAAAGTGCATGTATTCCTATTCTTCTTTCCTTTTTGGAAGTCCAAATCCAAATTCACTTCTTGTTTACCAAACAGCCCCTAATAGGAAGCATAAAGTATAGAATTGTAACCGATGTTGTTTCTTTTTCTTCAATTCTGCACTTTTTCTTGAATGTTTCTAGAGATTATCTTCCTCAATAAATAAATAAAAAACCTTACTTTTTTCAGTTCTTTTTGTGTGTTCCATTCTTCAATTATGCCATTACAATGTCTAATATAGGTAGGTATCCACCAATTTCCACCCAATTTGCAAGAGTACCTAACATTTTTGGTATCAGAGCCTCTTGATCCCATTCTCGAGAACAGTTGAGAGGTGAGCTCGAGCAGCCGAAGCTCATGACGAGGATCACCGAAGGATCGCAGAAGCGCCACCGGGGAAGAAAGGATGCTGGTCTTGGAAGGTACAATTCTCGGTCTCAATACAAAATTTGACCAAAAGATAGAGAAGAGGAGGAGGTGAAGCCTCGCAACCAGCCATCGCTGCTCTACCCCCACCACACCCACCACCTCCTCCACTAATGCAAACTTATTTGCATCAACTATTCACCAATCTAGTCACTAATATAGTCAGCACTACCATCCAGCTCAGCTCTCCGGTTCTGAATTCTGCACAGTTGTTAAGAGAAGCAGTTATAGAGAATTACAAAAAAGGAATGTTATAAATAGGAAAGAGAGGGAAGAGTAGAGAATTGTAACCCATGTTGTTTCTTTTTTCTTGAATTCTGCACTTTTCTTGAATGCTTGTAGGGATCATCTTCCTCAATAAAAAAACCTAGTTTTCCAGCTCTTTTTTGTGTTCCATTCTTCAATTATGCCATTACAATATCTAATATAGCTAGGTCTCCACCAATTTCCACCAAATTTGGAAGAGTGCCGAATAGAATCAAGTTTGGTCGACCGTGCACGACAAATTTGATTCTTATCTGTCGAATTTCATATGTTATCCGTGCCAATTACGTACTCATTGTATGATAGTAAATTTGAGACGAGATTTATGTCATTTGATTCATAATGTCAAATTTTTATATGATAATATTCTCGTACACGTCATAAGGATCACTATTTTGTTTTATGGGCCCCACGATCCGACATAGACCTTCAATTTTACAATCCGCAACTGTAAATCCACCTTTGAGTGTTTCAATAAAACTATATCATCATTTGGATTCGTTTCTTATATATAATAGTCTTAATTTTGTTACTTTCTAACCTAAATTATTTTAAGAAAACTTCATATAGGGGTAAGAAAGGGTGAATTGCGTAAAATAGGATAAGTTTTGGAAATTTTCACGTAGGAGGATGGGGCACCAGTTGAACTGGCGTCAAACAAAAAAATTTGGGGCCAATGGTACTGGCGCCACACTTCAAATTTTGAAGTTGGGCACTAGTCACACTAGCGCCAAACTTGTCTTCTTTGACCAACTTCGAATGGTGAGCCGTGGGTTGGAATTGGGGTTGGAATTGTGGCATTTGATTTGGATGAGTGGGTGAGCCACGAATTCTAGTAATTTATACAAGTAACACAAATATGACTGGATGCATGCAAATGATCTTAGGTATGTTCCTATGAGCATTTTGCTATTGGTAGACCGGTGACAGATATCAGTCATGAAACTGGCATCTTTCCGGTATCTAGGCAATGGACGGTTGATGGAGTTGGCTAAGAACACTGCAGATATCAGGCTATCTCCATTCATCCGACACAATTTGATTCGCTACAGCATTTAGAGGTAAAATAATTTCATATTTCTACTTATTTAAGTAAATTTATGTAATGCTTATTTACTCTATAATGGTCAAATAGGTTAAATGGATGCCATATATCTCGATGCTCCTTATATCCAAAGGATGCCCTATTCATATAGTCTACATAGATTATATTTCATATACAACTACTGGATATGTTCCATCAAGTGGATCGTGTTTTTCGACAGTTCGGGATGGTTTAAATAATTCTTGATGCTCTATCGACTATTAGCAACATAGCTCAACTTCAATCTAGAATCCATAGTTTGCTTCCTTGATTGGATTCGAGATTCGAGAATGATAGTGTGGAAAATACACTACCAAAATTTGTCGATTTAGCGACGGCCAGATCCGTCGCCAGTCCGACGGGAATTTCTATTAGCGACCGATCACTGACGGGTTTTGGCCAAAAAAATCCGTCGGCAATCAGCTCGTCGCTAATAACGGTCCGTCGCTACGTAGTCGTCAGGCGACGCACTAGCGACGATATTTCGACTTCACAATACGAAGCATAAGCGACTACTTTCCGACGGACTGTCGTCCATTTCAAATATTAAATGCTGAACTGTGTAGACAATAGCGACGTAAAGTTTCGTCGGTAAATCGGCGTAATAGCGTATCAGAATGTATCGTGCCGTCGCTAATCCGTCGACCGCCGTCGATAACAAAGGACGGATTAGCGACGGTTTTCTGACAGAAAATCCGTCGACCAAGTTCTGGAAGAGGTAGGCATTTCCAGCACCATGGCGACGGATAAGTCGTCGCTATTCCGTCGATAACTGTCGCTAAAAAGACGGTTTAGCGACGAAATATGGACGACTTTTTCGTCGACCATGTTCTGGAAGAGGTAGGCATTTCCAGAACAAGAGCGACGGAAAAGTCGTCGCTAGTCCGTCGAACAATATTCCAGCAGAACTGTGCCGACGGATATTCCGTCGACCACCCGTCGCTACCTGGAAACATTTTCAAATCTCCAGTTAGCGACGGATATGTCGTCGAACAGTAGTCGGAAACTGGTAATATCCGTCGCTAAACAGTCACTAGTCCGTCGCTAACTGAGAATATTTTGAAAAAAATATACAGAGCTTTCCCTGTTCGCAAAAAATATGCATAAATCAAACCAATATATAATGCACACCAATTATCCAACAATCACATAGACCAAATATATAATGCACACCAATTATCCAAGAATCACATAGACCAAATATGCACATAGGAATTTAATGCACACCAATTATCCAAGAATCATATAGACCAAACCAAATTAATATAAAATAGACATCAATTATCATGAAGAGTAACCTAATATCCGTCGTTATAATCCGATCATAGCACAAATATTCCAAAATTCCTACAAATATTCTAAAATTTCCACAAATATTCCAAAACACATAGAAAAATCGACTTTGGCCCCAACAAAGACCACAAGTCAGACGATGAATCCTCACAGCCAGGGATCATACTTGCGTTGAGGCATATACCATTCTATCAGCCACTTTGCATACGAAGGCTCAATCTGGTTGAGGTCTTATGTAGGGACAGGAGGGTCGATCCCGATGCTACTACTCTCTGACAATGGCTCCTCCGTAACTTCAAGCTTGGGAGCAATCTCTTCCTTGATGGTCATTGGTTCTTCCTTGACCTCAACCTTTGGTAACACCTTCTCCTTAACAGTCACCAGCTCTTGTTTGACGACAGAGACTTCCTCCGTGTCGACCTCCAAGGGTTTCTTGCCTCGACCCCTTCCTCGACTAGCAGCACCACCTCGACGAGTTCTAGGAGCCATCTTTCTGACAACATAAATTTTCATATAGGGTAAAGAAATTTACTCAAATTATAAAAGTTGTGACGTTGGTTTTTTGCGTTCATCATCACTAGAGGGAGCAGCACTGGAAAAGTTGTGATGTTGGTAGCATGAGAGAGTAAAAATCTGTATCACAAGACTAACCGAATTACTATGTAATCATGTACTCACCAATAACCGGATGTAACTGGAGTCGTTGGGCCTATCGTGCAGTAATTGGTGGATCCGCTGGTATAGACCGGATGTACTTAGTATCTAGTGTATCAGTTTAGTATCGGTCTATCGGTTTGGTATAGGACGTATCATATTGGTATTGGCCTTAACAAATTGGTATCGTCCTATATCCGATATGTACATGTATCGGCCGAATAGCTAGGATTCATATTGGCCTTATCGATTTGGTATCGGTCATATCCGATAGGTATCGGCCGTGTTGGATTAGTATAGATCATTTCGGATTAGTATCGTGGAAGGTTTAGTAACAACTGTACTTGGATTTTCCTCTTCTCGAGCTAGAATACCATTACAAGAGAATCACCAGATCGTGATTGGCCAGTTACAGTAACATACATGCTTCCTTTTCCATCAGAAAAAGCGAGATTGAAAGGGAAGTATGTATGTTCTGTAACTGGCCACTTACGCTCTCGTGACTCTCTTTCAATGGTAATCTAGCTCTAGAAGAGAGAAATACAAGTATAGTTGTTACTAAACCTTCCACGATACTAATTCGAAATGGTCTACACTAATCCAACACGGCCGATACCTATCGGATATGACCGATACCAAATCGATAAGGCCAATATGAATCCTAGCTATACGGCCGATACATATCGGATAGGATGATACCAATTCGCTAAGACCAATACCAACCGATACGGCCCATACCAAAACGATAGATCGATACTAATCTGATACGGTCAATACTTATAAGTACCTACGGTCCAGGAGGTTGATCCGCTAGTACATCCATGTACGATCAACGAAGTAACGATCCATTTCAATTTGGATGTGAAAATATGTATCGTAAGACAAACTAAACATAATCAGTTCTATTTCACATGCTTAATTACCAAGTATGGGAACGAATGGCTCAGAACACAACCCAAAATTTATTCTAGCATACATTAGTGTGAATCATCTATGTTTTTTACATATGGTGTAGTATATGTTCTTATTGTATCTAGTATCTGAAGGATATAACAGAATCTAGATGAACTCACATAATGTATGCTAGCGGGCAGACCTGGGACGGCTCGGGCAGACCTGGGACGGCTGTGGACCATGCACACTAGCGGGAGATGCCCTAGAGGACTAGCTCGCAACTAGGGCGCCATAGGATTCTGTACCGTAGTAAGTACCCCTACGGAGGCCACCAGCAGCGGTCATCCACATCTCATCCGCCGACGGAGCTTGAGTGGGCTGCGAGGAAGTATCGGCCTCTCCCGCAGTAGGTGCACTAGCAGTCGCCTGGTCCCGAAGCCTCTGATACTCGGCCTATAAAGTATGGATAGTACTCTATGATTTCTAATTTCTAATTTCTAATTAATTACTTATTATTACTAACTACATGAATATTTATTTGCATGCATATTTACTAAGTTATATTAAAACTAACACGAAGTATTATAATTAACAAATAGTATTGTAATACTTACATAGACAAGCTCGGCCCTATCGTCAATATGGTCTTCGCCCTTCCGATGGGTGGCCAGGAAGACGCTCACCATGTCGGCATTACCGACCTTCCTTACCTGTAATTAAATATATTATCTTAGTAATAATTTGTATTAAAATAATATTTCTGAAAGAAAAATACATACCAGACGACGAAAATGTGACGTCATCGAAATCGACCCACCGCACCACTTCGAGGCAAGCTGCCTAGCCGCCTTAGCCTTCTCGAACTTTTCCTTGTACCTTGGCTCGTTGAATCGAGCCTTCATCGCATCCCACTGATCAGGGGTGATCCAACCTTGGATCGGCTTTCCGACACGATCACGAGCCTTCTGATCATTGATAGCATCGCGGATCAGCTTAGCACCGATAGCAGGAAACATCCCCTCGATCAGCTCGGCCTGGTGCGGTGGATAGAAAAACATATCCTAGAAGAGTACGCAAACCAAATATTTTTCAGTAATATATAATATGCATAAATCAAATGATTCATGTTAAATGCAAATCTATTTTAACCTTGAAGCACGCAAACCAGTAGGCCTTTCTATCGTCCGGAGCATCCGAGTAGTTTATCCAAGGACCCCCATAATTTTGCCTCAGGAGCTGGCCTTGACGTCTCTGTACCAATGGGGGACGATATCTATACAGACATATTATATTCATGAAAAAAGTTAATTTATGATAAACACAGAAAAAATTGATAAACCAAAATAATACTTTGTACCGTCGGACCAGATCTCCGTCCTCGTCTCCTCCGGAGGTGCGCAGACATCATCTGCCTGATACTGGTCGGCCGCCGGCGCAGCCTCCTCCATCTGCTCATCTGCCTCCATCGTCGTATCAACAGGAGGAACGCTACTCTCGGGAGCAGTCTCAGGCCTGGAACTACTCGTCCCAGGAGATATGCCACGTAGCATCATGGCGGGCGGAGCTACTGTCCGATACACAGGAGTACTGGGCGACGAGGATCCAGAGCCGGTACTAGTAGGAGGTACCGAAGAAGAACCCGTAGTAGTACCACTAGTAGGTACAGAAGGAGTACCCTGTCATCTGCCAGTATCAATACCCTGTGTCCCATGTCGAGAAATGTGGAACGATCTGCGATGACCTGTCATGCCTGCTAATAACATATGATGAGATACATCAAAGACAACAAATAATAGAGACTAGAAATATGAAAGTGCAACAAAGACAAGATAATAACCAAGATAACATATGATGATACATTTTATAAGAAACATCTAAGTCCAGATAGTATATTTTACAAGAAACATCTAAGTTCAGATAGTACATTCTACAAGAAACATCTAAGTCCAGATAGTACATTCAGATAATAACCAAGACTAGATAATAACCAACTCGACATAATAAGAAAATGAAAGTATGTCTCTCTCAATCATCTTCAGAATAATCATCGTGTTCGTGTTCCTCGACCTCGTCTTCCTCCTCATCTTCACTTTCATCTTCGTCTTCGTCGACTTCATCTTCCTCTTCGGATAATTCTACATCTTCAACATTATGTGTCGTATAATGTGTAGCTTTCGTGGAGTCCACATCAACACATTACAAGAGGTAGCTCTTCCTCCTGATAAGCTTTTTCATCAACATCAAAAGTATCTCTAGCTTTAGTCTTGCATACTATCCACCAGTCAGATTTCGTTGCTCCCCGTCTCGGATAAGCTGTGAAGTACACGAGCTGAGCTTGAGTTGCTAAGACAAATGGTTCGTATCCTTGATATCTACGCTTGTAGTTTATATCCACAAGACCATGCTTGTCAATTTTCCAACCTTGATTTTCAGTCGGATCGAACCATTCACACTTGAACAACACGATCGTTGCAGGTTCTCTGCCATAATTATACGTCAACTCCACAATCTCTCGCAAGATGCCAAAGAAATCATTTCCTGGATTGACGTTTTTGTAGTTCGAAGATTTGATACACAAACAACTATTTTTCATGGAATCAAGATCGAGGAAGCTGTCTCTGATCGGAGCATTTATTGACTTGAACCGAAAACTATTGACACAGTAACTTGGCCATATTTTAACAAAAGTAATTGGTCCCTTTTCAAGAGTTCTAATTAATTCAATATCGGGTGAAATTAGACGATCGACCTGAATACCAAAGAAGAGATAGTAAGTTATTTATTGTGCAGTTGCATTAAAAGAGGCCAGTAATTATCGGCTGCTTACATATTCGCTCAACCAAGAAGAAAAATGACGTCTCATTTCTTGTTCTAATGCTTTGTTTGTTAGGTAGGGTCTAATCGACCTCAACTTAGCATTATATGTGCTGAAAAACAACGAAGCAACCGTCGATTAGTACAATAATATTAGCTTATACTATTACATTGAGATGACGTAAACTCATCATTAATTACTTACCCCTCTAGCTTCTCCACTTCATCCTCGTCACAATTGAGTAATACATATAACTATGCAGCCATTAGCTCTTCGTCATTCAAATATCTCTTCTTTATTTTCCTCGAAGTCTTTCCGGATGCATTAAATACTTTCAGTATTCCATCATTAGATTCTTGATAACAGCCATCGTTTCTCAGTCCTCGTTCTATTCGTGGCAACATGAGGTTTGAAATACGTCGAGCAGAAGTTTGTAATCTCCTTGAGAATATAGGCTTCACTAATAGAACCCTCGACCTGAGCCTTGTTTTTCACCTTCCTCTTTAGGTGGTTCAAATGCCGCTCAAACGAATACATCCACCGATAACCAACGGGCCCACTAACATGTGCCTCGTAAAAAAGATAAATTGGCAAATGCTCCAAGGAGTCAAAGAATCCAGGAGGAAATACCATCTCGAGCTTGCACAGTTTTACCGCAATATCGTTCTCCTGCTTTTCTAGACGATCGACGAGCAACTTACTAGAACAAAGATCTCTGAAGAATATGCTAACTTCGGTCAATGGATCACAAACAACCGGGGGTAAGAATTCCTGAAATGCAATCAGAATTAACCTCTCCATGAATACGTGACAATCATAGCTCTTCATACCTGTCAGTTTGTTCTCCTTGAGGTCGACGCATCTTATCAAGTTCAAAACATACCCGTCTGGAAATTTCAAACCTTGAATCCACCTACAAAGTCTCACTTTATCCTCTTTCTCCAGTGAGAAAATTTCCTTAGGCTGCTTCAACTTCTCATTCCCGTCCTCTATCAAATGCAATGCAGGATGTTTACTTATTTCTTCCAATTCAATCTAGCCTTTGGATTGTCTTTCGTCTTTCCCTTTACGTCCATTACAGTATCAATTATGTTGTCAAACATATTCTTCTCAATATGTATGATATTAAGGTAATGTCTAATCAGATTGGTGCTCTAATATGGCAGATCACAGAATATACTCCTCTTTGTCCAGTTATGAGTGCGACCAAATCCATCATACTTGTAGCCCGTAGCAGGCTCTTCAATAGCTCTTGGTAAATCTTTTACCTCTTTCCATATCGTGTATCCGGGCCACCTTGGCGGGGGATTAGCCTTCTTCATAATGCCAGTACAAAAAGCATTAATGTTCCTCCGGTACGGATGATCCTTCGGCAGGAATTGTCGATGACAATCGAAGAAGCACGATTTGCCTCCTTTTTTCAAACAGAAAGCCTTGGTGCGGTCCTTGCAATACGGACATGAAAGACGACCATGCGTGCTCCATTCAGATAACATACCATAGACCGAAAAGTCGTTGATGGTCCACAGAAGTGTTGTCCGCATCTGAAAATTTTATTTTCTAGATACATCGTACGTGTTGGAACCTACTTTCTACAGCTGATTCAACTCATCAATCAATGGCTGTAAATACACATCGATGTTCCTTTTCGGATTGTTCGGACCTGGGATAATAACGGTGAGAAACATATACGGAGTCTTCATGCACATCCAAGGCGGTAGATTGTACGGAGTGACGATCACAGGCCAACATGAATACTGGGATCCCGAAAGTCAGAATGGGTAACCGTAGGAGCAGAGACCCAATCTGACATTACGCAGATCAGAAGCAAAATCTGGATACTCTTGATCAAAGTGCTTCCATGCTTCTTCATCAGATGGGTGATCCAACGCTCCTTCGGTCTGTTCCCGCTTATGCCAACTCATGTTTTCTGCAATTTCCTTCACCATAAACAACCGCTGCAACCGCGGTGTCAATGGCAAATAGTGCATCGAATCGGTAGGCTTCCTGGCATCGACAAACTTTTCTTTACTACTGCGCTTGTAGCGATTGACATCACAAAATCTGCAGGCATCTTCATCCTTGTCGTCTTTGTAGTACAATATGCACCCGTTACGACATGCATCGATTTTCTTGTAATCCATCCAGAGCAATCTCACCATCCTCTTAGATCTGTAGAAGTCTTTAGGCAACTTAGCACCCTCAGGCAATATTTCTATAAGCAACTCCATAAGACGGTTGTAGCAACCTTGCGACATGTTAAAATCAGACTTGATGCTCAACAATCTTGTAACCACCTCCAACGGTGAATGATCCTTACAACCAGGATATAATGGAGTCCTTACATTCTCCAGCAATTCCATGAACTGTGCAGCATTGGCGTTCGGTGCCTCCTCAGGTGCATCATGATCGTCCGGATCGAAACTAGGCCCCGCCGTATGAAAAATCATGTTCACCAACCCATCGTCGTAAGCAGCGCTGTTGTGGACATCCACATAAGGCTCATACTCCGATGCTAAAGACACAAGTTCTCCGTACGCGTTCCACTGATAGTAATTCGGCGTGAAATCCTTCGAGTATAAATGATACGTGACTTTCACTTCTGGATAATATTTCAAGTTGCGACATCTCACACACAGACACTTAATTTTGGTATCATCCATGTACTAAGAAAACGCCTTGGCAAACTGCAGAAACTGCTGTACACCTCTATGAATTCATCCCGCACACCGCATATGTCATCAGGATGACAGTTGTACATCCACGAACGATTCCGTAAGTAGTAGTTCATATCCATATCAAATTGAGAATAATTTTGTAAGATAGATACATGCATATTGCAGTTAGTGAATGAATGTTAAGGCAGTTTAGATATGGATGCGCAACATAAAATGTTCATTCATTCCATATATTACAAACAAAGAATTTGAAGGAAGAAACAAAAATAACCGTGTAAGGACTAAAACAACTGTCTTGTGTCAAAGTGTCGTATCCGATAGATCGATACTAATCCGATACGGTCGATACTAAGTACATACGGTCGAGGTATAATTGTACTTGTAGGAGTACACGACACTAAGTACATACGATCGATACTAATCCGATACGGTCGATACTAATTCGATACCGATTCTGATACTCATCCCAATTTCTTCCCAACCTCTTATAAAAAAGGTGTCTGTTGAGGTATAATTGTACTTGTAAGAGTACACGACACCAACTGTCCAATATCGACCCTTTGGGTCTACAAGAGTTACTTCACACAGTTTGTCAAGAAAGGTAAAACTTTTTAAATTAATATCCAATATCGACCCTTTGGCCTATGCTTGAGCAGTATCCTAACTCGAACAATCTATCCTAACTAATAAATTAATATCCTACTTTAACATCTACTAACTCTCATATTCCTTCTAACATAAACTAATATCCTAATCTAAACTAACCCTTTAACTGAAACTAATATCTAAACAATGTTAATCATGAACTAACACCCTAACCTGGAAGTCCACACTGCTCAAGCACAGGCCAAAGGCCAAGTTATAAGGCAAATGCAGGCAATTGCCTGTAGCTACAGGGCAAAACCAAATGTTGACGGTATATATACCGTCAACATTTAAAAAGTTTACTTGTCTTAATAAAATGAGTGAAGTAACTCTTATAGACCGAAAGGATAGTCTATACACTCTATGTAATACGATATACCAATCATACCTACACTTCTAAGATACTCTATACACTGTAGGTACTAGGATACTCCTTAGTATATTAGATATCAAAATCACTTAGTATGACACAAATATGAGTGTGCATTTCATATAAGAATCTAAACATAAACTACATTCTTGGAAATAATATCAATCATGTTAGCAGACCACCTATTCATGCAACTATCTCAAACTGACAATTATTTTGAGTAACCTCTTTCATTTCTCTAATGATACATGCCAAAAATACTCTTTATCACATATAAAATAATACTAATATTTAGACTGTGTTAGCACACAAATATAACATACTCACCATCTATACATAGAACCCATAAATTAGAATATATGCATCTCAACATATCATAGGTCACAATAGCTAGCCGAGCTTCACAGTAGCTAGCCGAGCTAAATACCATAGCTTTCTATTGAATATGAAGTCTTCCAACTCCATCAGCTATGGTCTAGTACTTCTCTAATCACATAGAATGGGAACATATACAACTCTATTGCAGTAAATCATTTAACAAGCTAACAAAACACAAAGAATTTCTACTGTATTGAATCCCAGAATCAATCTCCTTCCTGCCATGGTCGACTCCCATCCCGGACACGCCACGCACACCCCCCTGAGTCCAGATGACCTCTAGCACCCTACACTCCACTGCACACACCAATTAATTAGGATACGACCCGACGGCATCATGAGCTATCTGGACATGGACACAACCATCCCCCATCCAATTATCATTCACTAAAATGAACTCGAGAATCAAAACAGAATTATGAGTAGAAATACTCCAAATTCAATATACTTGTTCCATGTGTGTATGTGCACGTCTGTGTCCGTGTGTATGTTTGTCTGTGTCTGTGTGTATGTGTGTCCGATTAGGGTTAGGGTTTACCTGATCAACGAGGAGGGGTGGCAGGAGAAGAGGGGCGTTGACCGACGAGGGATGGCCAGAGAGGAGAAGAAGCCTAGTAGAGAGGGAGGGGTCGGCAAACGATTGTCGGATTCCAGTGATGGCGAGGGGGAGAGACGATGGCTAGAGGTGGTGGAGGTGGCTGGAGATGGTGGACGTCGGGCTCCGGCGAAGGGCGAGGTGCGCGGTGGTCGAACGAGGGGTGGTCGAACGAGGGGGTTTGAAATTTTTGGAAAACGAGTGGGGGGGGGGGGGGGGGGGAAGAAATGAAGCCAGAACCCTATATTAAAAACATTAGCGACGTCACTAAAGACATCGGTAAACGTTGCTTTTATTTGATATGAGCAACGTAAAAACACTAATATCGGTAAACGTCGCTATTACTAGTCAAATTAGCGACGTTCACCGGCTTATCAGCAACGTTATTTTTTAACTTAAAAGATGTCGCATTAACGTCGCTGATCGTCGCTAGCGACGATCAGCGACATTTTATTTATGCATCGCTAATTCCCTTAGTGGTAGCGACGTTTTCAGTAAACGTCGCTAATTTCGTCGGTTTGCCCCTGGCTATGTCTATAGGTTGTGATGAACAATGTACGATGTGAATTTACACTCATCATACCTTGATAGATATATCTGTAACTACTGTCTTAACCATGAGAGCAAAGGTTTGCACCTCAATATTTGTCTTTGTCACAATTTTGGAATTTAATCTCAATCAAATTGAGTACATATGCATTGATAGAAATTGGACGAATGTTTGTTAGGACCTCTGATTCTCGTGTCCGTGAGTTGAATCGATACAGATATCATAATCTTTCGTTACCTATTTTGTTGATAGGTAATATAAATATAAATTGATGAAAATTAAAAGCAGTGGTGTATGTTTAATCAGCCATATCCATCTAGAATTCAGGAATAAAGAAACATTCTATTTCATGAACAAGCTTTCTTTCAACAAATGAGAAAATTTTCTGTATGTAACTGTATATTTCTATTTGCAGGTTTGCGCCACTAGAGCTCTTCGATTGAAAGAAAATAACACCCAACAAGCATTGAACCTCTTGACTGATCCTAACAAGAACTCAACTCTTCATGTAAGGAAGTTATATTTGCAGAAGGGAACAAAGAATCTGGTTCAATGTAATTCTAAAGTCGGTCATTTAATTACTGACTTTTACTTATTTTGGATGACGTTTTCATACAACATCAAATTGGATAAAGGAACAAGGCCCATAAATTTTTTGGAGATGTTGAGGAGCTTGTATCAATACGGCACAAAAGAGCTAGCGGAAGGTATATTAGCTGACACATGCTTGTATCAATTTTCCTAATTATTTTGCAGAAGAAGATGCCTTGTCAAAGTTGGCTAAAGTAGAATTGCTGACTACTGGATTTGCTAGTGGCGTAGTACCTAGACCATTAGGCTTTGGATATCCTCCACCACAAACTTACGGTGTTGTACCACCATTGTATGACTCTTCAACCTGTGTTTTTAGTAAATGTCGGATATCTTTGTCAAATACTTTTTCTTCAATATATAACCCATACTCTGGAATTATACTGGAAGACACCTAGTAAGAAGAGGCTCAAATCTTGTAATAAGAAACTTATAGAATTTTAGGCAATGGATATGAATGGATCACTAATAAATTCAACTGACAGTGGATTCCAGTTGTTTGGTTGATTATAACTCATAGAAATTTTCTATTGATAGCTAACTCATAAATTCAATTGCTTGTTTATTAACCAGGAACACTAATGTTTTCCCCCTATATTTGTGTAGGTTGGATGAAGTAAGAGGTTTCTGAGGAGCTTTGGTTGTGGATAGGTTCAAAGGGTTCGAGCTAAATTTTGGATATGCAACATTTTGGATATATGTATGAAAATAATTAAACGCTGACTACGCTGTTAATGTTTAATTTTGGAAAAATTATGAAGGATTTTAAATGTTCTTGACAGTGAAATTAATGAATTTACTTGTTCGAAATTCATTCTGTGATTGATTCGTCGAGAAGCATTTAATTTTTTTAATATCTGCATTCTGTGTATATATGCAATAGATATCTGTGGTACTCTGTATATCTGCAATGCTATTTTGATGTGTTGCAATACTATTCTGATGTGAATTGTTTCTTTACACTAATGCATACTGCAATAGCATTCTGACATATTAAGAAACTATAGCGGTCGTAAATGCTATGTAAACTCTATAGCATTTGTCACTGCTATAACAAGTCTATAGCGTTCAGGGATGCTATAGTAACTCAATAGCGTTCATGAATGCTATTACTTTCCTATAGCGTTCTTAATTGCTATAACACTGGTATAGCGTTCTTAAATGCTATAAACTTTTTCTAAGTGGTATATTATGTAATGTCCCGCTCCGCGCGAGGCATTTGGTTGGCTTGTTGGATTGGATCAGAATGTTGGATCATGACTTGTGTTGGAGATCAAAAGAGTTGAGACTGATGCAGTCTCTCTTAGATGGCTAGACGGATTAAGTGTTAGAACGTGGCTCGTTGGTGGAGCTACGCTTAGAGGGAATGTGTGCAACCAGAATAAGAAGACCCTTTGATACAGGCAAGTGGAACTGTCCTCCTTCCTCCTTATTTCTTCATGCTTAATAAATGGAATAATGTGGTGCGATAAATATGTCCCTAATGTCTCTTACCTTGAATGTTGAATAATTGTGATGCGATGCTTTAGTTGCTAAATCGATAGAGATGCATATGTTGGAAATCGTTGAAATGAATAAGACATGAATATTGAACTGCTGAACGAATAACACTCGAACTGCTAATGTAACTTGATGCCTGAGAATGAATTGATAATGTCCCTTATGCTTAAAGTCGGTGAAATGAATGAATCGCTTGAATAATGAGATGCTGCGTGAATGATACATGAGAAATGAATTGTATATATTATTGTTCCTATAAAATGAATGAAATGCTACAGGTCTCTTTGAAATGAATGAATACTGTTGTTTCTCCTTAGAAGGAACATAATGAAAAATGTTGCAATGAAGCAATGAATGAGAAATAATGAGGCTTGGGATCGTCAAGTTCACCAAGTGAAATGACGGAAATATTGGAAATGATGAGTCGTTGAAAACGACATGGATGAGTTGAATGATGCACCGTTGCCTTTACTTATTTCAATGTTTCACCATGTGTTTTATGATCACGATCGAGTCGGACACGCAATTGCATGGTCAACAACAACTTGTATACAAGGGGGTGACTGCTTCCTCGGACGGTACCCCGGAATGTTAGGGGGACCGGTCCGACCATGGGGGAAGTATAAACGTACTTTAAGGGTACGTGGTATCGGGACATTCCATTCCGGCTCGCAACATAGTGGAATGGCGCACCGATTACCTTTCGAAGTGCAATATGGCAACGTCTGAAAATGGTGCAATAACACCAGTGATCATGTTGTAAGGATGCATGCTAATGAATGTTTTGTGCAGACAGAGTAAGTGTAACAGTTAACCTGTATTTGATGCATGTACGAGGGAGTCGGCTATCGATAAGAAATCACTTAAATGTGATATACTCAATATATTTGTTGGTTTAACTTGCGTGCTTGACGTGCCAAGTAAATGATGCTATGTGTATCCTTTCAATATGAGAACCTGCTTAACATGTTAAATTCAGTATGCTAGAAAGATGCCTTGCTATAAACATTTTTCGACATAACATACATGCTAAGTGATGCTTGAAGTGAGAATTATCATAACATGATTAAGATGTTAATGTGAACGATGCCTCAATGATGTCTTTGCAGGATAACACCAAGAATGCTATAATGATATATCCACATGAATATTGCTAAGAATATGTTTACATGCTTCACTATGATTATTGTCCATGAACGGTAACTGATGCTAGGCCCAAGTTGAAAGTTCATGCTATTAAGTGCTTGCTAAAATTGACCAGTTAGTGTTGGTTTAGGCGAGTGGGTTGGATTCGCCAGTACATAGATGATGTGCTGACCCACGTTTTTGGGCAGGTGCTCGTGCTTGGGATGTTCTACACACGAAGATTTACTTGATCTGTCCCGCAGCATCGAATATTTATTGGGCATACAGGCGTACAGAAGCTATCCTTGTACAAGATGATGTCTTCTGTTTATAAAGGAAATAATGTATGGAATATTGCAATCAGTTGTACCAGTGACTTGTAAGCCAATTTGGTATATCGAGTTGTAATCCAATGTATCCAAGTATCAAATGTAAGCTTTGTAGCAATGTTCAGTTGGCTTTCAATGTAGAGTGAGATGAGTTGTAAGCATTGTACTTCAATACAAGTCTTATACTCTTCTTCAATTATCAATAACGAGAATAAAGTTCTATATATCTCTGTGTGACTTCAAGTTATCCTTTTATCTCCGCTGCTATAAAGAAGTGATATATTGCTATTCAATAAGAAAGATTGTCCTCATTAACTTCAATTTGTATGCTTCTACCGCTGTGATGTGTCCCTATTTGAAGATTATCAATTATGTACCATCTTTGCCTGGTACAAGTGCAATATCAGACTTGTACGGCATCATGCCCAAACGAGGACGATCGATTCCAAGAGATAAAATATGTGAATAAATGACTCTACGAATCGAGACGTGACATATACCACTTCATTCGTTCTAGTAAGATGATCAAGATTAAAAAGGTTGACACCGAGAACAATCCAGCTGATATGCTAAGAAAATCACTACCCACTCGCAAATATTGTTTGGACTTCTTCAATGTTGACAATTGGAACTAGCCCATGCGGGACGTATAAGCAGAAGCAAAGTCCAATTTTCATGTTAGAAATTCAATCCAATGTGAAGATTTGTTGGGGTCTTGAATTCTATCAGGTATAAGGATTATGAATCCTCGTTTCTATGATTGAGAGGTTCATGCATATATGATCTGTAGAGGACAATTCTCATCTTTACTCTCAAAATTTCCACCTTAAATATTTTGTGCTTGCATTTGCTTTATTTTATATTTTTTCAATTAAGTGCATGGATTTGTTCTATACTTGATCAATCCATAACAATAGTAATATTACTTTTGAATGAATAGGACTCCTAATCTTGAAGCTTCAAAGAAGGGCCCTTTCTTCCACATTTACATTGCCAGCATCAAAGGTGGTGAGTGGTTAATCACTCTTCCTCCTAGAAATACATTACTTATTTCTCTTTCTGGTAACACTACAAGAGGTTAGAATGCCATGTACAAAGTGGCTCTATCCCCCACCAAATGTTATTTATAAAACAATTAACCTTTTTTCTTTCAGATAAATGGTAAGTTACTGACATGGATCTTCACGCCATATACTCAACTTGATCATATTACTATTACCGAAAGTACTATAATTACATCACCTAAAATGGTATTGGCAGGATACAACAAAAATATAGTTTCTGATCCGTCCAAAATATGTTCAGCGCTTGTAGCTCATGTAAAAATAGTACGATAATTAGACGAAATCGACATGGTTTGAGCTCCCCAACCGTAAGAACGTGTAGGTGTGTGTAGGTTGTAATAAAAAACCATCCAAAATATTACAAATGATGATCCTAATAAAAATAAACTCTTAAACTAATGAAATAATTAGAGACTAAAACTCTAGAATATAACCTAATCTTGAAGTTGAAAATTTGAAACTAAATTGAACTATTCTACTCCTTATAATGCTCCCAACATTTTAAATAATTTTCTCTCAAGTTTTATTGATCTATTTATTTGTAGATTCTACACTCAGGACAAAATTCTCTCAAAATCAATTGACCCACTAAATTTAGGACAATACAAAAGAATAATCATAAAGCAACCTTCAACTAAATAATTAAGCAAGGTCAAAGTTTCAAACGTGATTAGGTGTCACCTAATCTTGAAAGCACAAGAAAATATAAATATATAGGTAGGGACTGACTACTTCCTGACCATATATGCCATTGAAACTTTATTTCAAAAACAACATGATCATCACTCATATGTACAACACTACATATCATGAATGGTTGAAGCAGCGGAATTCCATAGATGTGCTGTTGTTTCCACACAAGGTCGGTCAAGCAGCTGTTTGATGAATATTTCCCACTTGGTATGCAAAAGCTTCTCTCCTCATATGCACATATTGTTTATATGATTTTGATGTTTTTTTTTTTTTTGCTTCTACATTTCTATTTCATACACTTTTTCTTGTAGATTCAACTAGTTCTTGATCTTCTAATGTTCGTGTCATAATCCATATGTACCTCTAAATTCTTTTACTAAGAGTTGAAGCACAGTGTAGATATATATTGAAATTCCCCTTCAGAAACAACATATAGACGGGATGCTATAAGCTCTATATATATATATACTAGTAAACGTATAACGATAATAAGATCATCATCCAATTATAGTTAAACGTCTCTTCTAACTCATTGGTTAAGGTGTAAGAAATTTTTCTTGTTTGGTTGAGTTAGATTTTTCATGTTAACAAATTTTTACTTTTTTTAACGACTTTTTATATAATTAATATTTTTTTAAAATAAAATGGACCGTGATATAATGAAGGCTTAGACGGCTCACTTTTAAGCCATTTTGAAGCCTCATTATATAGTGGAAGATATTGCACGGGTGCCACAATTAGAACACGATATGATAAAGACACGACATTGATTTGCCTAAATAACTAATATGAGGTGATCTGGTCTAGACTAGATTGAAACTGATGAACGTTTACAACACTTTTGCATTAATATATGGACACTGCTATCTTGACCGCAGTTTTGTGATCCCAGCTGGCCCGTCGTGGCAGCCTTCCTTTAGCCTCCTGGCCCGAGTTTCAAGAATATGGGGCACGTACTAGCACGGGACCAATGGTTGGTTGTCATGTGGGCTTGCAGTCACGTCCGCGGTCACATGCTAATTTTCATTCATATATAATAGTGGAAATTGCTGAAATACCCACTTTCGGGGTGGGTGTTTATGAAAAATCCACCCGCAGGGTAGGTTTTATGAAATACCCAAAACTATGTATTTTCACGTTAAATATTTCAAGATTCCCTTTAGATGCTCTGTATTTACAAAATTGCTATTTTGATAATACACTAACTACCCCTTCGCGCAAATATTGTCATATATATGTATTTGAATTCAAAAACTCATATTTGGATTGCGATTTTCCTCTTCTTCTTTTTCATGAGAGATCTTAATTCTATTACTCTAATCTTCAGCATAGATCGCAAAGATCGTTCGTAGTTCATTATGCAATGCTACAGCCATGGCTTCGAGATTAACGATATTTTCATCCTTTTTAATGGCTTCATTCTGCAACTATTCAACTTGTTTCTGAAGCTCGTTTTTCTCATTCATGAGCCTTTTATTTGTCTCTTTGAGCTTGTCGATTGTTTGCACTGATATAAAACAAACAACAATGAAAAGTATGATATCAATCAATATATACTTTAAAAAAAGAAGAAAAAAGATCATTCTCCGTGATCTTAACATGGGGAATGGCCATTCTCCGTAATTTTAACATAGAGAATGGTCATTCTCCGTGATTTTAACATGGATAATGTTCATTCTCCGTGATTTTAACATAGATAATGGCCATTCTTCATGATTTTAACACGGGAAATGACCATTCTACGTGATTTTACAATGGAAAATGGTCGTTCTCCGTAAGTTTAATACGGAGAATGACTATTCTCCTGCATGTTAACACGGAGAATGGTCATTCTCCATGATTTTAACACGGAGAATGACCATTTTACGTGATTTTACTGATTTTAATACGAAGAATGACTATTCTCCTGCATGTTAACACGGGAATGACCATTCTCCGTAATTTTACAACGGAAAATGACCATTTTCCATAATTTTAACACGGAGAATGGTCATTCTCCTGCAATCTAACACGGGGAATAACCATTCTACGTAATTTTACAACGGAGAATGGCCATTCTCCGTAATTTTAACACGGAGAATAACTATTCTTCGTGATTTTATACAACGAAAAATGGCCATTTCCCATGATTTTACAACGGGAAATGGTCATTCTCCTGTATTTTAACACAGAGAGTAGTCATTCTCCGTTATTTTAACACGAAAAATGGCCATTCACCTTGATTTTAACACGAAAAATTATAAATCAGAACTTTTCTCTTTTCGCAAGTTCTCCAATTCCCGCATCAACCCCTCTATCGCAGTGTTCATTTCAAGTTGTTGGGCTTCATTTTGGAGTCTCTCTTGCTCAGCTTCCACATCCCCACCTTTTTGGTGGTGTCCCTCTCCCTTATATGCACCGTCTTCTGGTATATCTACCTGCTCTTCTTGTATATCTACCTCCTCTTCTAGATGATGACAACATGGTGTGAAGACTGCGAATGGAGAGTCACTGACGAGTTTTTGGAGTAAGGTTTGAATATTTTGGAGGAGAAAACCTAAATTCGAAAGTAAGCAGCTTAATTATGGAAGAAGATGAATAATCGAAACGTTTTTTTTTTGAAGAGTAGATTTCGTGGGTGTTTTCAATAAATTAGAAGGACAAAAAGGTCATTACGCATCCTTTTATATATTTTTCGCTAATTGTGGACGCGCGATAAATTTTTATTTTGCGGTGGATTTTTCATAAAACTTTTACAGTTTTTGGACATTTGATAAATTTTTTCTATAATATATAGTGCAGAATTGTACTAGCTTCAAGCTGTATTTTCTAGAATTGCTATGATCATTATTGTAGAGGGGATGTTGTTTGGTTAATTTTCTCTTCAATGAAACGCGAAAAAAACATTAATCAAGAAGTGGAGGAGAACTCGTGTAGTTTCGAATGCTGAACATAGATTATGAGTCTATTTGAGTTCAATCACAACCCATCATATCGATGCAGGTTCGATCGTCCGCAACAATGGGCTGTGTCATGTCTTCGAGGATCATGACCAAGTCAGCAAGTTATCGAGACGAGTACTGGAGTCGATATAGCTTCAAGAGGAAAGGAGATGGTCTCGATCACGAAATAGTAGTGTCACAGAACAGCAGCAGCGTCGACCAGTTTGCAGCTCTTCTGCACACTGCAAATGCTGTAGCTAGAATTCTCAAACAAGGGCCTCTCAAGGACGAGCACACGAACCCGAATTCCAACGACGCGAAGGAGAGCGAAAGCATTGGGAACGATACCGAGACGATCGATTCCTTGTCTAAACTTCACGAACAAGAAATATTAATACCCTTTGAAGAAAGTCAACGTGCGAGCACGTGCGTGGTCACCTCCCGCGGTGAAAAGTCATTTCCGGATAACTATATGTAGTAATAAAATTTGAAAAGAAATATTAATACCCATTGAAGAAATTAAAAGAAACAATTAATTAGGCTATAAAATCATGGCATAATTAAAAAAATAAAATTAAACTAACTCTAAGAGATCGATTCCTTTTCTAAACTTCACGAACAAGTTGTTTCTGGTCTGATCTATATCAAATATCTATTTCTAAAAGATATAAAGAAGATCCATCCCGAACTTTACAAGCAAGCTATAAAAACAACATTATGGAAAAATTAAAGGTTGCTAACTTAGTGTTTAGACTGGGTTGAGTCAGCAATGTATTTGTCTGAATTTAACCCATAAGGATCTTCAATTTCAAGCATGTGCGGTTCCTCATCCACTCCTGAATCCAATGGAACAATCAAGAAGGAATCATCCTCATCCACTCCTGAATCCAGCGGAAAAATCATGAAGGAATCATCGGAATCGGTATCGAGTACAGTTTCCGTTGAAGGAGTGGCAAATTCAGGTTCAATAGGTTCAACTTCACGAGGCAGTGCAATTGCTTCTACATCATCTTCTACGATGTCGACAAACTCGTACTCATCGTCAAGCATGTACTCAGCAACAGACTCAGCGACAGACTGCAGATCCTCCAGGCATTGTTTCCACTCGTGCTGCCACTCGAGCCAAACCTTGTGCAGAACCGCCACGCGATCGTCCGCCGATGGGTCCGTGCTTGCCGATAGAGTCGATTCCAACGCTTCTCCGAGAGCGTCCATTTCGCCGAAGCAGCGACCGGCCTCCTTCAACGCATCCTCCGAAGTTTGGCACATTTTGGTAGGGTTAAATTTAGATGCTGAATACTTAAAGATGTTTTATTTTAGAGGACACCACCCTTCTTATATATACAATAACATTCAATCAGAAATAGAGTAGAATTAGGAAACCTACTCTTACATCAACAAGTGATTTTATACGATAATAAATTGCTAAATACGATATACTAATTCAGAAACATAGTAGATTTAGGAAACCTAATCTTACACTAAAAAGTTATTTATATAGAATTCGGAGAACAAAATCATTCTGTGCGTGATCAAACTAGCACAATTTAGCTTACGTAAGTATTGCTTGATCTGTAATTCCCACACCATTTCCTATAATAAAAAACTGGCTTATTGTGTAACTGTAATATGATTTTATATGGTATATGGATTCCACCATGCATGACTCGATTCCATCTTCATAACGCATTGTCATGGAAAGTATCTATCATCTCTTAGCTAATAATCTAGATGAACCTGTCAAGTAGCAAATACTATTGCAACAGGACATTGACTAAGTCATTTTTCCGTTAGCTTTTTTCCTAGGCTTTATGCTTTGTCCTGGTTTTTAGCATCAAGATGCTATGTGTTCAACTTCTTTGTATGCCCATATAAAGGCACAAGCCTATGCTCAATAAAAACACACAAAAGCTTCTATTCCTCTCTCAACGAATCCTTCCAAGTTTCAATCTCTTGTTCCTGGTTTTCAATCTCAAGGCCAACATTTGGTATCAGAGCACCAGGTTGTATGCCAAAGTATCTTCGGCTCGACAAGATGTCAATCATCGTGCACTCGTCGATGCCAACAACAAAGGAGGGGATCATAACCCGGCACTACCCGATACTGACATCTCGCAATTACTCCACTTGGACAATCAAGATAGAGGTCTTCATGGAGGCTCAAGGCGTTTGGGACGCCATTGAACCCGCACTACTAAAATCTGTCAATTCAGCGACGCGTAAAGACGTCGCTAAAAAGGGAAAATACGTCGCTAATTTCTATTAGCGACGTCTTTAGCGACGTTTTTCAAGTAGTCGGGATTAACCTAGTCGCTAAACAAGAAAACGTCGCCATACGTCGCTATTGCGACGAGCTTTAGCGACGTGTTCACGTCGCTAATATAGCGACTGCCAGCGACATAAAACGTCATAATATACCGACGTAATCTAGCGACGTTGAGCGACTCTGTCTCGCATCGATGCTGACCTGGCTTGAGAGCCATATGGCGACGTTCTGCGAGTTTTCTACGTCGCTACATTACCGACGTTTATCGACGATCAGCGACGATATTCCTTACAGTTAGCGACGTTTCTTTCATCGCTGACCGTCGATAATCGTCGCTGAACGTCGCTAATATTAAAAAAAAATAGCATTTGCAGCATTCCCTGCAGCATTTGTAGCATCCCTCACACCATTTGTTACAGCAACAACGGTGTGTATCACGAACACAGTATCAAACAACACATATACACACAATCATGAACACGTTTGAAACACAATCTCATCAATCAACACAGATATATAAAAATTTGTAACAACAATGTCAAACATAATGGTCCACAACTTAACTGCCAAGTATAGGAACGAATGGCTCAGAACACAACCTAAAATTCATTCTAGCATACATTAGTGTGAATCATCTATGTTCTGTACATATGGTGTAGTATATGTTCTTATCGTATGTAGTATCTGAAGAATGTAACAGAATCAAGATGAACTCACATAATGTAATACTAAGACGTCATCTAATACTATATATATAAGATATAGTGATAGGTTGTCGTATCATCATTGCCGAGAGATGAGGGTCGGAGGACAGTCAACTTTATCTACGGCTACATAGTTTCTGCCTCGCCAGTCGAATGGCTGCAGGGATCATGTCCTGATCACGATGTCGTACCGTAGATTAATGCAAATGGAGCTGGAGCCAAAATTACAGAAACCAAAATATGATATCCACCTGAAGTGTAGAGTCGGGGGAGAAGAACTTTTCCACCCTCTCCCTCTCTCGCGCTATCAACGTCATAACTTTTCCACCTCAAGTTCTGATCAAGCATCTTCCTTCACCTCTCCTCCACCATGGCTCTGAACCCATCTGCTCCTCCCTACTTCCCTTCTTCTTATTTGACTCTCTCAGCCACATATGATATCCAGCTCAAGTGTAGAGTCGGGGGAGAAGAAGCGGACGGAAAGAGGAGGGGGAAGCAGCACAGCCGGCGGCATGACCCGAAGGAAGTACAGAGGTTTTCTTCAACATACGTAGGAGAACTATAAGGATATATCTTTTCACAATATATCACCTTGTCAAAGACCCTTAATGTGACAACCATGTTACCGCGGTGTCGGAAGACTAACATGTCATAATTTTATAAGCCGTATGTTTTGACATAATCCTCCAATCGGATTTCAGTTCTATGTAATAATGCAAGATTACGACATAGGAGGAAAGAGTTAGGAGGATTATGTCAAAACACACGGCTTAGAAAATTATGACATGTTAGTCTTCCGACACCGCGGTAACATGGTTGTCACATTAAGGGTCTTTGACAAGATGACATATTGTGAAAAGATATATCCTTATAGTTCTCCTACGTATGTTGAAGAAAACCTCTGTACTTCCTCCGAGTCATGCCGCCGGCTGTGCTGCTTCCCCTCCTCTTCCTGTCCACTTCTTCTCCTCCGACTCTACACTTGAGCTGGATATCATATGTGCCTGAGAGAGTCAAATAAGAAGAATGGAAGTAGGGAGGAGCAGATGGGTCTATAGCCAAGGTGGAGGAGAGGAGAAGGCAAAACTGAATCAACATTGTCTTCCGGATCGTCCTCATCAAGGCATAACGGGCTGCTCAACGTGCCCAGCTTCTTCAACTTCTTGCTGGCTGCAGAGTTAAAATGGGAACGGGTCCTCTTTGCCGGCCCAGAGCTCTGACTCGTACTCGTCGCCGCGCTACCGATTTCCTCTCCTCCTCTGACGCGGGTCATAAGAGAAGAATTTTGTACCTCTTCTTCACATAAACATCATTGCCGCCTTGTACTCGAGCCTAGCCTCTTCGTCTGTGACGCTATCCAACTTCTCGGAGTCATCGGAGAAGGAGTCGAATGAGTCGGCGGTGATAGCAGATGATTGCAAGACAGGGAGCGAAAAGACAGGCGAAGAAGAGGACGATACGAGTCGAACGGGAGATTCGAGTGACAATGTAGGCACCGAGAAGTCGGATAGCATCATAGACGAGGAGGCTCGAGTACAAGACGACAATGATGTTTATGTGAAGAAGAGGTACGAAATTTTTTTTCTTATGACCGCGTCAGGGGAGGAGAGAAAACCAGTAGCACGGCGACGAGTGCGAGTCAGAGCTCCGGGCCGACAAAGAGGACCCGTTCCCATTTCGACTCTGCAGCCAGCGAGAAGTTGAAGAAGCTGGGCACGCTGAGCAGCCCGTTATGCCTTGATGATGACGATCCAGAAGACAATGCTGATTCAGTTTTGCCTTCCTTGTTTGGTATTGATTCTGTAGATCCGTGTATAAAAGAGGAAGAGATTGGGAGTAGAGTTGACCCGGAGGGAAATGAGAGATTGGAAGCTGGGTCAATATCCAAGAAGCGAAAGAGAGTCGAGGATTCTAATAGGTTGTCGTATCATCATTGCCGAGAGATGAGGGTCGAAGGACAGTCAACTTTATCTACGGCTACATAGTTTCTGCCTCGCCAGTCGAATGGCTGCAGGGACTATGTCCTGATCACCATGTTGTACCGTAGATTAATGTAAATAGAGCTGGAGCCAAAATACAAAAACTAAAATACAAAATACAGAAACCAAAATACAAAATACAAAATACAGAAACCAAAATACAAAATATAGAATCCAAAATAGGACCCTCTGTGAGAACGGATGGCTCAGAACACAACCCAACCGGAGAGGATACTCTGAGAGATCCATCTGAGAGGGACGTATATTCTGAGAGATCACCTTTACAAGAATTATATCAGTAGTGGAAACGAGTGTTGGAGGAGATATTATCAAAGTATACGTCCTACTCAGATGGGTCTCTCACCGTTACTATTTTTTCCTGACAGCATGGTGGATGTGCTCCGTCCACAGATTCTTGCTCCGAGCCAAAACTTTGTCCCGGAGCTCAAGTGGACATCCTGGTGTAGAGATCGAGTGAGAGGTTCCTGACAGCATGGTGGTCTCCTTTTTTAAAGTATCCGTGCTCGTCCCACAACCAATGTGGGATGAGCACGGATACTTTAACAAAGGAGGCCACCATGCTGTCAGGAACCTCTCACTCGAGCTCTACACCAAAGATGTCCACTTGAGCTCTGGAACAAAGTTTTGGCTCGGAGCAAGAATCTGTGGACGGAGCACATCCACCATGATGTCAGGAAAAATTAGTAACGGTGAGAGACCCATCTGAGTAGGACGTATACTTTGATAATATCTTCTCCAACACTCGATCCCACTACTGATATAATTCTTGTAAAGGTGATCTCTAAGAGTATACGTCCCTCTCAGATTATCCTCTCCGGTTGGGTTGTCGTATCATCATTGCCGAGGGATGAGGGTCGGAGGGCAGTCGACTTTATCTACAGATACATAGTTTCTGCCTCGCCAGTCGAATGGCTGCAGGGACTATGTCCTGATCACCATGTCGTAGTCCAATATAATCTAGAGATTGACATAGTACTAATTCATATATGTAGTCAAATACAAATAGTCTAATACAAAAACAACCCAATACAAATAGTCTAATACAAATAAGTACTAATAGCTAATGAGAACCACGCTGCTCACGCAAACGCTCAGTGATATGTTCACGCAACTACCTCGAAAAAGCGAGATTTTTGGCGCGAGGAGAGCTGTCGTCCCTTGCAAGGATTGCATGAAGAGTCCTCTCGGTCTCACTAGCTACCGGTGCTGGATGAATAGAACTCCCGGTCTCACTAGCAACCGGTGCCACTTCCTCCTTAACTGTTGGAGGAGCCACCTCAGCATTCACTGTTTCCCTCAAATGACGTGCCGCTTCTCGGGTCATGGGTGCCATCTGGTAAGCAAGCTAATATAATTGTAACATAAGCAAGCTAACTAAAGGAACCATCATGTAATTTGAGTACATTTTCGAAAGCAGATAAAGTACAATAAATTCGATTTTTTGCCAAGTAGCAGAACGGATGGCTCAGAACACAACCCTAAAATTCATTCTAGCATACATTAGTGTGAATCATCTATGTTCTGTACATATGGTGTAGTATATGTTCTTATCGTATGTAGTATCTGAAGAATGTAACAGAATCAAGATGAACTCACATAATGTAATACTAAGACGTCATCTACTACTATATATATAAGATATAGTGATAGGTTGTCGTATCATCATTGTCGAGGGATGAGGGTCGAAGGACAGTCAACTTTATCTACGGCTACATAGTTTTCTGCCTCGCCAGTCGAATGGCTGCAGGGACTATGTCCTGATCACGATGTCATACCGTAGATTTAGGATTTAAAATATGGTATTCAGGTCAACTTAATTCGGTCAAAGGGTACTGAACAGAAAGTCTAATTATCCCATATTTCAGTAATGTCAGTGAGCTAAATCATACTCAACTGTCGAAAATACTTAGGAGAAAACTCATTCACAGGATTAGTATATCCATCCTTCGTGACATAGCTGAAATTTTATAGGGCTCGATAATAATTATTAGTCAATTTATTCATCATTTCAAAACCCTGAAAATGCCCAAAAAAACTTCCAGTATCAGTAAATAGGGCTCGAACCCTAAATTAGAATTCGAATCCACCCAAAACATCAAATTGACAGATGATATGCCCAAAAAAACAAGATTTTTCAGTATATAGGTGTCACACTGTGAATCTCGTGTCCACACAGTGGGACACGACGTGTCCAAACCAACAAAATAGGTGTCACACGAACTAGAAGCGAGTCCACGCACTCGTGTCCTCCACGGTGAGTCCACTGTCAGTCTTGTGTCCCCTGCAGCGAGTCCACGCTCTCGTTGACATGAACTAGAAGCGAGAGAGAGAGAGCTAGAAGACGAGGAGAAACTAGGGAGGAGCTACCAGAGGAAGGAGGAGGAGAAGAAGGAGGAGAAGGAGGAGCTACCTGAGGAAGGAGGAGGAGGAGAAGGAGGAGGCCGGAGGAGGCCGGAGGAGGGAGATCGCCGGAGGAGTGCCGCGGAGGAGGAGGGAAATCGCCGGAGGAGCGTCGCGGAGGAGGAGCGCGCCCAAATTTGGGGGGAAAAAATTGTGAAATGATCGAAAAGAAAACCCTCGCTGGCTATATGAAACGTTTAGCGACGTCCGCATAGGACGTCGCTAAAGGTCGCTGATACATAATAAATAGCGACGCAACTTAAAATGTGTCGCAAAATGTCGCTATATCAGCGACGAGTACCGACGAACTTGCGACGCACTACCCCATTTAAAAAAATGTTGACGCTAGACGTCGCTATTAGTCGCTGTTGGCGACAAACAGCGACGTCTTTTATTAACGTCGCTAAAACCCCAAACATTAGCGACGAAATTTCACGGAGTCGCTAAATACGTCGCTGATTTGACTTATTTTGGTAGTGCCGCGGCCGGGGTGGTCGTAGAAAAGAAGAAAGACAAGATGGCGTTGGCGTGCATTTTCCAAGCTGGCCCCGAGGAGATCATACTCTAGCTGGCCAAGCACAAAATGGCTAAGGAAGCTTGGAAAAGCCTGAAGATAAGGTACCTTGGCACTGATCGGGTGAAGAAGGCAAGGATTCAAACCTTGAAGAGTGAGTTTGAGGCTCTTCGTATGAAGGAGACAGACTCCATCCATGAGTTTGTGGAAAAATTGACGACCCTCGCAAACAACATTCGTGGATTGGGTGATGAGATGGAGGACGGCATTATCGTCAAGAAGCTGCTCATCTCCGTCCCGAACAAGTACCTGCAGGTCATTGCTGTGATCGAGCAGTTTGCGGATATGGAGTCCATGCCGGTCGAGGAAGCGATCGGCCGCCTCAAAGCGTATGAAGAACGTATACGCGGTCGAGGCGAGAGCAACAACGGACAACTTCTGCTTACTCACGATATGTGGCAGGCGCGATCGAAGAAAGGCGACTCCGATTCCTGGTCGAAAGGAAAGAGGCACTTTAGCAACGACCGGGACCGTGGCAAGCCCCGTAGCCGTGGCCGCGGGCATGGCAGGGGTGGTCCTGGTGGCCAAATAGCGTAACACCCGGAGGGTGACGGGACTCGCGGCTCAGTCTCCAACCGCAACAAATCAAAAATCAAGTGCTTCAATTGAGAAAACTTTGGGCACTATGCGTCGGAGTGTCGCAACAAGCATCGTGTTGAGGAGGCGAACCTCGCACGAGCACAAGACAAGGAGGCCACAATGCTGCTGGAAGAGACTCTGGAGGAGACGTATGACCTCGTCATGCTCAATGAAGAGAAGGTAGAACGAGAATTGTGCAGAACTGGAGAAGCGCAGGCCGACATCGATGTTTGGTACGTTGACAACGGTGCTAGCAACCACATGACGGACCACCGAGGAAAGTTCAAGGGCCTTGATTAGAACATCACCGGCCATGTCAAGTTCGGCAACGACACAACCGTGCAGATTGAGGGCAATGGATTAATACTGCCCCAATGCAAGAACGGGGAACAACGTTTTCTGTCGGAGGTATACTTCATTCCAATTTTAAGAAGTAATATATTGAGTCTTGGTCAATTAACGGAAGATGGAAGCAAGGTGGAGATTGTCGGCTCCTACTTGAGGGTGTTCGACAGGAATGACATTCTGCTGATGAAGGTGAGGAGATCACCTAACCGCCTGTACAAAATAGCTCTTGAAACTTGTAGGCCGACATGTTTAATGGCCAAAAGACAAAATCCAGCCTGGTTGTGGCATGCAAGGCTCGGGCACGTAAATTTCTTCGCGCTCAAGATGATGGCAGAGAAGGGAATGGCCACCAGACTGCCGAAGATTTCTCACCCAAACTAGCTTTGTGATGGGTGCCTCATCGCCAAACAAGCACGACTACCGTTCCCTCTGTAGACAAGCTTCAGAACTGAGAAGACATTACAACTTGTACACGCTAACATTTGTGGCCCGATTACACCCGCTACACTTGCAGGTAAGAAGTATTTTCTGCTACTAGTTTTTGACTTTAGTCGCATGATATGGGTGTATATGCTCAAAGAAAAGAGAGATACTTTTAATGCCTTTAAGAAATTAAAGTCTCTTGTAGAGAATGAATGTGACAACAAGATGAAGACACTAAAAACTGATCGAGGAGGTGTGTTCCTGTCCAAGGAATTCACAAGCTTCTGTGAAGGCAAAGGCATACAATGGCACCTCACCGCACCATATACGTCACAAAAAAATGGCGTAGTGGAGCGCCGGAATCGTACCGTGATGGCCACGACAAGGAGCATGCTCAAGAGCATGCATGTTCCTGGAAGCATATGGGCGAGACGGTCAGACATGCTGTGTACCTGCTCAATCGGTTGCCAACTAAAGCTCTCGGTGCGTTCATGCCGTATGAAGCCTGGACTGGTAAGAAACCAAACTTGGAACACTTAAGGATCTTTGGATGCGTCGTACACATGAAGACTGCAGGTCCTCATCACAAACTTGATGACCGAAGCACGCCGTTGGTATACTTTGGCATGGAAGAGGGCTGCAAAGCACACCACCTCTATAATCCTCAACGCAGCAAGATCCAGGTGAGCAGAGATGTCATGTTCGAGGAAGAAAAGAGATAGGACTGGAAGTCTGGAACGATGGTGACGGTGTCGAACCACAAGGCTGGATAGAAATCTCAGTCGAAGATCCTATCGTTGAGACTGTGATCACTACACAGAGAGCGGTGGATGAGGCTATGCACACACCGGAGGGCACGGGAGATGCGACAACAACTATGACGCACGGAGCGACAATGGCGTCAAAGCAGCCTATTACACCACAAGCTGCAGCCTTAACTTCAAGCGGCTCACCCACACCGACGATAGACTCAAGCGAGCCAAGGAGATACCGCTCAATTGCTGACATATATGCTGAAACTTAGGAGACCTCTCTTGATCCAGAGATGATGTTCTTGTCGGCTGAAGAACCGGCAAACTTTCAAGTTGCTGCACTTGAGCGTGAGTGGCAGAAAGCTATGACGAAAGAGTTGGAAGCCATCTAAGAAGAATAGGACTTGGGTGCTTACTGAGTTACCATCTGGGCACAATGGGTATGCAAGGTGAAGAGAGACAGTGAAGGCAAGATCCTCAAGCACAAAGCTAGATTTGTGGCAAAGGGGTACGTCCAACAACATGGAGTTGACTTTGACGAAGTATTTGCTCCAGTGGCTAGACTCGATATAGTTCGCTTGATTATTGCCCTTACAGCCCGGCACGGATGTGAGGTTCACCATTTGGACGTTAAATCTGCGTTCCTAAATAGTGACCTCAAAGAGGAGGTATATGTAGCTCAACCCGAAGGCTTCATCATCAAGAACGAGGAGCACAAGGTGTATAGACTGTTCAAGGCTCTCTATGGTTTGCGGCAAGCACAGAGGGCCTAGAACATACGCCTGGACAGCTGCTTAAAGGAGCTGGAATTCATCAGATGCACTCAAGTGCATACGGTGTACACGAAAAACAATGAAGAGGGTGAACTCATTGTCGGAGTGTATATTGATGACTTAATCGTCACAGGCACAAAAGCAACTGTAGTAAAGGCTTACAAGCAGCAGATGATGCAGAAATTTGAGATGAGTGACCTTGGGTTACTCTCATACTACCTTGGTATAGAAGTAGACCAACGGAGTGATCGCATTACATTGAAGCAATCAGCATATGCGAAGAGAGTGTTGCAGCAATTTGGAATGAGAGATTGCAATCCGACCAAGTATCCCATGGAAGCTAAACTGCAACTCAGCAAGGACCTTGAAGGAACCTAGTCGATCCGACGTAATATAGGCGCATCATTGGTTGTCTCAGGTACTTACTCACACTCGCTCGAATATTTGTTATGCTGTTGGAATGGTGAGTAGGTACATGGAGAAGCCAGCAACCACGCATTACCAGGCTGTGAAACAGATCCTCAGATATGTGAAGGGAACACTTGAGTATGAACTCATATATGAAAGAAGACATGGTGAAGATGAACTTCATGGACCCACCTACAACAACTTAGCCAGAGATCTCAACGACAGGAGGAGCACCAGTGGAATGGCGTTCTACCTCAACAAGAACCTGATCACTTGGACGTCTTAGAAGCAGAAAACTGTCACATTGTCCTCCTGTGAAGCTGAGTTCATGGTGGCAACGGGTGCAACGTGTCGAGCTTTGTGGCCGAGGAATCTGCTTAGTGAGGTGACTGGCCGCAAAACTAAGCCAGTTACGCTCTATATTGACAATAAGTCTGTAATTGCATTGGTCGACAAGTCTGCAATTGCGTTGATGAAGAACTCTGTGTTTCATGGACGTAGTAAGAACATTGACACTCGCTTTCACTTCATTCGCGAGTGTGTTGAAAAAGGACAGATAAAGGTGGAGTACGTTTGCACTGGAAAACAACGTGCCGATATTCTCACGAAGTCTCTTGCCAAAGTAAAATTTGCCGAGATGCAGCAGGTGCTGGGAGTTATCAACCTTGATCAAATCTAGATAAGGAGGAGAATCTTAGCTAATAATCTAGATGCACCTGTCAAGTAGCAAATACTATTGCAACAGGGCACTGACTAAGTCATTTTCCCGTTAGCTTTTTCCCAGTCTTTATGATTTGTCCTAGTTTTTAGCATCAAGATGCTATGTGTTCAACTTCTTTGTATGCCTATATAAAGGCACAAGCCTATGCTCAATAAAAAAACACAAAAGCTTCTATTCCTCTCTCAACGAATCCTTCCAAGTTTCAATATCTGGTTCCTAGTTTTCAATCTCAAGGCCAACATCATCTGCCTTCTCCCATGACTCCATGATAGACTACTCAAGGGTTAAGAGCTGTCTATATATCAGCCAAGAATCATTTTGTTATGTTTATTATTAGAGTTAATTTGTCCAAATGGTGTTCGAGAGGAATGCCGTGATCGGCATTTTGGTGATTTAACTTCTTTGGTTAATTTGTTATCTAACTTTTGCATTTTGTTTAAATAGGTTCTGTTGGCATTTTTTAATGGAGACGGTTAAAAATGAATATGTGATTTGATCACATGTCTTATTTTTCAGAGTTATTTTTGTCCTAACAAGCCGCTAGTTCGGTTATGGCGAAGACGACCTCCAGATTGAGTGCATTTGTGTTTATGTAGAATTTATTCGAAAACCAATATTCATGTGGTAGTCCAACAACAAAAACGTGACCACATGTCCATTTTTAACGATTTCTAACCAAAAGTACCAACGGAACCCAGTTCAGACATTCTTTAAACCAAAATTAATGTAAAGCTTAGGTACCAAGTTTATCCATAAAAGTTCAATCCCCAAAATAGTGACCACAACATCTCTCAGACACCATTTGAATAATTTGGCTTTATTATTTTTACATTTTATTGTAACTAACGTGTCATATTTTCATCTAAAGTCCCACATAGTACTCAAGTAGCTATTAATATGTATCAAATGACCTCTCTTCCGAGTTTTGAGGAGTTGTTATTTTTAGATACCCGATGTTATGCACGGGACTTTCTGCAAGATACGTTGTATGTCGTTTGGGCTCACTGTCTCCAACTCCCACCTTTGTTTTAAATGGAAGGAGTAATATATTTTCGTAGCTCGATCCACAAGTCTTCTGCCACCCAGTCAGGGTCTTATGCCTCTCCCCATTGTTCGGTCCACCGATCTTCCCCCAACTCCCTAGTTTTGAGTTGTTAAAGCCTTTATATTGGGCTACTAGAATCGATTCCTCCCAACCATGAAGCATGTATATATAGCACAAATATGGCCGAGGTACTCTCAAGCTTCATTAGATCTCGCTAATCTTATTTCAGTATCTGAGTTTAGGGAGCACATAGATCACAAACATCCATTGTCAATGGACTTTCCTTATTGACAAAAAGGATGAATTTGGTTCCTTAAAAGTTTGTTTAGGTGGATTAGTATCATTCTGCCAAAGAGACTATGGCAATCATGCTGATCATTGGATATGTTTTTATAGTTACATGATGAAGCCATGATCTTGATTGACAATAGAGATCAAATTAGTTCCCTATAGTTTCTCTAGGTGGATCATATCATTCTGCTAAGATGCATAAGATTCTAAGACAACAATCTTGATCCTCCATTTACAATTTGAAAATTTGGAAGTTCAGTTTTGAAGTCGAAGTTCTTCTCCACTAAATCTGTTATGTTCTTTTCTTTCCCTTTTATATCTTTGTAACCTCACTAAATCAGCAGAAATATAGTATTATAGAGTGGGGAAGTTTAATAATACCTTGAGCTTAATTTCTGAAGTTTAATGAATTTGATTGTTTATCGCAAAAAAGAAAAAAAAAGTTAATAATACCTTGAGTTTTCATATAGATAATATATAAGGTCATCTTCTGTATTATGTATTCTTAGTCTTTTATGGTGATAGATTATTTTACGATTTTTCTAAGGGCACACCCCATTTTACTTGGGACTATCACTTACTAGGGGACAACCTAAGTTTGAGGCACTTTTACTGGGGACAGCCCGGCCCAAAAATTACTTGGGGCTATCCCACCCGTCAACCCTCTCTTTTATTTCATATCCTTAAAACATTTCTCTCTCTTCAAAAACTCCAAAACCCTACTCTCATTCTCCATAACTCCAATCCAAACTCCTAACCCTAATTTTCTTCTACATTTCTTCAAATCTCATCAATGGCACCAAAGATGAAACCCTTATCACAAGCTAGGTATGTTTTCCCTAATTATTGTATATTTTATTTTACAATTCAAAGGATCTTCTTCAAAATCTTTTAAATGTTATAAATTAGGTTAGAATAATTTTTTGTTTGTGAAAGTACTTTTCGAACTCAGAAAACCTCCGTTTTTTCGTTTAAATCTAACCCTAGAACACGAAATGGTCGTTCGGCTGCTACTCGTGGGCGTCATCTCTGAGGACTGCCTAAGAACGGACAGTCCTACTTCCAAAGTGGACTGCCATGTTCCAGGCAGTCCTATTATAAAACAGGACTGTAGGAAGCCTGACAGTCCTTTTATAAAACATGACTGCCATCTCTTTTGCAGTCCTGAAAGAATGATGGACTGTCAGGAACATGGCAGTCCTTAAGAAAAATCGTCTATTTTCATTTACATCCATTATTTACTAATACTAATCCTATAATACTAACCCTATATTGTCCTGCAGTCCTGTGGCCGTTCCCAAAAGAAAGCAACCCCCTACCGCATCCTTACGCAGGGAACGTACTGAGATTTCCATGTCTGTAGACTTAATTCACTTATACTTTCATTTACAGTCTCAAAATATGAAAAAAAAATGGCCCAAAAACTCCGGAGAGGTTGCCAAAGTGACACTGTGCCGCGTTCGCCAACGAGCTTGATCTCATCGACGACGTGATCAAGTTCCCCTTCATGAATAATAGGGAGTCTCGTTCAAAGGCCCGACATGATATGTAGTTGGATGTGGAATGATCATTATTTGGATGTAATATGGATGTTTTTGTTGTTTGAAACTTGAAGGATATATTTGTGGTTTAAAAATTTAAGTTGTTGGGCAGACTTTTGAAGGATATGTAGTTGACACTTATGTTGTTTTTTTGAAGTTAGATATTTTGTCTGGTATGTAGTTGCGATTTATGTTGTTATTTATGTACTTGTTGGATATGTAGTTGTCTGATATGTAGTTGTTATTTACGTTTGGAAACTTAAGTTGTTGGCCAATTCATGATATTCTTGATTTAGTATCAGGACTGCCAGCACCCTGGCAGTCCTACACTTATGTAGGACTGCCAGGGTCCTGTCAGTCCAAATTGAAATCCTCTGTGATGAGAGTTTCAAAATGAAACTCTCTGTCACAGAGAGTTTCAAATAGGACTGCCAGCACCCTGGCAGTCCTACTTAAGTGTAGGACTGCCAGAGGGGTGGCAGTCCTATTTATAACTCTTTGTGATGAGAGTTTCAATTAGGACTGCCACCCCCCTGACAGTCCTACACTTAAGTAGGACTGCTAGTACCCTGGCAGTCCTACACTAGGACTACCAGGGGGTGGCAGTCCTATTTATAAAACTCTGTGATGAGCTTCTCAAACTGAACTCTGTCACAGAGACTTATAAATAGAACTGCCAGCACCCTGGAAGTCCTACTTAAGTGTAGGACTGCCAGGGTGCTGGCAGTCCTAATTGATACTTGCTGTAACAGCAAGTTTCCATTACGACTGCCAGCACCCTGACAGTCCTCATTTTATGTAGGAGTGCCAGGGGGTGGGAGTCCTAATTGAAACTCTCTATGATAGAGAGTTTCAAAACACTTATCACATAGACTTACAAATATGACTGCCGCCCCCTGACAGTCCTAAATTACACGGAGAATGACCATTCTCCTACGTTCTAACACAGAGAATGGCCACCCTCATGCGAAATTAACATTCTTCGTGTTCTAACATGGAGAATGGCCATTTTCCTGCATTTTATGGTTAGTTGAAACTTTGAAGGGCCATAACTTTTGACTGGGAGGTCAAAACGAGGTCCGATTCGTCGCAAAATGAGCGTATCTTCGAGGAGCCTGAGATTAACCGCTTCTTTGTTAGACGACCTTCCAAATTTTAGAATCGCAAAAAAATGATATTTGGACCTCCGTTTTAGCACTTTTGCCGTTTGTCTCGGTCTTTCCGAAATTTTTCGACGAGTTTTTGAAATTTTTTGAGGAGAAAATCTAGATTCGAAAGTGAGCAGCGTAAGAAAGAAGATGAAGTATCTTCACATAGAGTTTTATACAGGACTGCCAACACCCTAGCAGTCCTTTATTAAGTAAGGACTGTGAGGGGTCTGGCAGTCCTAGATGAAACTCTTCACAGAGAGTTTCATACAGGACTGCCAGCCCAGGGGCAGTCCTACATTAAGTTAAGACTGTCAGGGGTCTGACAATCCTATATTAAGTTAGGACTGTCAGGGGGCTGGCAGTACTGTCCCAAACTCTCTGTGAAGAGAGTTTGGGTATGAAACTCTCTTCACAGAGAGTTTCATACAGGACTTCCAGCCCCTGGCAGTCCTTCAGGAAGTTAGGACTGCCAGGGTACTGACAGTCCTGTATGAAACTAGACCCTCTTCTTCTTCTTCTTCTTTTTCCTTCCTTTTAAGTTTTCCAAAATAACTATTATTTTCTTTGGGTGGAAAATTAGTATTTTATTTTCTTGTTGTTGTGGTGGTGATTTTCTTCTGATTCTTGGAGAGGCGGCAATGGAGGAGATGGGTTTGTTGAGCTCTGTGCTGGGTTTTGTTGGATTCGGAGTTGAAATCTTTGTTGGGATTGTGATTGGCTATTTTCTCTTCATTTACTTCCAGCCTACTGATGTCAAGGTGCTATTCTAGAAAATTTTGGAAAAAAATTTGGGCTAGGGTTTAGAATTTTATGACCTAGAAATGTGGAGGAGGAGAAGAAAAGAGTAGAGGGAGAAAGAGTAGAGGAAGAGGAAGAGGAAGAGAGGAAATGAAATGAAGTTTGTATTTATACCATTCTTTGGGCTAGTCCCAAGTAAAAAATATTGATGGCAAACTTGTAATATTTTTGAACATTTTTGGGATAGCCCCAAGTAAAATGGGTGGTGCCCTTAGAAAAATCCTTATTTTATCTTGTTGGTAAAATACATTCAAGTTCTTAAAAGAGTAATGGGCCTAATGGCACAAAATTGATGCAACATCTGACTTTTTTTAAAAAGATTTATGAAATGCCCAAAAACTAAAAAAGTTTTATGTAAAACCCACCGCTAAAAAAACTTTCATCGCGTGCCCAGAATTAGAGAAACTTATCCAAAGCGGATTCCAAATGACCCTTTTGCCCTTCCTTTTAATTTATTGGAAACACCCACAAAACTGCTCTTAAAAAAAATGTTTCAATACTCCATCTTCTTCCATCCGCTGCTCACTTTCGAATCTAGGTTTCTCCTCAAAAATCTTCAAAAACTCGTCGAAAAATTTCGGAAAGACCGGGACGAACGGCAAAAGTGCTAAAACGGAGGTCCAAACATCATTTTTTTGCGAATCTAAAATTTCGGAAGGCCGTCTAACAGTAAAACCGTTATTTTTAATCTCCTCGACGATACGCTCATTTTGCGGCAAACGGGACCTCGTTTCGACCTCCCAGTCAAAAGTTATGGCCCTCCAAAGTTTTAGCTAACCATAAAATGCAGGAGAATGGCATTCTCCGTCTAAATTTACACGGAGAATGACCATTCTCCGTCTTAATTAGGACGGAGAATGACATTCTCCGTCTTAATTTACACGGAGAATGGTCATTCCAGTGTTAAAACGCAGGAGAATGACCATTCTCCGTGTTAGAAACACGGAGAATGCCATTCTCCGTGTTTAATGAAACGGAGAATGTCATTCTCCGTGTTAAATAAAACGGAGAATGGCATTCTCCGTCCTAATTAAGACGGAGAATGGCCATTCTCCGTGCTAAATTAAACGGAGAATGACCATTCTCCGTCTTAATTAGGACGGAGAATGACATTCTCCGTCTTAATTTACACGGAGAATGGTCATTCCAGTGTTAAAACGCAGGAGAATGACCATTCTCCGTGTTAGAAACACGGAGAATGCCATTCTCCGTGTTAATTAGGACGGAGAATGCCATTCTCCGTCTTAAATAAAACGGAGAATGCCATTCTCCGTCCTAATTAAGATGGAGAATGGCATTCTCTGTCCTAATTAAGACGGAAACGGAGAATGGCATTCTCCGTCTTAATTAGGACGGAGAATGGTATTCTCCGTCATAATTAAGACGGAGAATGCCATTCTCCGTCCTAATTAAGACGGAGAATGGTCATTTCCAGTGTTAAAACGTGTAATTTAGTTTTTTCAGGAATAAAGAGTTTCGTTCTTCTTTCAAAGCGATGATAATTCTTACGGAAAAGAAGAAGAAAGATCTTCTCTCCACAATTGAAGATCTGAGTTCAAATGTCTCCACGATGAAGATGATGATGATGGTGATTATGATGACGAGCGATGATCTGAGTTCGACTGAAGAAAAACACACCGAACTACGAACGATCTTTGCGATCTCTGCTGAATATGAGAGCAATGGAATTCAGATTTCGCGTGAAGAAAAAGAAGACGAAAATCGCAATCCAGATCTGAGTTTTTTGAATTCAAATACATATAGATGACCAATTCGCACGGAGGGGTAGTTTCGGTATTATAAAAATAGCAGTTTCTAGCGGGTGGCATCTAAAAGGGAATCTTGGAATATTTAACGTGAAAATACTTAATTCTGGGTATTTCATAAAACTTATCCAGCGGGTGGGCATTTCATAAAAGCCCACCCCGAAATTGGGTTTCTCAGCAATTTCCAGAAATTAAAAATTGATGCAAGAATGAAAGTAGACCTAAATTTTATTTTATTTTTGGAAATGAAAAGTAGACTTTAATTGGATTACCTAAAATACAATATTAAGTTATAATTTTAAAGGTCACTGGGATGGTTTGAATGCTTGGATGATAGGAATTCTAATGTAACGGAGCACCCATTGACTAACCTCGAGAAAATAAGTGGATAACAAGAAGTAAATGGATGCCCTCATCCAAATACACACAATTTCTATCATTTCTTTTAGAAGTCTATGAGATGATTCGGCTACAAAATATACCAAAGGGAGAGAGATAAATGATAGAATTTGTGTTCATTTAGATAAGGATATCTATTTATTTGTGTTTATCCGCTGCTAATTCCCATCCTTTTTTGTTACTTTCAAATCCTACAAAATCCTAATCAAAGTCACCTAACTATATTACATTCAAGTTACTTGGTCTCCATATCCAATCTCACCTAGATAACACAAATCCAAACAGAATAATTCAAATTTAAACAAAATATATTCCCCTAACTAAATTATTTCAAGTCCTAAGTTATAATTTACCTCTACCTATAGCAGACTTTTCACCAGCCGCCTTCTTGTATATTGGACTATATCCGCAATGATATGGCCTATAATTGTTTCATAAAAATTTAATTGCCATAAATTATGAATACAAGCACAATTCAAAGTGTAACTAAAC
This sequence comes from Iris pallida, assembly GCA_029216955.1. Classification (NCBI taxonomy): domain Eukaryota; kingdom Viridiplantae; phylum Streptophyta; class Magnoliopsida; order Asparagales; family Iridaceae; genus Iris; species Iris pallida. The sequence goes on from JANAVB010027397.1 coordinate 909,232, forward strand.
TAGCAGTTCATATCCAAACCAATTTTCTTTTTCTTTCCTTCAGCACTATTTTTTTTTTCTGTCATAAAGAATATGGACGAATATAAAAGAGAGAATTTTGTGGCTGTCCTCTCCCTGCACAAGAAGACGGTTTACAGGATAATTTTTTTAAACATTAAGGCCTTGTTTGTTACCAGAATTTTTTGCTTGGAAAAAAATTTATTCCTTTCCTGTGTTTGGAAGCCAAAAGAAACAAGTTGGAAAGAGTAAATGATTCTCAAGGGGTAGAAAAATAAGAGGGAAAGTGGTTCCCCCCAATCCATATAAGGAACCACTTTTTTCCTCCAACTTTCCTGCATTTATTACAAATCTTTTTTGACCAAAATATCCCTTCTCAAAAGTATAATTTACCATTTTTATCCATAATATTTTTTAGGCAAAAATAATCTTGAGTAATAAGTTTTCTCATTAGCACGAGGGTATTATTGAAAAATTGACTTGATTTTGTTTCCTTTCCTTACAAACACCAAACACTATAATGGAAAGTAAAGATATATTCCGGTAATAATCCCGGTCTTTCCAAACACCGGAAAGAAATATTGATGGAAATTATAATTTTCCAAAGGAAGAAAAATACCAAAGAATCAATTTATTTTCCTTTTCATTCCGCGAACCAAACGAGACCTAGGTTACAAGTTTAACAAACAAATCCAATACAACTTTTGATTTATCTTACGAGCTCTTAGGTCGTTATAGTTGTTGCTGTTTTCCACTTTCTTTTGGGAACTTTAGTCCCACATTGGAAAACTTTTAAAGTGTATGCCGCAGTATATAGCTATGCTTGTGTTGGAATATGCACATGGAGTATGGTGACCCATGGTTGATTTCCTATAGAGGGATAAGTTTAAATTACAAAAAACAAACCTTTGTTTTGGGAATACATGGGAGCTAGAGACTTGGACTCGGACTCGGACTCGGACTCGGACTCGGACGTAGGGCGCTAAGTGGTACTTGGCGCATTGGTTCGGCTACTTTCGGCGCGCACCGTCAGCGCGCATTACGCAACAGTGTTTCAGCTGTCAGCATGCGACGCGCTTGGCGTATGTGCATTCGGAGCATGCGAGCAGATCCAGCTGTCACATCGTGGCGTGCGCCGCGTAGGCGGCTCTGTCAGAGCCCATCGTGTTGCACTTTGCTGTGTCGGTGCACGGATCCGAATTTCATGGAATTTGGTCGGCTTGTGCCCATGTGCCGATGAGCGTTTCCATGAGCGCATGGGTGCCAGCTAACTCTATAAATAGGGCACTCCCTCCACCAATTCAAGTGGTTGGAAGAAAGAGAAAGTGAGACAACTAAATTCCATTCCAACAGATCAACGTGCTGGTAGCAGACTCCATGCCTCAACAACACTTTTTAGCCTATTTCGAGTTCTAAAATCTCTCCGAAGGTGACGAAGAGTGTTCCAGAAGTTCATACTTGAACATGCTAGTTCATGGGGACAGATCGCGTATAGGACGAATGTTGCTTTAAGCACTATTGACATGTTCACCCCAGCAAGGAGATTTTCTTTGTGTTTTTTTCCTTTTGTGTTTCTCGTTCTTCTCATTGAAGCGTCTGCGTAAAGGGAAGAACACTATTTTCCACTTTATTGTTGTATTTTTTTGAAGTCAGTTTGCAACCTTCATTTAGTGCTTCTTTTGAATTGGCTAGAGTACAAACTTCGTGTCTTGCAAGTAGACTATACGCTTCTCTCTTGTATTGTTGGCTAGAGTACAGACTTCGTGTCTTGCAAGTAGACTCTACGCCTTCTTTGATCCCTCAACTCTTTAGATCTGTCTTCGGGACTAACGGTTGGTTACTTCAATTTCATTGTTGCTTTTGCTCTAGATAGTATATTTTTGCAACAAAAGCTGCAATAATATCCAAGTTTTCGTATTATTTGTTGCAGTCAATAGTTGCAACGCTCATTATAACAACAAAAGTTAAAAATAAATTATTTATAGCCAATCAAACAGTTATTAAATAAAATTTGGATGAGATCTCCCTCGATCCCATCTTTTTCTTAAAAAAAAATCGGCAATAACTTTATTTTGGTAATTTCACTGAAATATGTTGGAAATTAAACTCGAAAGCTTATTTTTCAACCTATAACACTGAGAAAGCTTATTTTTCAACCTATAACACTGAGACAATCCGGGTGTTAAGAATATATACAATGTCACCTAAATAATTATAGTAATAAAAATTGAAAATAATCATTAATACCCTTTGAAGAAATTTAAAAAAACAATTAATTTGGCTATAAAATCATACCATAATAATATTAAAAAAAAAGTAAACTAGTCTAACACTAAGAGATCGACTCCTTTTTATCTTCAGACAAGTTCTTTGTGGTTTGATCTATATCAAATATCAGATCCAACCGGAACTTTACAAGTAAGAATAAAAACAACACTATAGAAAAATTAAAGCTTCGTAACATAGTGTTTAGACTTGGTTGGGTACAGCAATGTATTTGTCTGAATTTAATCCATAAGGATCTTCAATTTCAAGCACGTGCGGTTCTTCATCCACTTCTGAATCCAACCGAACGATCTCGAAGGAATCATCGGTGTCGGTATCGGTATCGAGTACGGTTTCCATTGAAGGAGTCGCAAATTCAGGTTCAGTAAGTTCAACTTCACGAGACGGTGCAATTGCTTCTACATCATCTTCTACGAGGTCGACAAACTCGTACTCGTCGTCAAGCACGGACTCAGCAACATAGTCAGCGACAGACTGCAGATCCTCCAGGCACTGTTTCCACTCATGCTGCCACTCGAGCCAAATCCTGTGTAGAACCGCCACGCGGTCGTCCGCCGATGGGTCCGTGCTTGCCGACAGAGTCGATTCCAACGCTTCTCCGAGCGCGTCCATTTGGCTGAAGCAGCGACTGGCCTCCTTCAACGCATCGTCAGAAGTTTGGCACATTTTCGTTGGACTAAATTTAGATGATGAATACTTAGAGATGTTTTGTTTTAGAGGACACCACCCTTCTTATATATACAATAACATTAAATCAGAAATAGAGTAGAATTAGGAAACCTACTCTTACATCAACAAGTGATTTTATATGATAATAAATTGCTAAATACAATATACTAATTCAGAAACATTAGTAGATTTAGGAAACCTAATCTTACACTAAAAAGTTATTTATATAGAATTCGGAGAACAAAATCATTCTCTGCGTGATCAAACTAGCACAATTTAGCTTACTTAAATATTGCTTGAACTGTAATTCCCACACCATTTCCTATAATAAAAAATTGGCTTATTGTGTAATCTGAATTTATGTGGTATATGGATTCAACCATGCATCAACTTGACTCGATTCCAGTCTTCATAACGCATTGTCATGGAAAGTATCTACAGAAAATTTGCGATAACGAAAAAAATTTATAAACAATTGGCTAAAACGAAATATATTTAGAAAATTTGGAACAACAATAGTTTCCGTCAAACTGTCTGGCGGAAATAGGATGGATGTAGGTTTTTATTGGTTTGGTTTTTAGTTTGGTCTTTTGGTTAGTTTTAGTTAGTTTGGTTCGGTTTATTTGAATTTGATTATTCTTTCTTGTATTCATATTATTATAAAAATCATAATATAACTAATAATAAATCATAATAGATATTTCATTTTCTATTTGATCTTTTAAAAAAAATCTATCTCCATCTTAAAATCTATCTATATTTGAAAATCTATCTCTATCTTAAAGAAATCTATAAAAATAATACTACTATTAATATTAAAATTAAAAGTAATATTTTTAAATATATATATTTGTTCTTAAAGATACATTTATTTTTTAAATATAAATTATTTTTTAGATTTATTTTGAAATATAGATTATTTTTTAGATTTGTTTTTGAAAAAAAATCTATCTCTATTTTAAAAAATAAATCAAGAGACAAGACTTGTTTTTTTTTTTCAAAAATAGGTAGATTTTTTTTAAAAAATAGATAAGAGTTTTTTAAAAACTAGAGATATATAGTTTTTTTTTTCTAAATTTTCGGATAGAGTTTGATTTACTTTTTTAAAAATAAATCTAAAAAAATAATCTATTTTTTTAAACAAATCTATGAAACAATATATAGATCAGGTTTAAGATAGAAACGGATTTTAAATATAGATCAGATTCCTTTAAGATAGAGATAGATTTTAAATATAAATAGATTTTAAGATAGAGATAGATTTTCTAAGACAAAATAGAAAATATATATTTATTGTTATTTGTTATTAGTTATAACTATAATTTTTGATAAGGATATAAAAAAATAACTAAATCCAAATAACCAAACAAAACAAACTAACAAACACAAAATTTAAAAACAAAACGAAGAAGGAAACCCCAATCCGGACGGACAAACAAAACCCCACCCTATTTCCGCCGGACAGTTTCATGTCCAATTTCCGCCAAACTATCTGTCGGAAACTATTGTTGTTCCAAATTTTCCAAACATATTTCGTTTTAGCCAATTTTCTATAAATTTCTTTCTTTATAGCAAATTTTCTGAAGTATCTATCATCTGCCTTCTCCCAAGACTCCATGATAAACTACTCAAGGGTTAAGAGCTGTCTATATATCAGCCAAGAATCATTTTGTTATGTTTATTATTAGAGTTAATTTGTCCAAATGGTGTCCGAGGAATGTCGTTATCGGCATTTTGGTGATTTAACTTCTTTGGTTAATTTGATAACTAAGTTTTGCATTTTTTTTAAATAGGTTCTGTTGGCGTTTTTGAATGGAGACGGTTAAAAATGAATATGTGATTTGATAACACGTCTTATTTTTCAGAGTTATTTTTGTCCTAACAAGCTGCTAGTTCGGTTATGGCGAAGACGACCTCCAGATTGAGTGCATTTGTGTTTATGTAGAATTTTTTCGAACACCAATAATCCTGTGGTAGTCCAACAACAAAAACTTGACAAAATAATCTTGAAAAATAAGACACGTGACCACATGTCCAATTTTAACGATTTCTATCCAAAAGTACCAACGGAACCAGTTCAGACATTCTTTAAACCAAAATTAATGTAAAGCTTAGGTACCAAATTTATCCATAAAAGTCAATCACCAAAATACTGACCAGAACTTTTCTCAGATACCATTTGAATAATTTAGCTTTATTATTTTTACATTTTATTGTAACTAACGTGTCATATTTTCTTCTAAAGTCCCACATAGTACTCAAGTAGCTAATATGTATCAAATGACCTCTCTTCCGAGTTTTGAGGAGTTGTTATTTTTAGATACCCGACGTTATGCACGGGACTTTCTGCACGATGCATTGTATGTCATTTGGGCCCACTGTCTCCAACTCCCACTTTTTTTATGAATGGAAGGAGTAATACGTTTCTGTAGCTCGATCCACTGACCTTCTGTCACCCCGTCAGTCAGGATCTTATGCCTCTCCCCATTGTTCGGTCCACTGATCTTCCCCCAACTGCCCAGTTTTGAGTTGTTAAAGCTTTTTTTTTTTGAAGGTAAATTCACTGCAGTTATCATTAAGAAACAGAGTTCATGTCATAAAGGACATGGGGAATAATACAAGAGGGGATATCTTCAAACGAAGATAGCAAAATTGAACTGTTGGATAATAATGCATAAGAAGCAAGATGGTGAGCGCTCTGGTTAGCACTCCTGTGGACGAAGAAGAATCTCAGATTCAGATCAGATGTCAAAGCCTTCATTGCATCTTTATGGTATGGCGAGCTCTCCAGAGAGGGATTATGTCAGTAAAATTGATTGCTTCAATCAAAAGCTTACAATCTCCTTCAATTGTGACATCTCTCAGGAATTCGTTGTTGCAGATGTCAAGTGCGAGATGAATCCCCATAGCCTCTGCTTCTAAAGGTGTTCCTCCAAATTCAGTCTTTGAAAGAGCTAGCTTAAAACGTCCATGAGAGTCATGCAGAAGAGCTCATGCAGACATTTCCCGTCCAGGTAGGCGCCGTCGTAGTTGATCTTCCAGTTATTGGGTAGAGGAGGTGTCCAAGTGGTAGCATGCTTGTCCATGATTGGAGCAATTTCCGTAGCAGGAAGGCTATTGTTGCAGTTGTCAAACTTCTTCTTCAAGCACATTGCACCTTCAAAGATATGTCTTCCATTGATTAGATGATGATCAAATAAAAATTTGTTCCTGGCTTTCCATATGCTCCAAATTTGATAGAAAAAAGATGAAATTTTATCTCGATCTCCTTCCTTTAGCAGGGTAGTGATATTAATTGATGAATAGTGGAGTCATCATGAATCAGAGATAATATCTCTGGATTGTGTTGCCACGAGATACCTGTTAAGGGGCAATGCAGAAGAAGATGATTAGTGGTTTCAGAGTGTACCTTGCATATAGGGCATGTTGCATCGATATGGCTGAGTCGACGATGAATATTGGCATTCGTAGGAAGAGAATTAGTAATGGCTCGCCAACCAAACATCACCACTCTAGGACTAATATGAGTAAGAGACCAAAGCTTCCTCCAATCATGAAATTCGTCCACCTCAGAATTGCTCATATCAGGAAACAGCCTACCTGAATTACTCGATAAGCTGATTTAGTGGTTAACACCCCATCAGCAGTATGAATCCACATAAGTTTATCAGTTTGACAGTTGGTCGACAGAGGTATTTTCAAAATAGTAGCTGCTTCAATAGGAGAGAATAAGATATGAATAAGATTTGCTTTCCATGAAAGGGAGTCTTTGTTAATAAGATCACAGACTCTTTGGACCCAATGATTACTGAAGGTGTATCCTTGCACTTTGTAATTAGGAAGACTTGGGACCCAAGGATCATTCCATATGTCAGTACAAGATCCATCCTCCACAGACCAGACTACATTCCCATAAGATAGTCTCTACTGCTCAATATACTGGACCATATACATGAAGAAGTATTGGGTGGCACTGTTGTCCAGAATGAATTCGACTGGAGATATTTGTTGCAGAGTAAGGTAGCCCATAATGACTCTGGTTGAGAGATGAATCTCCATGTAAGCTTAAGAAGGAGACTAAGATTTGTGATGTAAGGATCTCTAATACCAAGTCCCCCTTGATATTTTGGTTTAGTGAAGCAGCAATCTTGATCCTCGGTTTGCAATTTGAAAATTTGGAAGTTCAGTTTTGAAGTCGAAGTTCTTCTCCACTAAATCTGTTATGTTCTTTTCTTTCCCTTTTATATCTTTGTAACCTCACTAAATCAGCGGAAATATAGTATTAAAGAGTAGTGAAGTTTAATAATACCTTGAGTTTAATTTCTGAAGTTTAATGAATTGGATTGTTTATCGCAAAAAAGAAAAAAAAAAGTTTAATAATACCTTGAGTTTTCATATAGATAATATATAAGGTCATCTTCTGTATTATGTATTCTTAGTCTTTTATGGTGATTGATTATTTTATGTATCTTGTTGGTAAAATACATTCAAGTTCTTAAAAGAGTAATGGGAATTGATGCAACATCTGATTTTTTTTTTTTAAATTGATGTCAGAATGAAAGTAGACTTAAAAAAAATTTCGGAAATGAAAAGTAGACTTTAATTGATTACCTAAAATACAATAGTAAGTTATAATTTTAAAGGTCACTGGGATGGTTTGAATGCTTGGATGAGAGGAATTCTAATGTAACAGAGCACCCATTGACTAACATCAAGAAAATAAGTGAGTTATGGGCCAGTGAAGTCCCTTTCTGCTTGCTCGTAGTAGCGGCCAGAACAGCAGCAGATCCTGTTGCTGGAACGATTGGTTCTTTCTCATCCAACACGTGATCAACATCCACGAGTTGAAGGTTCAGAGTCACCTTTCGCTTCCAGATCTGGAAGTGTTCACCATCGAATTTCTCCAACTTGTTAAAGCCGGTATCGACAAGCGAAGCACGAGTGTTTTCCATCGAATCGTATAGCTTTGAGATTGTTAGTCCCTTGACGAACAATCGATGGAAAAACACGAGTTCAGAAACAATTGTAAAGACAATATTTCCGGCAACAACACCCTAAAGAAGGTGATGTTGTATTACGAGAATCTAAAAAGATTATTTCGTAATATTTCTCGAAGGCAACAGAACCGTATAACGTCTAAAGAGAAGCGACGGTATTCCCGAAGGCAACAAGAGATGATCAACAACAGTTGAGTCTCAGATTCTCGAAGGCAACAGAAAGAGGGAGGAAGAAGAAGAACGGATCTCGCTGAGGTGTAGAACACCGGCGCTCAAAGCTATACCCGCAGTACGGATAAGCTCCCAGGAACCAGCAAGTTCAGGAGAACTTCTGGAACGCTCGTAAGTCAATATTTGAGACTTGAACAGGCTTCCTGGACTTAACAGACTCCCTTAACTCTCTTCTTGGTACATCTTTCAAAGGAGGCCAAGGGGCTCTATTTATAGAGTGGAGTTGAGACTTCACCTCTTCTCCTATCCGATGTGGGACTAAAATACCAATACTCAAAAATAGAGTTTGATATTTTAGATCATCCCACAATCAGCATAGAAGTGTGCCAGTCCACGCCTACCCCCCGAACACTCCCGTGCATGCACGAGACATCCTGGAGTCCGTGTCCGAGTCCGAGTCCGCACAACAAAAATTAACTTTCATCCTTCTAGAAAAATACTTCCACATGGCACAAACTTGTGCCCCACTACACCTCATGTGCACACCTCAACACAAGCAATGCATTATATTGAGATACTCACCATTTGGTGTAGCCGATGTGAAACTATCTTTTCTAGTCCAAAGGCAAAAATACCAACAATCCCCCACATATCTCAATATATGGGTTGAGCGTTCCCCACAGTGATTGTCCATCATGCATTAGGAGAGATGTCGCTACGACTTGAATCTTCCCGCATAGGTTAAATGACAGCATGATACAAGAATGGACTAAGCCTTGAATTCTGCACCATAACTGTAATTCTTCCTACTCACATAATGACATCAACTGTGCTTCTGGCTGCACATTGAAGGCCTTGTGCCAGCCTGGTTTCAGTGTATAATTTTGGGCGTCTACAAGCTTACCCTCAAGAGACGGCCTGTTATCTCTTTCCATACACTATAGGTGAGTTCTTTATAAAGAGTCATGGCATGAAGCATTGTGCTTCTTTGCGGTGCTACGCCGCTATGACATGGCTTAAAGCCGAGGCTTTACCCCACCTGGGTACCTCATCGTAGTGTCATACTACTGTAGCATGAGGTCACAAGCCCCTTTGTAGTGCCAAACTACCCAGCATGAAGCCTTGCGCTTCCGTGCGGTGTTACGCCGCTATGACATGGCTTGCGAAGCCGAGGCTTTACCCTACCCGGTACCTCTTCGTGGTGTCATGCCACTGTAACATGAGGACATCGTCCTCTTTGTAGTGCTGTCTACCTCTCTTTATTACGATTATCATACAACATTAGGCTACCTGCCTATTTGCGGTGCTACTCCGCTATGACTTAGCTTGCAAAGCCGAGGCATTATCCCTACCTGGGAACCTCATGGTGGAGTCACCCCACTGTAGCATGGAGTTTCACTCCTTGTAGTGCTGCTCTACCGTGCTTCCTGTAAAGCACACCAGGCATTCACTCTGCCTGAGAACTCATTAAGGCGTTTAAGCTAACCTTCCCACAGGATCAATTTTCTGCAGAAAATACATAGTAGACAACAGTGGTTATGGGTCCGTAACCCTTCCATGTTCCGCAGAACAAGTACCCACTGTTAACTGATATTATTCTAGTCAATAATCCTCCTTTGAACCAAAAATTAAATGTCTAGTAGATTTCTCTTTGAACCAATAACATAAAATTTTATGGTAGGATTACAATAACACAATATCAGAAAGTCTTCAAGCCCATCTTCCTTGCTGTGTCCTCGACCAGCTGACGCTTGAGACCCTTCGTGAACGGATCCGCCAGGTTTTCCTGACTCCGAACATCGATCACTGCAATGACGCCCCTTTTGATGAGATCGTTCACTGCTCTGTGCTTCAACCACACAGTCCTCTTCTTTCCGTTGAAGAGTTCATTTGATGCCACTGCTGCTGCCGCCTGGTTGTCACAGTATATCGGTATTGCCGGTATCTGAGCCCCAACCACCGGAAGATCAAACATGAGCTCCCGAAGCCACTCTGCTTCATCTGCAGCAGCATCCAATGCAAAGAATTCAGATTCCATGGAGGAGCGAGATAACATAGTCTGCTTCTTCGACTTCCACGATATAGAAGCTCCGCCCATGGCGAATACGAATCCACCTGTGGAATACTCGCTCTCCATATCTGAACACCAGCTAGCATCACTGAAGCCTTCCACTACTGACGGATCTCCACTGTAGTATAGTGCATATGTCTGAGTCTTCTTGAGATATCTCATAACATGTTTCACAGCTTTCCAATGCTTTACGCCTGGATTGCTCGTAAATCGACTCAGCATTCCCACTGCAAAGGCTATGTCAGGCCTTGTGGCAGTAGTAGCGTACATCAAACTTCCGATGACGCTAGCGTACTCCAACTGTCTGACGCTCTCCTTCGAATTTGGCTCCAGTTTCAGATCACTCCTGTACGGTGTATCAATAATAGGAAGATCTTGATACCCGTAGCGAGTGAGCATCTTCTCAATGTAATGAGACTGTGACAGCGCTATTCCATTGCCTGTTCGGATGATCTTGAGCCCCAAGATTACGTCAGCATCCCCCAAGTCCTTCATACTGAACTTGGTCGAGAGAAATTTCTTTGTCTCTGTGACGCAGCTTAAATCCGTACCTAGGATTAGCATGTCGTCCACGTATAGACAAACGATTACTCCTCTTCCGTCAGAAAACTTCGTATAGACACACTTGTCTGTTTCACTGACCCTGTAGCCATTTGACCTTATCACCTTGTCAAACTTCTCATGCCACATTTTGGGAGCTTGCTTCAAACCATACAGAGACTTCATCAACTTGCAGACTTTGTCTTCCAGACCTCTGACGACAAAACCTTCTGGTTGTTGCATGTAGATCTCTTCGGTCAGCTCGCCATTAAGGAATGCCGTTTTCATATCCATCTGATGTATCACCAGCTTGTGTATTGCTGCTAAAGCAATTAACAATCTGATAGTTGTCATCCGAGCTACTGGAGCATAAGTGTCAAAGTAGTCGATCCCCTGCTTCTGAGCAAACCCCTTGGCCACTAGCCTGGCCTTGAACTTGTCAATGGTTCCATCTGCTTTCATCTTCTTCTTGAAGATCCATTTGCATCCGATGGGTCTTGCTCCTTCTGGTAGGTCGACCAATACCCATGTGTTATTGGAGGTGATTGAGTCAATCTCGTTGTCAATCGCCTCCTTCCAGAATATAACATCTCTGGTCTTCATTGCCTCATCATAGGTAAGCGGATCTGCTTCCACATGATAGGTGACGAAGTCATCTCCGAAGTCTTTCGGCCTCCTCGCTCGCTTAGTTGAAGGCTCAGCGAGTTCTGGTTCAGCTGGTGTCTCTTCGACAACAGCTCCATTTTGGACTACTGGTTCGATAAAGACCTCTGTCTGCTTCGCACCCTCATTATTCTCCGGAATGTCCGCGAGAACAATGTTCTTGTGCCTTGCAAACTTTTCTTCAAAATATTCAGCATCGTGAGATTCGATGATATGATATGACTCGATATCAAGGAATCTCCGAGCATCACTCTTCTCGGCATACCCCAGGAAGATCGCCTTAGTAGTCCTTGTCCCCAGCTTCTGAATCTTTAGATCCGGGAGCTTCACATAAGCCAGGCACCCCCACACTCGAATGACATTCAGGTTGGGTCTGACTTTGAACCAGAGTTCATGAGGAGTTATGTCGGAAGTTGCATATGGCACTCTGTTCAGAATGAAAGTGGCCGTTAATGCAGCTTCTCCCCAATAGCACTTTGGAAGACCCGCAGTCAACAACATGGAGTTCATCATCTCTGTCAACGTTCTGTTCTTTCTTTCTGCTACTCCGTTGGATTGTGGAGAATACGGAGCCGTCGTCTCGTTGATGATTCCATGTTCTTTGTAGAATGATGAGAATTCATGAGACCTATATTCCCCACCTCGATCACTCCTTAACCTCTTGAGTTGTTGTCCAGTTTGCCGCTCAGCCTCGGCCCTGAACTTCTTGAACTTCTCGAATGCTTCGTCTTTAGACTTTAGCAAGTAGACGAAAGCATACTTTGAGAAGTCATCGATGAAAGTAATGAAATACTTCATCCCGACCTTTGTAGAGAATTGTTTGAAGTCACAGATATCTGAGTGAACCAACTCCAGAAGATCTGTGCTTCGATGGACCCTGTGGAAGGGTTTCCTAGTGATCTTCGTCTGAGCACATACTTCGCATTTCTCTACCTTACCCCCACACTTGGAGATAAGTCCTAGACTAGACATTCTGTTAATTCTTTTACAATGAACATGTCCTAGTCTATTATGCCACAACTCAAGAGAATAATCAGAAAAAGTGATAGCATTTATATTATCATGCTGGGTTACAACAAGCTGAATCTTGTACATTCCTTCAGTTTGGAAAGCTTTCCCGAAGAATGTACCCTTCTTGGACATCACCAACTGGCCAGCATTGATGTCCATCCTCAAGCCTGCGTTGCAGAGCAGGCTCCCAGAGATCAGGTTCTTTGCGATTGCAGGAACATGCTTCACACCTTGAAGCGTCAGAATGTTCCCCGATGTAAGCTTCAGCTCCACCGTCCCGATCCCCAGTACTTCAGCTTGTGCCTGGTTCGCCATCATGACTTTCTCGGAAGTAGGCTCATAGGTGACGAAACAGTCCTTGTCTGAACAGACATGACATGTCGCGCCAGTGTCTATCCACCAGTCCAAGTCTGCCCCCCACAGTTGCAACCTGTGATATCATGGCAACCTGATTAGTAACCAAAGAAACCTTGTTAGGCTCACCTTGCTCTTTGGGCTTGGACTTGCACTCACTTTTATAGTGACCCTTCTTGCCACAGTTGAAGCAAGTCACATGGGACTTGGACTTCTGTTGTTTGAATCATGGACCCTTCACTTTCAGATTTGAGAAGTCCTTCTTCTTGTGGTGAGAAGCCGCCTGCTTCACTTTGTTCTCTCTGGTGGCTTGAACCAGATTCGCCGTTGCTAGTTGCTTGGACAGGACGTCCAACTTCTGTTGAGAGCGCATCTCGTCCTCAACATGAATCTCGCTGAGGAGATTATCCAGGCTAATCTCCATCTTCTTCCTATGCATCCTTGCATAGATGGTGCTCCATCCTGGAGAAAGTTTTGCCACGATCCCTCCAACGACGAACTTGTCGACGAGGGGCATGCTATCGTCCTCCAGTTTCTGGTGCAGCTTCAGGAACTCTTTCACTTGGGGCAGCATGGTCTTCTCGTCTTCAAAGACCCATTTGTGGTATTTTTCAACCATGAACATCTTCGACCGGGCCTCGTCGTCGTCATACAGCTTCCCCACGGACTCCCAGATCTCTTTGGCAGAAGTCTTCTTTGTGTAGGACTCGGCCAGAGAGTCTTCCATGGAATTCAGGATCAGCAACCTTCATATGCTGTTATCCTTTTTCCACTTCGTCTGCTTGCTCGTAGCAGCGGCCAGAACAGCAGCAGATCCTGTTGCTGGAACGATTGGTTCTTTCTCATCCAACACGTGATCAACATCCACGAGTTGAAGGTTCAGAGTCACCTTTCGCTTCCAGATCTAGAAGTGTTCACCGTCGAATTTCTCCAACTTGTTAAAGCCGGTATCGACAAGCGAAGCACGAGTGTTTTCCATCGAATCGTATAGCTTTGAGATTGTTAGTCCCTTGACGAACAATCGATGGAAAAACACGAGTTCAGAAACAATTGTAAAGACAATGTTTCCGGCAACAACACCCTAAAGAAGGTGATATTGTATTACGAGAATCTAAAAAGATTATTTCGTAATATTTCTCGAAGGCAACAGAGCCGTATAACTTCTAAAGAGAAGCGACGGTATTCCCGAAGGCAACAAGAGATGATCAACAACAGTTGAGTCTCAGATTCTCGAAGGCAACAGAAAGAGGGAGGAAGAAGAAGAACGGATCTCGCTGGGGTGTAGAACACCGGCGCTCAAAGCTATACCCGCAGTACGGATAAGCTCCCAGGAACCAGCAAGTTCAGGAGAACTTCTGGAACGCTCGTAAGTCAATATTTGAGACTTGAACAGGCTTCCTGGACTTAACAGACTCCCTTAACTCTCTTCTTGGTACATCTTTCAAAGGAGGCCAAGGGGCTCTATTTCTAGAGTGGAGTTGAGACTTCACCTCTTCTCCTATCCGATGTGGGACTAAAATACCAATACTCAAAAATAGAGTTTGATATTTTAGATCATCCCACAATCAGCATAGAAGTGTGCCAGTCCACGTCTACCCCCCGAACACTCCCGTGCATGCACGAGACATCCTGGAGTCCGTGTCCGAGTCCGAGTCCGCACAACAAAAATTAACTTTCATCCTTGTTGGATTTAATCCTTTTTCCTTCTAGAAAAATACTTCCACATGGCACAAACTTGTGCCCCACTACACCTCATGTGCACACCTCAACACAAGCAATAGGGGTGGGCACGGGCCGGGCCGGGCCCAAATTATGAAGATCCGAACCGGACCCGTTTTTTGACGGGGCGGGGCGGGGCGGGCCTAAAATTTTTTGGAACCGAATTGGACCCGGCCCGTTTGAAACGGGTCCAATCCGGGACAACCCGCGGGTCCAAACGGGTCATGCACATTTGTTTAACATGTACATCAGTACAAAAATCCAACTGAAATGTTATAACTTACATGAAACATTAAAATAATAGATTTTCACATATCATAATATATTAATATATGACAAGATAACTGAAGCCTTCACATATCAGTCTGAAGGAAGACACAAGGAAGGAAGACACAAGGAAAAGAAATAACTGAAGCCTTCCTTTCTTTTCACATATCAGTCTGAACTCTGAAGGATGACATATGCAAAAATCTTGAGTTTCAAAAACTCCCAAAGCAATATACAAATAATACAATTCACTTTTACACTTTCCATTCCAATATTTGATGAAGTGCATTGCTTCAGCCTGGGAGAACTTTATCAAGTCTTGGCACTGGGAGTCTGGGATAACTTTATCAAGTCTTAGTCTTGGCACCTCCAACCGGGAAGCATGCATTTGAACTCAATATCTTTGAGTGACTCAAGTCTCAGCTTGTATACTGGACTACTGCTACTGCTAGGTTTTTTTTTTAAGTTTAGAAATTTTAGTAAAATTACCATTTTACCCCTTCAAACGGGCCGGGCCGGGGCCCCGTTTGCTTGCAAATGATGACCCGCCCCGGCCCGTTAATATAATAGGATCCGCCCCGCCCCGCCCCGTTTATAATTAAAAATTTCAGAACCGGCCCGTTTGGCAATTATACGGTTCGGGACGGGTCGGAACCGCGGTTCCTCGAACCGTATGCCCACCCCTAACAAGCAATGCATTATATTGAGATACTCACCATTTGGTGTAGCCGATGTGGGACTATCTTTTCTAGTCCAAAGGCAAAAACACCAACACCTTCCTTGCGGCTGAAACAAAATATTTTGAAGGCCTGAGCTGTTATGATCAAAGCCTCCAAGCGGAGCTGGAAGCCATCGGAGTTGGGATTGAACTAGCTCGAAGTTTGAATAACTGCAACATCAGCATTGAAGGAGATTCATTAATTGCTTTCAGGATCTTTAAAGGGGACTCTCGACTAATACCTTGGAGACTTACAGGCTTGATCCAGTCTATCATGAAAGAGTTATCTGCTTGTCAAAATATCAATTTATTATTTGTTAGAAGATCTGGTAATAAGGTTGTCCATATTTTAGCTGGGCAAGCCATGTTGAATAAATCTACTGCTAGGCTCCTCTCTCCCCCTCCTTGTATTGACCAGGCCCTACTTGAGGACTGTTCTCCGATTGTGAACACTTCTATTTGATTTATTATAAAGGTTCCTTTTCCTAAAAAAGAAAAAAAAAAGAAAAAAAAAATAAGTGGATAACAACAAATAAATGGATGCCCTCATCCAAATACACACAATTTCTATCACTTCTTTTAGAAGTCTATCATTTCATTCGGCTACAAAATATACCAGAGGGAGAGATAATGATAGAATTTGTGTTCATTTAGATAAGGATATCGATTGATTTGTGGTTATCCACTGCTAATTCTCATCCTTTTTTGTTACTTTCAAATCCTACAAAATCCTAATCAAAGTCCCCTAACTAAATTACATTCAAGTTACTTCGTCTCCATATCCAATCTCACCCAGATAACTCAAATCCAAACAGAATAATTCAAATTTAAACAAAATATATTCCCCTAACTAAATTATTTCTAGTCCTAAGTTATAATTTACCTCTACCTATAGCAGGCTTTTCACAAGCCGCCTTCTTGTATATTGGACTATATCCGCAATGATATGGTCTATAATTGTTTCATAAAAATTTAATTGCCATAAATTTTGAATACAAGCACAATTCAAAGTGTAACTAAACTAGCAGTTCATATCCAAACCAATTTTCTTTTTCTTTCCTTCAGCACTATTTTTTTTTTTCTGTCATAAAGAATATGGAAGAATATAATTGAGAGAATTTTGTGGCTGTCCTCTCCCTGCACTGGAGAATTTTTTGAAACATTAAGCCCTCGTTTGGTTACCAGAATTTTTGCTTGAAAAAGGAAAGTTATTAGTGGTTCCCCCATCAATCTAAGGAATCACTTTCTCTCGAACTTTTCTGCATTTATTAAAAAAATTCTTTACCAAAATATTGCTGCTCAAAAGTATAATTTACCATTTTTATCCATAATATTTTTTAGACAAAAAAATTCTTGAGTAATATGTTTTCTCATTAGCACAAGGGTATTATTGAAAAATTGACTTGATTTTGTTTCCTTTCGTTACAAACACCAAACACAAAATGAAAAATAAAGATATATTCCGGCAATAATCTCGATCTTTCCAAACACCGGAAAGAAAAATTGATGAAAATTACAATTTTCTAAAGGAAAGAAAATACCAAAGAATCAATTTCCTTTCCTTTCCATTCTGCGAACCAAACGAGACCTAGGGTACAAGTTTAACAAACAAATCCAATACAACTTCTGATTTATCTTACGGGCTCTTAGGTCGTTATAATTGTTGGTGGTGTTTTCCACTTTCTTTTGGGAGCTTTAGTCCCACATTGGAAAACTTTCAAAGTGTATACCTCAATATATAGTTATGCTTGTGTTGGAATATGCACATGGAGTATGGTGACCCATGGTTGATTTCCTAGAGGGATAAGTTAAAAATTACAAAAAACAAACCTTTGTTTTGCCACTCACTTTGGAAATCCATAGGAGCTAGCGACTTGGACTCGGGCGTAGGACGCTAAGTGGTGCTTGGCGCATTGGTTCGGCCACTTTCGGCGTGCGCCGTCAGCGTGCATCACGCAGCGGTGTTTCTGCTAGCAGCGTGCGACGCGCTGTGGCGTATGTGCATTGGGAGTATGCGAGCAGATCCAGCTGTAAGAGCGTGGCATGGGCGGGGTAGGCGGCGCTGTCAGAGCTTAGCGCGTTGCACTTTGCTGTGTCGGCGCACGGATCCGGATATCGTGGGATTGGTCGGCCTGTGCCCATGCACCGATGAGCATTCCCATGGGCGCATGGGTGCCAGCCAGCTGTATAAATAGAGAACCCCCTCCTGCAGTTCAAGTGGTTGGAAGAAAGAGAAAGTGAGACAACTAAATTATTGGCTAGAGTGCAAACTTCGTGTTGTTGGCTAGAGTCCTCTCTCTCGTGTTTTTCGCTAGAGTGCAAACTTCGTGTCTTGCAAGTAGACACTACGCCCTTCTTTGATCCGTCCACTCTTTAGATCTGTCTTCGGGACTAACAGTTGTAATTGGTTACTTCAATTTCAATGTTGATTTTGCTCTAGATAGTATATTTTTGCAACAAAAGCTTCAATAATATCCATGTTTTTATATTATTTGTTGCAGTCAAGATAGTTGCAATGCTTATTATAACAATAAAAGTTAAAAATAAATTATTTATAGCCAATCAGACAATTTTTAAATAAAATTTGGATGAGATCTCCCTCGATTCCATCTTTTTCTTAAAATAAAAATCAGTAATAACTTTATTTTGGTAATTTCACTGAAATATGTTGGAAATTAGACTCGAACTCAAAGCTTATTTTTCGACATATAACACTGAGACAATCCGGGTGTTAAGAATATATACAATGTCACCTAAATAATTATAGTAATCAAAATTGAAAACAAATATTAATACCTTTTGAAGAAATTAAAAGAAACAATTAATCGGGCTATAAAATCATAACATAATTAAAAAAAAGAAGAAGGAGAAACTAACACTAAGGGATTGATTCCTTTGTTTAACTCCACAGACAAGTTCTTTCCGGTTTAATCTATATCAAATATCTATTTCTAAAAAATAATGATATTTGTCCCTCCAAACTGTACCTCCAAACCGTCCCTTCTTATGTGGCAACTGACGTGAAAGGTGGCATGGCAAATTTTAAATTAAAATTAAAATTAAAATTAAAATTAAAATTAACATAAAACTAACATTAAAATTAATGTTAACGTTAACATTAAAATTAGTATTAACGTTAACATTAACAATAATATTAATATTAACATTAACATTATTATTAAAATCAACATTTACATTAATATTAACATTAATTAATATTAATATTAATATTAATATTAGTATTAAATTAACATTAACATGAATATTAACATTAATTAATATTAACATTAAATTAACATGGACAAAATTGGATAATTAACTTTTTGGGTTAAAATTTGTCATGTCATCGGCCATGTCAGATGACACATAATATTATTTAACATGCCACGTCAGCTGCCACATAAGGAAGAATGTATTGGAGGAACAATTTGGAGGTATGAATAACATTACTCATTTCTAAAAGATATAAAGAATATCCAATTACAAGTAAAAACAACACTATGAAAAATTAAAGCTTCGCTAACATAGTGTTTAGACTGGGTTGGGCAGGCAATGTACTTGTCTGAATTTAACCCATAAGGATCTTCAATTTCAAGCATGTGCGGTTCTTCATCCGCTTCTGAATCCAACCGAACGATCTCTAAGGAATCATCGGTATCGGTATAGAGTACAATTTCTATTGAAGGAGTGGCAAAATCAGGTTCAATAGGTTCAACTTCACGAGACAGTGCAATTGCCTCTACATCATCTTCTACGATGTCGACAAACTCGTACTCATCGTCAAGCACGTATTCAGCAACAGACTCAGCGACAGACTGCAGATTCATTTTTTTTCCTAAAATGGTGGAAAATGAAACTTGTCCAACCTATAGGAAAATATCATTTTCCATGGAAAATAACTATTTTTCATGGAAAATAATGACAATCAAACACTCAATTAAGTTTTCCATGTAAAATTTTTAGAATTTCATGGAATTAATTTCTTTTCCACATATTTTCCACCTTGCATTCAAACACACCCTTAGACTCGAACTCAAAGCTAATTTTTCTACATATAACACTGATGACAATCCCGGTGTTAAGAATATATACAATGTCACCTAAATAATTATAATAATAAAATTTGAAAACAAATATTAATACCCTTTGAAGAAATTAAAAGAAACAATTAATCGGGCAATAAAATCATACCATAATGAAAAACAAGAAGAAGGAGAAACTAACACTAAGAGATTGATTCCTTTTTTTAACTCCACAGACGAGTTCTTTCCGGTTTAATCTATATCAAATATCTATTTCTAAAAGATATAAAGAATATCCAATTACAAGTAAAAACAACACTATGGAAAAATTAAAGCTTCGCTAACATACTGTTTAGACTGGGTTGGGTCAGCAATGTATTTGTCAGAATTTAACCCATAAGGATCTTCAATTTCAAGCATGTGCGGCTCTTCATCCACTTCTGAATCCAACCGAACGATCTCGAAGGAATCATCGGTATCGGTATCTGTATCGGTATCGAGTACAGTTTCCATTGAAGGAGTGGCAAATTCAGGTTCAGTAGGTTCAACTTCACGAGACGGTGCAATTGCTTCTACATCATCTTCTACGATGTCGACAAACTCGTACTCGTCGTCAAGCACGAACTCAGCAACAGAGTCAGCGACAGACTGTAGATCCTCTAGGCACTGTTTCCACTCGTGCTGCCACTCGAGCCAAACCTTGTGCAGAACCGCCACGCGGTCGTCCACCGATGGGCCCGTACTTGCCGACAAAGTCGATTCCAGCGCTTCTCCAAGAGCGTCCATTTGGCCGAAGCAGCGACCGGCCTCCTTCAACGCATCCTCCCAAGTTTGGCACATTTTGGTAGGAATAAATTTAGATGCTGAATACTTAGAGATGTTTTTATTTTACAGGACACTGCACCTTCTTATATATACAATTACATTAAATCAGAAATAGAGTAGAATTAGGAAACCTACTTGATTTATATGATAATAAATTGATAAATACGATATTCAAGATATGAACTAATAATTCAGAAACATAGTAGAATTAGGAAACCTAATGTTATATTAACAAGTGATTTATATGGTAATAACTAATAATATACATATTGAAAAATAAAAACTGCAAATGTCCAAAATCCGATCTGAGAAGAAGCAGCATCGTTGGGGTTTTCGATGGAAGAGTGGAGTGGTAATGGGAAGAAAAGCGAGAATTTGTTGAATTTGTGAGTCTATATAGATATTCGGAGAAGAAAATCATCTGTGCCTAAGTTTTCTCTGCAATGATCATAACGCATTGTCATGGAAAGTATTCTATCATCTGCCTTGTTCCATGACTCCATTCAAAGTCCTAAGCCTAATCTTCAATAACTGAACTCCCCTCCAATCCAAATTACATTACTCATCCTGATCCAATTTCACCTAAGATCATCTCCAATGGTGATTTCTAAAATTGAGTTCTTATCCTACTTGGCATTGTATTTTAAGGAGATTTCTATCCTAGTTGGAAGAGTTTCTACATAGAAATTGTACATATACAAAAAATGCTCTCCAATGGTTTTCCATTTCTATCCTATGTGTCACATAGTAAAAGGACTAATTTAATGGTGTGGGGCCCAACAATAATTATCATGAGAGATAGGAAAATTTCTATGAGAGTTTCTACATGTAGAAACCCTCCTAGAAAGTTTCCATCCTACATCGTTGCCACCTAGGATAGAAATGGTAATAGAAACTATCATTGGGAGAAGTTTTTTCTAAAATGGATTTCTTCCATAGAAATAGGGAAGATAGAAACCCCCATTGGAGATGGTCTAAATTGTTAGAAAATTTTTTTTATCATCATGAAAAATGGAATAACAAAAAAAAAAAAAAAAAAAAAGATTAGAAATACCGGTCTACGGGGAAGTCATGCACGAAGCACTGCCCTAAGAGATTTTCGAGGTCTATGTGCAGACATCATCTCGAATCCTCCTAGTGGTAAAACCCCCATGCTACCGGCTTTCCGTCACCACACACGGTTTCGGAAGAACGGCCCGAACTTAGCTCTTGCCCAGAGTAGGAGAGATTGAAATAGAAAAGTATAAATCATATGGTAGTAATTTTTGGAGGAAGAGAAGGAGGAGAATCATGTGGTTGTTCCTTTCAAAGATATCTCTTCAACAAGACAAAGTAAGCATTATATAGACAACCCTTAACCTATAGAATTAATATAATTTATTAGGATTAAACAATCAATAAAGTGGATAATAATGGACAACCCTTAACCTATAGAATTAATATAATTTATTAGGATTAAACAACCAATAAAATGGATAATAAAAGGTAATAGTTAATATGAATTAACATCAATACAATAAAAGTCATTAAAAGTTGGTTTTTTACAAATTCATACAACAATCCCCCCCCCCCCCCCCCCCCCCCCCCCAAAAAAAAAACCAACTTTTGAAAATAGAGAACAATGTTCAAAAGATTAGAGAGAAATTTTTTTTGGACAAATGAATACTATGCAATAGGTGAGATGGACTACAGCCTTGAATCTCACTTAGTGACTATTGTCTTTATCTGAAGAAGTACTTGATGGACTACGCCTTGAATCAGACTTCTTGAATCAGATACAGAAAATAACACACATAGTATGCTAGAGGTTCTTGGGTCTGTCGGGGTGGCGCTTTTGATTGGTCATGCGCACTTTTCCATAATTCATGAGAGTTGTCTGGGATCGCCCTGTTCCATAGTCGCGACCTTCACGACCTCTCACATAGGTAAGTCCTCCAAGGGTTGGTGATTGGAGTCAACCCTGCATAATCATGCTTGGACCTATTAAGAGTTCTAAAACTCATCCTAACCAAATCACACCGGAACACTGTCACCATAGGGATGGGGAATCATTGTACACATGTACAGCCACTTGGGCATTATTTTAATGAGATTTTAATCTCGGGTCAGTGTTCCATAAAGTCACCTTAGTCCAGCTTGTTTCTACCCATTGAACCGGCTTCTTGGGATCTCCAGTCAGACTCGGTTAGGTTGCCACTGCTGGTGACTTACTTATGGGCTTAACCCCATCCCCCTCGATGAATCTAGGATTAATTTCCTAGACATACTCTTCGTCAAGAGTAAACAGACTCTTCGTCAAGAGATCTGTAAATTTCTTTTATGACTTTTATAGTCATGAACGACGTTTTGCCTTTTAGGATCTTTAAGACTTGATGTGCAGCTGCAGGTCCCTGTTCATCTTAGAACTCACAAAAACATGCTTTAGTAGTTTTTGTAGCAAATTGATTATCATAATTTATTTAAAAATCAAACGACATGTACATAAATTTGTATATACATAATAAAATTGTTTGAGCAATTCAGCTCCAACACAAGCTACGTTTAAAATTACCGTTTCAGAGTCTAGTTATGATAGTTTGTCACATGGACCTATCATCTTATGAGTATCTAACTTGTTTCACAAGTGAACCCTTATACTCCTTCCAATGCTCAACATGGTTCTATAGCATTTTAAAAAATTAGTCATATAATGACTCACATAAAGCATATAGATCAGGCTTAGTGTCATCAGAATTATGTAATTCAATCAATTGCTGATATCATGCTTAGGATAGTGAGCCAAAACTTATCTGACTCTGTCACCTCTTAAAGTATGACATAGTAACTTTCAGTGTTTGCTCTAAAAACTTATCTTTATGAGCCATGTTTGTAAAGATGACAGTCTAAAGTATTATAATAATAGTTTAAGTGATTTTGCTAATTAACCTTAAAAAATCTTTAGTCTATCAAGTGTTGATTAACTTGGGTTAGCTGTAGGGGCCGGTTCCCAGCTAGCGGAGGTCCACGGGGGACGATTAAGTACCGTGTCGCTTAGGGCTATTTACGCCTGGTTGACAGAAGGACCATTTCGGCTTGTACCCAAAATAATCTCAACTTTTAAAACTTTAGATTTAAAGGAATTTGCAATTTCACTAACTATTTTTCTTTTGACTAAATTATTTGAACATCATCTAAACTATAATAATATGATCATTTAAGGTTCAAACATGCAAATCAATCATTTAACATCACCATAATCAATATATACAAACCAAGAAATTTGGCTCACACACTCCATAATATATATTTGTCCAACTAAACTTGGGATCAAAATGAATAGAATATGTCGGTAAATATAAAAATTACCTTTCTTGATTGTCGGAGTATTTATGTACCTCTTGATTTCGGCTTAGCAATAGAACTTCAGAAGATGTCATTTTGTACATCATTTTAGATAGTTCCATTATTCTTGCTTCACCCTTAGCATGTTTGAGCCTTTTCTAACACGTCAAAATCCCTAATATCTTTGACTTGAAGAGAGAAATATTTAGAATGAGTACAAAACCTTTTTTCGTCACTGATAGCATGTTCTTTTCCAAAAAATAAAAAATATCTTTGAGGATTCTACCTTCAAGAGAATAGAAGTTAGTTTGCATATTAGCAAGAAATATATATAACTAAAATAATGTACAAACTTGTTCATTCTAGCACTACAATACAATTTGTCTATACATAGGTACATAACAAACAGTCGTCTATGTTATATGGAGCACATATATGTACATAATTTCTACATATATTGTGAGGTTTCATTCACTTTAGAATAAGTCACAATTTGTAAAAGTTTGTAAACTACAACAACACTTAACAACAAATAAGATTAACATAAGTTTCTAATAAATATTAATCCTCAATAGATTTGCATTAGAACTTGTATAGTTCACCCATTGGCTTCAATGTTGCCAATTTGTATCATGACATAATTGCTAACATTTGTTAGCATATTACCATGTTCCACAAATTAGATTTGCCAATTCTAAAATCTTATTGACAATCTCAAAATAACGAATTATTTCAAACCCAATATGTAGTAGCATATCATTATTTTGTAAAAAACGAAAAATCTCTTAGATTGTTAGAATTTTTTTTATCATCATGAAAAATGGAATAACAAAATAATAAAAAAAAGATTAGAAATACCGGTCTACGGGAAAGTCATGCACGAAGCACTGCCCTAAGAGATTTTCGAGGTCTATGTGCAGACATCATCTCGAATCCTCCTAGTGGTAAAACCCCCTTGCTACCGGCTTTCCGTCACCGCACACGGTTTCGGAAGAACGACCCGAACTTAGCTCTTGCCCAGAGTAGGAGAGATTGAAATAGAAAAGTATAAATCATATGGTAGTAATTTTTGGAGGAAGAGAAGGAGGAGAATCATGTGGTTGTTCCTTTCAAAGATATCTCTTCAACAAGACAAAGTAAGCATTATATAGACAACCCTTAACCTATAGAATTAATATAATTTATTAGGATTAAACAACCAATAAAGTGGATAATAATGGACAACCCTTAACCGATAGAATTAATATAATTTATTAGGATTAAACAACCAATAAAATGGATAATAAAAGGTAATAGTTAATATGAATTAACATCAATACAATAGAAGTCATTAAAAGTTGGTTTTTTACAAATTCATACAACAAACTCAATTCCAAACAAAATAATTCAAACTTAAGCAAAATATTTCCCCTAACTAAATATATCAAATTCTAAGTTAAAATTTCTACATAGAAACTCTACCAACTAAATTTCCTTAAAGTAGAAAGCCAAGCAGGATAGAAACTCAATTTCAGAAATCTGGAGATGGCCTAATATCCAGTCAGGGCCCTTGGCTAATCCGATCTAATCCTTGCATCCTTGTAATCCCGCAGCCAAATCTCTCAGCCACCATCCTCACCATTGCCGACTCATACCATTGCACAACCTCCCCGTCAGACCATGACATCAAGGGCGTACCCACATAGAATTCTGGGGTGGGCTCAAGCCTACCACCATTTTTTTTCATGTGAATTAGTCTGCACTTATTCTCGATTTTTAGGAGGTTATGAGCAGCCAAGTGGGTTAAATCTGGACCGTTGGATCAAATCAATGAATGGCTGAGCATCATGGAAGATTCTGTGACCAGGGACATAGAGTTCGGCCCGAACTCTGTGTGGGGCAGAGTTCGGCCCGAACTCTGCCTCCATGGGCACAGAACAGAAAAGTTGAAAAAATGGCTAAGTGTTGGTTAAAAAAATGAAATTGGGAAGGTTTGAAAAGTGGCAAATGTTTGACGAAAAAGAATGGAATTTAGAAAATGTGAATTAACTAAGTTATAAATGAAATCAAACCATATAATAAACAAGGATTTATGACAACAACCATTTCGATGAAACTGCCATGGGGTAGCTGTAGGGGCCAGATCCCAGCTAGCGGTAGTCCGAACACTAGTGTACCGTGTCGCTTAGGCTTTTACGCCTTGTTGTCATAAGGACCCTTTCGGCTTGTACCCATAGCAAAGTCACCATAAAGATATATGTCATAATCGTGATTTACGCAGGCCAATTTATTTAATAACCTTTTAATCCAAAATTCCTAATTCACGACAAAGAAAATTGAAGTGCTCTTCGGCCAGTAGTTTGGTGAAGAAGTCTGCTAGCTGACGTTCAGTGTCTATGAATTCTAAATTAATCGTGCCTTGTTGTTGATGATCACGCAAAAAGTGATGTCTAATCTCTATGTGTTTAGTGCGTGAGTGACAAACAGGGTTCTTGGTCAGATTAATAGTACTAGTGTTATTGCAGAAAATAGGTATGTGCTTGAAACATAAGTTGCAGTCTTCAAAGGTTTGCCGCATCCACAGAATCTGTGCACAACAACGACCAGCTGCAATATATTCAGCTTCTGTTGTGGATAGTGCGACAGAGTTCTGCTTCTTGCTAAACCATGAGACTAACGCTTTTCCAAGCAAATGACACGTACCGCTGGTACTCTTACGGTCGACTTTGCATCCCACAAAATCAGCATCGAAATATCCGATTAAATCAAAGGAAGTGGTTTTGGAATACCACAAGCCTACCGTAATAGTTCCTTAAAGGTATCTAAAGATACGCTTAACTACAGTCATGTGTGATTCCTTAGGATTGGCTTGGTATCTAGCACATAAGCAAACACTGAATATAATGTCGGGGCTACCAGTAGTTAATTATAATAAACTACAAATCATACCTCGATACTTACGTTGATCGACCGGTTTGTCGCCTTCATCAGGTTCCAGCTTTGTGGTAGTATCTATAGGGGTGATGATAGGTTTGATGCTGTCAAGCTCAAACTTCTTCAACATGTCCTTGACATATTTTGATTGACTGGTGAAGACACCTTGTGAGAGTTGTTTGATTTGCAAGCCAAGGAAGTAGTTGAGCTCCCCCATCATGCTCATCTCGAACTCATCCTGCATACACTCGGCAAATTCCTTGCATGGACCCTCATTAGTAGATCCAAAAATAATGTCATCAACATATATTTGAACTAAAAGAATTGTGTCATCAAGAGATTTTATAAACAGTGTAGTGTCTACTTTCCCATTTGAAAAAAATTTATCTAGTAAGAAAGTACTCAGACGATTATACCAAGCTCGAGGAGCTTGTTTGAGGCCATAGTGAGCTTTCCTAAGTTTAAAAATATGGTCGAAAAATTTATGATTTTCGAAACCAGGTGGTTGTTTGACAAAAACTTCTTCCTTAATAAAACCGTTTAGAAAAGCACTTTTCACATCCATTTGGAAAAGTTTAAACTTTTGAAAATTTGTAAATGTGCAAAGCATCCGAATGGATTCTAGTCGGGAAACAGGAGCATACGTCTCATCATAATCGATGCCCTCCTCTTGATTGTATCCTTGGACAACGAGACGAGCTTTGTTGCGAGTGACTGAATCGTCTTCGTTTACTTTGTTACGAAAAATCCATTTAGTGCCAATTATTTAGTGGCCAGAAGGTTTAGGAACAAGTTCCCAACCTTGACTTCTCTCAAATTGGTTGAGTTCTTCTTGCATTGCGGAAATCCAAAATTCATCATTAAAAGCTTCTAAAACATTTTTTGGTTCTATTTGAGAAATGAATGCAGTGCTAGCGATAGTGTCTCTTACAGAGGATCGAGTAGTTACCCCGTTTGATATTTCACCTATTACCAAGTCCTTTGGATGAGAGGGAGTAAATTGGAACTTCTTTGGTAATTCCTTTGGAGAGCAGGTTTCAGACGTTGTATTTATTGATGTCAAAGTAGATGGTTCATCATCGTCGTTGGGAATTAAAGATGTACTATTGTCCTCATCAATAGTTATATTAGTAGACTCTTCAATAATCACGGAGTGCTTGTTGAACACTCTATATTCCTTCTCTTGGCCGCATAGCCAAGAAGAATACATTCGTCAGCTTTGGCATCAAATTTGCCTAAGTTGTCTTTGGTATTCAGGATAAAACAGCGACAACCGAACACTCTAAAATAAAAAATATTAGGAGTCCTACCAAACCAAAGCTCATAGGGTGTCTTCTTCGAAATAGGTCGAATCAACACCCTATTCAAAACATGGCACGCTGTGCTGACAGCTTCTACCCAAAAATATTTCAGAAGAGAGAATAGATTTAGCATAACTCTAGCCATATCGCCAAGAGTTCTATTCTTCTGCTCCACAATACTATTTTTTCGAGGAGTTCTAGGACATGAAAATGCATGAATAAAACCATTTGAATCACAAAAATTTTCAAAATCAACATTTTTGAATTTGCCACCATGATCACTTCAGATACGAGTAATCATGTAGCCTTTTTCAGTTTGGACCTTTTTAGCAAATACTTTAAAAAAATATTATCACTTTTGTTTTTAAGAAAGAGAACCCATGTAAATATTGAAAAAACATCTACAATAACAAAAGCATAGAGTTTTCCGCCAAGACTGGCTACTCTACTATGACCAAATAAGTCCATATGAAGTAATTGCAAAGGTCAGGTTGTACTTACAGTGTTTATGGATTTAAATGAAGATTTGGTAGCCTTATTCTTTTCACATTCGGCACACACCGTGTCTTTCTTGAATGTGATATCCGGTAGTCCTCTGGCTAGCTTCTTGGTGGATAGTCTGGATATAGTATCCATATTAGCATGACCAAGACGCTGATGCCATAGGAGCTTTTCGTCTTTGTGAGCGTAAAAGCATCTTCCTGCACTGTTAGTATCACTAGATAGATAGAAAATATAAATTTTATCTTCCTTTATCCCCTCAAAAACGATATCTCTAGTTGATCAATCATAGATAAAGCATTTAGTTTTCCCGAAGTTAATATCATAACCGTGATCAGCAAGATGACTAATGCTGAGCAAGTTATGCTTTAACTCGGTCACTAAACGGACATCGTTAATGACAGGAGAGGGAGGATAACCAATTATACCGTTACCTATGATGCAGCCTTTAAGATTATTGCCGAAGGAAATATATCCTTCATTTTTCATCGATAGTGTTACGAATAGATTTGCATTTCCAGTCATATGGCACGAGCATCCACTATCGAGAATCCACTTGCTTCTAGTTGAGGAGGGAAGGTCCACCTATACCACGAGTAGATGTGACCTTTGGTACCCAGATTCTTTTGGATTCTGAGAGGTTAGACTTTGGTACCCATGCATATGTATCTCTATCAACTAATCTCTTAATCCTATATTGTGGAGAAATATATCCATGTAGGTTACAACATGTACATCTAGCATGCATGTTATACTATGATCATGTTGATAGTGGTGTCTATGATAGCTACGTGCAGCAGTAGAGTGAGTGTGGTGACGGTGTGCAGCAACAGGGTAACTATGATGAACATAGTGACTGTGTGCAATAGCAGGATAACTATAATGATTATAGTGACTGTGTGCAGCAGCATGATAATGATAATGATTACGTGTATGTGCCTTATGTGCTGCATGTGAATAGGCGTACATGAAAGCATAATTTTGTTTAGCATGTGGATGAGTGTTCTTGTGGTGACGTGCCTTTTGTGTTGAGTTGGCACGTGTTTGAACGTGTTGTGACTATGAGACTGAACTTGCGGTTGTACAACCTGCTTGCCCACTTTAATCTCTAATTTCTTAGAGACAGCATTCAACTCATCACATTTAGTAGTAAGACCGTGTATCCTACCTGTAGCAATTTTGAACTTGTTTTTTTCTTCAGCAGGTTCTTTGTTTAATGTCGTGATCTCAAGTGTTTATTTTTCAATGATTGATTCGGCATTATATATGTTTAATTTAAGCTTGGATACCTCTTCAGTATTTTTCGTAGGTGTAGTGTTTCTAACATCTTCTAGTAAACATAAAAGTCTATGGATCTCGGTTTCGTAGTCCTTGATCTTATCATTTGCATGTTTATATTTATTGATTACCTTTTTGTGAGCATCAAGTAGATCACCAAAGGCATCACCAAGTTCATCAAATGAGAAATCATA
The DNA here is from genome assembly GCA_029216955.1 of Iris pallida. Taxonomy (NCBI): domain Eukaryota; kingdom Viridiplantae; phylum Streptophyta; class Magnoliopsida; order Asparagales; family Iridaceae; genus Iris; species Iris pallida. Next base: position 939,050 of record JANAVB010027397.1, read on the forward strand.
TAAGAATCTTTTACCTTTTCTGAAGTCCCCATTAGACAGACGTTAGCCGTATTTTATGGACTGTTCTTCCTCGTCTGAATCACTAGCCTTGCTTTCATGCCAGATGCTAGCATTGGCATACTTCCTTATAGTAGGCTTCTTGTACGGCTTCTCATATCTGCTTCCCTTCTTTGCTAAGGGACAATCTTTCTTGACATGTCCCGTCTTCTTGCGTCAGAAGCAAGTGGGTTCTTCCTCATCGTCTCTTTGTTCTCTTTTCTTCTTATTGAAGTGTAGAAACTTTTTAAAGTTTCGAACTAAGAGAGCTTGATCGTCACCTTTGGAGTCATCGTCATCAGTGTCTTCTGGGCTGGTTCTTCGGCGATGAGCTCTCAATGCAATCTCCTTCTCTTTTGGAGCTATTTTTTGAAGTCTTTTAGATCGAGCTCATGCGTCATCAACTTGTCCATCAACGTTTCTAGTGACATTGTCGTGAGATCATTGCCTTCGATGATCGTCGTGACTTTGGGGTTCCAAACCTTTGGCTATCCTAGTAGCACTTTGCTTATCTTCTCATGGTTGGAATAGTATTTTCCAAGTAAGGATAGCGGGTTGACAATGTCGAGGAATCTGGTAAACATTTGAGTGATCGTCTTATTAGGCTTCATCTTGAAAGCCTCGTACTACTGTGTCAGACGGTTGACTTTTAATTCTTTGACTTGTGTGGTCCCTTCATGAGTCACCTCCAAAAGCTTCCATACTTCATGCGAGGGGTGCATGTGGAGACCCTATTGAATTCAGTCATGTCTATGACACAAAAAAGAGCATTAATAGCCCTAGCGTCAAGACTTGCATGTTGTAGGAGTGTAAAAAGTGCTTCACAGAATGAGTCGAAGGGATAGATCATTCTACTCAAATTGATCTACTTTACGCCGCAGAGAGGTTAAATATTTTACGCCCAAGACAAGGCTAATCGCTTTTACGCCTAAAAGCAGCCAGGGTCGAGACAATGGTTTTACGCCTAAGATAGGCTAACCCTCTTTTTACGCTGGACAAATCTGTCAAAGTCTCGCATTTAATGCAAAGTCTGACATGAAGATATTGATGATGGCATATACCACAGATTTTGAAGGGATTTGTTTTATACAGAGACCAATGTTGTCGTTTAGTATGTGGACTGAGCTACTTTACGCTCACACTATGGCTTCTTTTACGCACGGAGACTATATAAGTTTTTACGCTCGAAAGTCATCGTGTGCGTAAAGTCTATTTGGGCTACTTTACGCTCAAGGTTATTTAATAACCACTTTACGCGGGAAATCTATGACAGGGCTGTTTTACGCCTAGTCCACTGCTTTACGCTCAGAGTACATTGGGGTTGTTTTACGCCCTATTCTTCTTCATCAGTTGAGAACGTGGTCTGCCTACATGGCTTTCATGCCGCACATCTCGAAGAACGTGTGTACGTGCATCCTATTCTTACTAAAATGATGGGACACGTGTCAACATATACAGAGGATGACTTCGGTCATGGGTGGCAGTTGTTAGCGTAAAGACGGAACTTTTGCTGAGTTTTTACGCACAAGAGCCCAAGTCTATAAATAGACTTATTTTCACATATAACACAGAGACATAGAGACAGGAGAAAAGACAGAGAGATTAGAACTCAAAGATTTTTGATTCTCTAGAGCATTCTTCTTCAACCTTTCTTTCAGAACAGAGTGAAGCAAAGCAGGAAAGCATTCGGCCTCGCCATCAGTGTCCAAGTGCGTCGATACCTTTCTGGTGACTTAGTTCTTCCAAATTGTTCATCTTCAAGCAGCGATCTTCATCATCATCGTATGGTCCAAGGAACAAAGTGATCATTTACAGATCAGACTTCTACATCAATACTTTCCCAGAATCAAATTTGTACTTCTTGTACTTTTTTTTGTTTTATTTTCAAAAAGCCAATTCTCAAGGCATTTTTATTAAGTGAAACAAAATGGCGACTCTGCTGGGGACGAACTTCTCCTCTGACGAGGAGGCAATTGCTCAATACGATGATGTGTCGATTGGATCGACAAAGAAGACTCTGGTTGTACACTTCGACCAGACTGTTTATGAAGGGATGCTCCGAACTGGGGGTGGTTCTCGCTACTCAAATGTTCAAAAATCTCGCAAAGCACGAAAAGTTTGGATTCCTAAATCCAAAATAGCTTCTGATCTCTCTGTTACTGCTAGTGGCAAGGGAATTCTTCCCACTCCTGTCGCAGGGGCTTCCGTTCGTAACGAGGCAGTCCTTACTTTAGAGTTGAACTCAAAGTGTGACGATTTATCTTCCGTTTGTAACGGTAAAGATAATCAGGTTTTACGCCCACTGCGTAAGAACCAGGTTTTATGCTCAGTAGGTAAAAACCAACTTTTATGCTCAGTACATAAAGATGAGTCTTCCATTTGTAATGGGACAGACTCTAACGATTGTGCTTCTGGGTGTAAGAATCAGTCTCCCGTCGGTGACGTGGTAGGCTCAAATAAATTACGCTCCTCGCGTAAAACAAAATCTTCCATCTATGACGTGGTAGATAACCAATTTTTACGCTCTACGCGTAAAGGTAAATCTTCTGTCTTTGACAGTGTAGATAAAATTCGCAATGATGTTTTTACATCTAATGTGAATGTACCTAAACGTGTGTAGCGTAAAAATCTTGTTAGTAAAGCTTCAGTTCTACACCAACAGCCTTCTTATACTGCTCTACGCAAAGTACTAAATCTACAAATTACACCAATGAAAATAGAGTCCTTCGTGCTAAAAAATCTCAAGATTTACGCACACAACTCTAAACGCGTAGAAATGTACAATTTGGTTCAGCGAATGCAGCCAGTAATCTTCTTTAGACACAGGGGACTAAACATTTTTCTACCCCTAATGTAATAAAGAAGACTACTCCCTCCACTCCTTCTGACTTACGTGGATTGCTAATGCAAAAGCGTAAGAACAGACAATCTCCGGTGATATTTCCCCAAGAAAAACATCATTGTGATTTTCACCAGGTTGTAATCAATTGTTGTTGTTCGGCTTCAAAATGGTCAGTTTTTGATCGATTGAGTTTTAATGTGTCTCAACAACAAACTGAAGACCAAGAACATGAGTTATCATATGTGTCAGTTAACATGGCATCTCATACTAACAGAGGACGACGTCCAACACGAAATACGTCCCAAAACCCAGGTCAGCAACAGTTCAATAGACTTCTTGATTCTTTTGAGGGAGTATATCAGAACACTCGACAAAGACAAATACAGACTTTCGATTCAGAAGCTGGGGGTACTCATGTAGAAGCATGGAAAATATTGCTTTTAGTCCCACATCGGAAAGGAGAAGAAGAAAGGGCTCACTCCATTCTATAAATAGAGCCCCCTTTCTTCCTTTGAAAAGGGCACCAACTTCTCTTTCCTCCTTCCAAACTTGGACTCTTCCTATTGCGCACCTTCGGGTGCAAAGTAGAAGAAGTCTAGGGCAGCGCGGGCTCATCGGGCTCAGTCAGCTGTCCCAACCTCTAACCATCAAGAGCGTCCCGCTAAGTGGGCCTCTGATGGAAAGTTGTACAGAGCCGCTCGTGTCCAGCCCCCGGCGGCAAACGGACAGAGTGGTTCTCAAGAGTCTTCCAACAAAGATCGAGGGCAAGTGTTTCTATTAGCCCCACATAGCAAACATGATACCTACGCACTCGTGTGTTTGGGATACCCGGGCCCACAAAGTGAGTGCACGGGCTGATCGAGACATTCCTCATGTGAGTCATGAGATGTCCTTCATGCGGCTCAGTCATGAGACATTCCTCATACGGCTCGATCATGAGACGTCCTTCATGCAGCTCGGCCATGAGACATTCCTCATGCGGCTCGGTCATGAGACGTCCTACATGCGGTTCGGTCGTGAGACATTTCTCACGCGGCTCGATCATAAGACGTCCTTCATGCGGCTCGGTCATGAGACGTCCTTCATGCGGCTCGGTCATGAAATGTTCTTCATGCGGCACAGAACCCAGGAAGCTTCATGCGACTCAAAATCAGACGAGCTTCATGCGGCTCAGGAGTCCCATGCGGCTCAAACACATAGGCAACTCGAGTAAACTCCATGCGGCTCAGAGAGAGGCCACGTGGCATTCAAAACAGCTGTGCTCAATGTCTGGACGCATTTAATATTCTGACGGCTGACAGCTGACAGATGACAGACCTGACATAAAGTTGTCATAATGACTGACACGAAAAGCAGAATTTTCCTAGGAAATAAGGAAAATCTTCACCAATACGGCGCTGTCTACCAAGCTTCGAGGCAGGTCCATGCGGCCAGACTAGACGAGTTCATGCGGCCAGTACAAAGAAATCTATGCGGTTCAAACCATGAAGTCCCCCATGCGGCTCGGCCATGAAGAAACCCATGCGGCTCGGCCATGAAGACTCTCGTACGGCTCGGCCATGAAGACCCCCATGCGGCTCGGTCATGAAAATATTCATGCGGCTCGGTCATGACAACCTTCATGCGGTTCGAGTGTAGAGACTATTCATGCAGCTCGGTCATGAAATCTTCCATGCGGCTCCGTCATGACGACCTTCATGCGGCCCAAATATGAACACTCCTCAGGCAGCTCAATAATGATGACAGGACACGTGTCCTAACGATAATCAAATCTTGGATCAGATCCCAATAATTTGGAACACGAGGCAAGAGAATGAATTAAATTGATTCATTTAGATTTGCAGACATCAGCAAATCATCATGATGAAGATTCATTGCAATCATCATTTATTATTGATGGGATTTGGCATAATCTACATTAATGGTCTAGATCCTTCCCACTCAAGACTAATGGTCCAGATTGATCACTTATCAGGCCGTCGCCACTTTGAGAATGGGTAATCATCCAAACCCTAAGGATGCCCCCACTATTATAAATAGCAAGGTGCCATTCCCTTGTAAAAAATACACAATATCAGAGAGAAATACGTATATACATTATCAGAGAGAAGATATACAGAGAGAGACCCCCCAATAATCAGAGAGAAAATACACACAGAGAGAGAAGCCAGAAGAGCAACAGAGGAGAAAAAAGAGCATTTCTTCGTCAACGCCAACCATCTTTTTACAAGGAGCCAAGGCTGCATACCGATCGTCCAAGGAGTAAGGCAGGGCTGTCGTCGCCTTCCCGAGCCTCTATCATCACCCTCCAGAATCTAAAATAAACAATTGTACTTAGACTGCTGTACCTAGGTTTTCGTCCCTAGGCTTTCTTTGTACAAGCGAGTTTGTATTGTGAGTCTAAAGTTCAGTCCTCCCATAAAACTGTTCTGTACTTTTTACAATCAATGGCAAATATGATGGCAACAATGCTGGAGACAAATTTCTCCACGGCTGAGGAGTTGGTGACGCAGTCGGATGCAGCCAAACTTGGCTCCACGCAACAAAAGATGGTCGTCCGTTTAGACCAACAAGCGTTTGAAGAGATGCTCTCCGAAGGAAGCGCTGGCTCGGTCCAGAAGTGCACCCGTACGACAAAGGCTCGCAGAGAGTGGAGGCCAAAATCATTTGCTCCTTCCCAAGCCCCCGACGGGATACCCTCTGTTGCTCAAGGCGGCGAGAAGGACTCTTCTGCGGCCCCACTTCAGACCGTAGACAACTCTGCTGTCCCCAAGTCCGACAGAAGAAAACACTATGATGCTGGACTTGCAGGGGCAAAGAGGAACTCTACGCGAACTGGGCCGCATAGGGGTGCTAGCCGAATGAAAAAGGCAAATGCGGCCACATCCGCTAGCCGCATAGAAAAAGCTCATACGGCCACAGCCGCTAGCCGCATGAAGAAAAATCATGCGGTCACATCTGTCAGCCGCACGGTTTATGCAGCTACAGTCGCCAATCACGTGGATGAAACACATGAGGCTACAGGAGTTAATCGCTTGCAGAAAACCCATGCGGCCACAATCACCAACCGCATACGGCCAGCCTGCACGATCGTGACTCCTAGCCGCTCAAAAATAACTCATTCAACAGCAAAAGACAACCGCATGCAGACAGCCTGCACGGTACCTAACTCTAGCCGTATAGCGTCCGTTTCACGCTTCTCTCGATCGGTCTTCGACCGTCCCTCATACGGTCCCGACCCTGATGATTCTCTGGATGATAAGCCAGACTCTATGGCACCCAACTTGGACTCCTCCTATTACGCACCCACAAGTGCTAAAAGGAGGAAGTCTAGGGCAGCGCGGGCTCATCAATCCCAGTCAGCTGTTCCAACCTCTGACTATCGGGGCGTCCCGTTGACTATCACACGGGCCTCGGATGGAAAGTTGTGTACAACTGCTCAAGTCCAGCCCCCGGCAGCAAACAGACAGAGTAGTTCCTCTGACCTGCGGGAGGCGATCCTCCACAAATACAAGAAAAGAGAAGGAGTGGCGGTGTGCAAAGAGTCCTCGCTTGGACATCGCTGCACCCAAATCATCGTCAATAGCTGCTGTGACGAGAGATCGGCCATCCGTCTTCCAAAGGCTACAACACCCGAACTTAGAAGATGAGGCACCTCCTGTTGTCTCCTGCAATTCCGCTCAAAAAGTCCCCGCCGAAGAAAGAAGAAAAAAGGCGAGTATCTCCAGTCCCAAGATATCGACCACTACAGCTAAGAAACTATCGTCTAAACGGTTGTCCTCTACTGGTGTATTCCAAAACACCCGTTCAAAGACGAAATTTACCACAATGGGAAATTTATCATCCACATTGCTGGGGGTTGAATAAGCTAGGGGTAGCACTCCTCCGAACATCCGCAACAATCCTATGTTTCAAGGAACCGAGCCCGCACAAACAACTCTTCCATCAGGAGCAACAGACGCTGATGTCCCCGAGGACATCCGTAACTCTCTAAACGAAGCAAGCTCTAAAACCGGGGATACCATTCCCTCCGAGTCCGAGCCCGAAGAGAATATTCCCACCTATCTCGATGACTTCTCGGTGCATGGGTACGACTCGAAGGGCATATCCTCCACCGTTCCTTCCATCACTCCTCACGTAAGGATGGTGTTCATGACGGACAACAATCAAGGTGGTTCCAGTGATCGCCAGCGCATTGACAGTTTCGAAGCCATATTACTTGCTTTGGTCAAGTCTGTAGACGAGATTAAAGCGGCCCTGCCCACTCTACAAGGAGGAGCGCCCGGTCAAACAAGTGCGGGCCCTACGGTTAATATAGATTCAAACTCAGCGGCACCAAACCCGGGCAATAATCCTCTCGAAATAACAGCCCCTACCGCGACAGATGAGACCCGAGAAGTAAGAAGAGAGGTCCAGGAGCTCCGAGCCATGTTCCATGCCCGAAATAACGCTCAAGATCTCAGAATACGACAACCATACCCTGCTGAATGGAGGGATGTTCCATTCCCACCAAGATATAAGCCGTTCAACATCAACCCGTATGATGGCAAAACCTCAGCAAGTCGGTACATCACTTACTTCGAGGTCACCACCGACCATCTGCCCCATGAGGATGCGATCCTCACACGGTTATTCATTGGGGCATTGGAAGGAGTCGCCTTCGATTTTTACCGCAATCTACTGGACAACTGCATCCATTCCTTCGCCGGCTTCAAGCGCATGTTCTTGGAACGATTCTATGAAGTAGAACAAGACGTCACTATGTCCACTCTCATGAACATCGTCCAAGGGAAGAAGGAGCTAACAAGGAACTACATCGAGCGGTTCCGCCAGACCGCCATGAAGCTGCCTTTCGAAAATCCAGATTCTTCTTTGATTGAAATTTGCCAAAAGAGACTGCTTCCAACGATCAGTCTCTGGATGGGCGAGAGTCAATTCAAAGATTGGAAGGCGTTCATCATCAGCGCCACAAGCGCTGAAGAACGACTGAAGAAGGCCCGCCAACTAGGATTGTACATCTCAGAAGGAGAAAATAAGGGCAAGCGTCCCAACAACGATAATGGGGGTAACCCCTCCAACAATTGGGACAGCAAGGAAAAATAGGCTATGGTGGCCGACATGGCCCAGAAACCCGAGTCACAGCCAACAGACAAGCAATAGCCTCAGATCACTTACTCTTTCGAAGACGGCCACGTCAAGCCTATCTTAGACATGCTCATACAAGGAGGTAGAATTCAGCTTCCTCCACCAAGACGGGAGCCTCGGCCGACTGATTTGGAGAACCCGAAGTTCTGCCATTACCACCGTTATGTATACCACGCTACACACGACTGCTACCAACTAAAACGGTACATCCAAAGCCTCATCGATTCGAACGCTCTGGCCATCGACTTCGAAGAGGTAACCGTATCAGCCAATATGGTGTCCGTACAATTCGACAGCTTTCCCCGACGGAGGCTCAAGACGGGGTAATCCCCGTCCCTCTGGCAACGATGGAGATCACCAATCTTCCACCTCCCCGGGGACAGGCAGCTGGTCTAGTACCTCTCACCACTTCATAAGGGGAGGTCATGTGGGTCCATCCAGACTTGGTATCAGAAGTGACTCGGCCCACACCACCTCCCACTAACAAAAAGAGTAGAAAAATCAGGACCTGCCACACAACCTCAGCAGACAACGAGGAAGCTACAGCCGTCGTCACACGGTCCGGAGGACAACCCCAACCGGTGGTTGATAACCCAGCTGAAAATCATCAACCCACTACAACTGATGCTCCGGGACCGGCTCAGCCTTCGATGACCGACAAGCCTAGGCCGAAGGAGACTCGCTTTGACAAATCCCTCCGAAAGGATGCAGCCCAAGGGCTAGAGAGGCCCTATAACTTTGACATCTTAGCACAATTGGCTAACACTCCGGCCAAATTATCACTATACGAACTCCTAAGGCTCTCCAAGGACGTTCGTATTGCATTGAGTGAAGCACTCCAAAATGCTGATGCCTATCTCACTTAATCCAACCTCACCGGGGAGGACTCACCCGTGGATCTCCAAGACAGTGCCTGCACGGAAGCAATGCCCAACATCGTCTTTACTCCGCAGGACATGCTCATCAAAACCAACCTACATGATCGCCCGCTATACTACACGGGATACATCGGCGACGTGAAGGTGGATCGGATGCACATTGATCCTGGCTCTTCCATAAGCATCATCCCGAAGGGTCTGCTACATCATCTCCGCATCCCATTGCATCGCCTGACACCCACAAGCACCGCCATCAGCGGTTTCAATTCGGGCAGGAGCTACCCAATCGGGAAGATTCGTCTGAAGTATCAGAGTGGCGATCTCCAATCTGAAGTCACCTGCTATGTCATAGATGCAGACACTTATTACAACATCCTCTTGGGGCGTCCATGGATACACGATTACATGATCGTGCCTTCCACGCTACACCAGTGCTTCAAATATGTCGACAAACACGGCTTTGTGAAGACGGAATTTGCTGACATCGATCCCTTCAAAGGGGTCGAATCTTACTACTCAGACTCCTGCCTATACGAAAAGTCGAAGAGGCACCTTGATGAAGGAAATGAACGAGCTGGTACCGAAACAGCCACGGGATCAGAAGGACCCCTGACGATCCACGTCCAAGCTCGCAAACCGGGCAAGTCCGCACCCCTTATTGCCACTCTGTGGAAGGACGCGATCAGCTTCTCGGCGCAGGAGAAGCAGATGATAATCCGACTGCCAAGGTCCGGCCAAGCGCCGAGACCCACAATGGGGCCACTAACAATCAGACTGCCGAAAGTCAGTCAACCCCAAACGGAGAAGCTTAATCCCTCCGACAAACCACTGACGATACGCCTTCCCAAGAAGGGTCGTCATCCTGATGCAAGGTCTGACACTTCCAGCGAACTAGCCACTCCTCGCCCCACATCGAGTACCAAACTGGGGGTTGCTAGTCTGCCAACAACTCCACGCTCAACTCCATCAACTGAACCGCTGACGATCAAGCTCCCCGGGTCGTCCTCCCAGTCTACATTTACACAGGGGGTGGTCGAAGAAGAGTCGAAGCTGGCCAAGTATGTGGCTGCTCACACTGAGACTTGCACATGTCGTCCATCAACGACATGTTCCTGAAGAAGTATTACGTCCGAAACGACATCCTAAAAAAAAGAGAAAACCCGATGATTGAGTTATGTTCCCTCCGGTACCGCTGAACTCACATTCTCCAAATCATATATTATTGAGTTATGTACCCTCCGGTACCGCTGAACTCACTTCCACAATATTTCAGATTATCGAGTCATGTATCCGCTGGTGCCGCTGAACTCACAGCCACAACATTCCAGATTATCGATTCATGTACCCGCTGGTGCCGCTGAAATCACTTTCACAATATTCCAGATTATCGAGTCATGTACCCGCTGGTGCCGCTGAACTCACACTTCCAAATTCTAAATTATCGAGTTATGTACCCGCAGGTGCCTCTGAACTCATATTCCGGTCACTCTTCCGGGGGAAAGTCATGTATGACCATACCTCTGAACCTTCTTCCTGGAAGAGATCCTCCCTCATGATCCACTACCTGCACTCCCAGTGCACAAAAAGGGTAACAGATCCACAAATTTCTAAAACGGCTATGTCCTCATTACCTCTGAGTCGTTTCACTTCCGCCAAAAACAAATCACCCTTTTACATAGAACTTCCATGTCCTCATTACCTCTGAGTCATTCTATGTACCCTCCTTCATTGAGCCCACTCCTGCCATGTCCTCATTACCACTGAGTGGGAAGGCTCCATCGAAGAAACCCTCATGCTTGCCATGTCCTCATTACCTCTGAGTAAGTATGTTGATCCCTTTCGACTTATTATCCGTACCCACAACCGGAGTATCCTAAGGATAATAGGTCCACAAATATTCTTCGCTGAGTGCACTCCTGCCATGTCCTCATTACCTCTGAGTAGGAAGACTCTACGGTAAAACCTTCGTACTTGCCATGTCCTCATTACCTCTGAGTAAGTATTTTGTTTCTCTCTCCTCTTATTATCCGTATCCTGAACCAGGGTACGCCAAGGATAATAGGCCCACAAATGTCCTCAGTTGACCACAAATGTCCTCTGTTGACCGCAAATTTCTCATCATGCCTCGGGAGCCCAGCTGCTCCATGGCATTCTTTCGCCCGATACCAAGAACCTCCATATCCGCCTTACCGTGGAGTTGTTCTAGGTATCCCTATCAAACTTATTATCCATACCTAAAATCAAGGTATGCCAAGGATAATAGTCCACAAATGTCCTATGTTGACCCTAAATGTCGTACTAGGTCCCCTAGTACATCCACATCTTTTCTCATCATCACATGCTTTTGGAGCCCAGCTGTTCCATAGTATTCTTTCACCCAATACATAGAACTTTCACGTTGATAGCACCTCTGAGTTGTTCTATGTATCCTCATTTGAGTTCACTCCTACCACGTCCTCATTACCTCTGAGTAGGAAGGCTCTACTTTAGACCCATATTTACCATGTCATAATCCCCTCTGGGTAAATATGATGGTTCCCTCTCTCAACTTATTATTCGTACCTAAAATCGAGGTACGCCAAGGATGATAAGTCGATATAAAATCTCCAGCGGAACTACCCAAACCTATACGTCCATCCTACCTCTGATTGGATTGCCACACCCAAATAACTCTACTTTCCATGCTTCTTATTCAAAGTGTTCCAAATTTGCAATTTGGAAACTTTGAAGGGGGTCCTGTAGAAGCATAAAAAATATTGCTTTTAGTCCCACATCGGAAAGGAGAAGAAGAAAGGGCTCACTCCATTCTATAAATAGAGCCCCCTTTCTTCCTTTGAAAAGGGCACCAACTTCTCTTCCCTCCTTCCAAACTTGGACTCTTCCTATTTCGCACATTCGGGTGCTAAGTAGAAGAAGTCTAGGGCAGCGCGGGCTCATCGGGCTCAGTCAGCTGTCCCAACCTCTGACCATCAAGAGCGTCCCGCTAAGTGGGCCTCTGATGGAAAGTTGTACAGAGCCGCTCGTATCCAGCCCCCGGCGACAAACGGACATAGTGGTTCTCAAGAGTCTCCCAACAAAGATCGAGGGCAAGTGTTTCTATTAGCCCCACATAGCAAACATGATACCTACGCACTCGTGTGTTCGGGATACCCGGGCCCACAAAGCGAGTGCACGGGCTGATCGAGACATTCCTCATGCGAGTCATGAGACGTCCTTCATGCGGCTCAGTCATGAGACATTCCTCATGCGGCTCGATCATGAGACGTCCTTCATGCGGCTCGGTCATGAGACATTCCTCATGCGGCTCGGTCATGAGACGTCCTTCATGCGGCTCGGTCGTGAGACATTCCTTACGCAGCTCGATCATAAGACGTCCTTCATGCGGCTCGGTCATGAGACGTCCTTCATGCGGCTCGGTCATGAAACGTTCTTCATGCGACACAGAACCCAGAAAGCTTCATGCGGCTCAAAATCAGACGAGCTTCATGCGGCTCAGGAGTCCCATGCGGCTCAAAAATATAGGCAACTCGAGTAAACTCCATGCGGCTCAGAGAGAGAGGCCACGTGGCATTCAAAACAGATGTGCTCAATGTCTGGACGCATTTAATGTTCTGACGGCTGACAGCTGACAGATGACAGACCTGACATAAAGTTGTCATTATGACTGACACGAAAAGCAGAATTTTCTTAGGAAATAAGGAAAATCTTCACCAATACGACGCTGTCTACCAAGCTTCGAGGCAGGTCCATGCGGCCAGACTAGACGAGTTCATGCGGCCAGTGCAAAGAAATCTATGCGGTTCAAACCATGAAGGCCCCCATGCGGCTCGGCCATGAAGAAACCCATGCGGCTCGGCCATGAAGACTCTCGTGCGGTTCGGCCATGAAGACCCCCATGCGGCTCGGTCAAGAACATATTCATGCGGCTCGGTCATGACAACCTTCACGCGGTTCGAGTGTAGAGACTATTCATGCGGCTCGGTCATAAAATCTTTCATGCGGCTCGGTCATGACGACCTTCATACGTCCCAAATATGAACACTCCTCATGCGGCTCAATAATGATGACAGAACACGTGTCCTAAAGATAATCAAATCTTGGATCAGATCCCAATAATTTGGGACACGTGGCAAAAGAATGAATTAAATTGATTCATTTAGATTTGCAGACATCAGCAAATCATGATGATGAAGATTCATTGCAATCAGCATTATTATTGATGGGATTTGGCATAATCCACATTAATGGTCCAGATCCTTCATACTTAAGACTAATGGTCCAGATTGATCACTTATCAGGCCGTCGCCACTTTGAGAATGGGTAATCATCCAAACCCTAATGATGCCCCCACAATTATAAATAGCAAGGTGCCATTCCCTTGTGAAAAATACACAATATCAGAGAGAAATACGTATATACATTATCAGAGAGGAGATATACAGAGAGAGACCCCCCAATAATCAGAGAGAAAATACACAGAGAGAGAAGCCAGAAGAGCAACAGAGGAGCAAAAAGAGTATTTCTTCGTCAACGCCAACCATCTTTTTACAAGGAGCCAAGGCTGCATACCGATCGTCCAAGGAGTAAGGCAGGGCTGCCGTCGCCTTCCCGAGCCTCTATCGTCACCCCTAGAATCTAAAATAAACAATTGTACTTAGACTGCTGTACCTAGGTTTTCATCCCTAGGCTTTTTTGTACAAGCGAGTTTGTATTGTGAGTCTAAAGTTCAGTCCTCCCATAAAACTGTTCTGTACTTTTTACAATGCATGGCAAACAACTCAATCTTTTGATTCTGAGACTGACAGTGTCGATTCATACTTCTATACTGATCCTTCTATATCTTCAAGAGAGGTTGAATCCTACGCTGTTGGAGATGAACCAGAGACCTCATCTGTTAATACAGAACAGTGTCTCACTGCCGTTGAGCAATCACTGAAAGACATGCTTAACATGGTGAAAAATATGCATCAGATAATATTGAATCAGCAAACTGCTCAGCCGACATTAATAGCACCAGTACCAGTAGCGGCACAAACTCAAGATAGTCAAGGGACTAATATACCTTTGAATGTTCAGGAGCCTGCTGTTAATCAAAATTCTGTATCTCCAGATCCTATTATTCCAGAAGATGTACCATCTCCGGTGGAGATTACGGTACATCCAACAACTATTCAATCAAGTGTGCTTTCGCAAACTAGTGAGGCCATTCAAGCAGTGCGTGAACTCAAAGCATAGTTTGAAGTCTTGAGGCACAATGCTCAACTCCAGAGGTTAGGGATTAAGCAAACTTATCCTTCTCATTGGAATGATGTACCCTTTCCACCAAAATTCAAGCCACAATCCATGGTATTGTTTGATGGGAGAGCTTCTCCTAGTCAATATATCAATTATTTTGATATTATGACTGTACATCTGTAGAAAAATGATGCTCTTCTCACTCGAGTGTTCATTGGTTGCTTGACGGGTTCGGCTTATGATTGGTATCGAAGTTTACCCGACAATTACATTTCGTCTTTCGACGAATTTAAGGCAATGTTTCCCTCCCCCTTCTATGAAGGAGGTATGGACATGAACATGTCCTTCTTAATAGAAATTAAACAAAAGGAGAAAGAAGATACTCGGACATTCATCGAACGCTTCCGACAAGCTACTTTAAAGATGCCTCCTGGCATGCTAGATTCAGCACTCATTGATACATGCAAGATAAATCTGCGACCATCTATTGCTGTTTTTACGGGTTCTCAACACAGATTGGGCTTCGTTCATCATAGCAGCAGTTTCTGCCGAGACCAATGGTAGATTGGCTCGTGAACATGGGATGATTTTTGCCTCAGATGATAGAGGAAAGAAAAGTAATCCTGATAATAACCCCGATAATCGTAATGTGAAAGGAAAAGATACCCTCATGGTTAATCTTTCCAAGAATAAAATGATGCTGAATAGTCAGGAATCTTCCAGGCCAAAGGAAGAATACTCTTTTGATGAGAGTGATATCCCAGGGATATTTTAATGTCTGGTGAAGAGTGGCAAACTTCAGATTCCAGAGCCAAAGAGGCCTAATGAGGTAAATCTGACTGAGAATCCCAAATATTGTATCTATCATAGATACATTAATCATCCTACCAGTGCTTGCAATGTCCTAAAGAAGAAAATCCAGTAGCTGATAAATGGCGGTGCTATCGTCTTAACTAATGATGACCATACGGTTACAACCAATATGGTTTCTCTTCAATTCGGGGACTTTTCTCCACAGTAAGTAGCAGATGGAATCATCCCAATCCCGAAGACGACGATAAAGATTGTGAATATCCCGCCTCCTAGAGAAGAAAATGACGGATTGCTGCCTCTTACCTTACAAAATGGTAAAATTATGTGGGTATATCCTGACTTAGTACCTGAATTGGAAAATGAAAGTAAAACTTTCAAAATCCAAAAAAAGGCAAGAAAGTCAAAACCTGCAACATGATTTCTCATGTTATTCCAGATTCCGACGATTCAAATTATCTATGGGATGGCACTCCTTTGGAAGATAGACTAAGAGAATTGAACATATGTCCTCCAAGTCTAGCTCCTCCTACCAAACTCTTGCTTACTCATCAGCAGTGGTTAGCTATGAATAGTGTCCCTTTATACCGGGCACAACAAGTCTTTGCTGCTTATGAAAAAGCTCCTACATAATTTTTTCTCGTATCCCGAATCCTTCTCCTCCTGTAGTTACAGAGACATCTATTCCTCATTCTCCTGTAGATACAGAGATCTCTTCTTCTTCTTCTGTGGAACCATTTGTTAAAAGTCTACTGCCCATTCATCTATACAGTCAGTAATCTGTCCTTCTCATGAAGAAAATGGTTTATGACTTTCAGAAGGCAGAAGGTTTGAATTATGATAAAGGAATACAACTTCCTTTACAAATTCAAAATCAAAAATCCACTGTTGGATTGGGTTCTGAAATTCCTCACAACAAACCTTATAAGAAAAAGGCTAAAGGGAGGAAGACTAAATCCTGTAATATGGTACTCCCTTCTCTTGAGTCTGAAGAAGAAACTTTTACTGGTACAAGATCCGGGAAGGAGTAACATAAAGATTATGAGGGATCTTCTAAAGAAGCAGAAGATGTGGTGGAAACACTACCAGCTCAACCTTCTCCTGTTCCTGCTAAACCCTCGGTGGTTGAAAAGGGGAAACAGAAAGCAGTACGCTTTGACGTTCCATTGAAGTCTGCTTCCAGTCAGGGGGTGGTGATGAAACCTTCAAAATTTGATATTCTAGCTCAGTTAGCCAATACTCCGGCTAGACTATCCATATTTGAACTGCTTCGTCTTTCTAGAGAAAGCAGGGAGACTTTGAGTGAAGCTCTACTTCAGGCAGATTCATGCTTGGCTCAACTCAAGAGTCCTGATAATACTCCAGTGTCGTGTCCGCAATGTCATAGTGTGATGGAAGCAATTTCCAATATCACCTTTACACAAGAAGATATGCTGTTGAAGCATAACAAACATGACAGACCTCTGTGCTACACTGGGTATATTGGATCTACTGAAATTTACAGGATTTATATCGATCCTGGGTCGTCAATTAGCATAATCCTTCAAAGTACGCTAAGACCCCTGAGGATTCCTACTAGTGACCTGACTTACACTACTACTACGATAGTTGGTTTTAACTCTGGCAAGAGTAAACTACTGGGGAAGATTCATCTAAAGATTCAGATTGGCGATCTGCGAACTATGGTAACCTTCTATGTTATCAACTCAGATGTATCTTACAATATTCTTCTTGGAAGACCGTGGATTCATGAACACAACATTGTGCCTTCAACTCTCCACCAATGCTTCAAGTATGTGAATTCTCTAGGAGTTGTAAAGACTGAATTTGGTGATATCAATCCCTTCAAGGGTGTCGAAGCCTATTTTTCTGATTCAAGGCTTTATAAATAAGAACATGTGAAAGAGATATCAGACATAGCTGAAGATCAATCTTTTATTGAAGATCAGTCTATTAATGAAGATCTGCTAGAAGAACAACCTTTGAAGATTATAGTCAAAGGACGAATCCAATCCCAATCTGTCAATGATCAACCTTTGGTAATCAAGGTTAAAGAAAGAACTCAAGCTTCATATGAGGAATCAGTAAATATTCCTACTAAGAGCCAAGTTCAACCTTTTTTGATTAAGGTCAAAGGGCGTACTTCTTGTACGAATGATCCAGAACCACCATTGATTGTCAATCTTGGCAAATCTACGCAGAAGACGGATAATGGTCCACTGATGATCAATCCGAAGCGTAGCAGTCAAATCGTAAATGATGTAAATATTGATCATTCTATAATTTTTGATATCAATGAAGATTTCCTTTTCGAGTATATGGCTGCCAAGTTTATTGAAAGAATGACTTTATCTTCTGATAATCAAAGTCATCAAACTAAAGGCGACATAGAACCAGAAGAAATTTTATACATCAACTATAAAGAAAATTCCTTTCCTCTTCAGGTTGATGTTGGACCTCATGCTCAAAAGTTCTTGACATCTTCTCCTTATCTACTTCTGGTAGTTGCTCAATCACAAGCTTGTGTAACTTATAGACGTCATGAAGAATCTTATTTTGTGGTTCCGTCTGATAAGAAAGACAAGCGCCAAATTATTTTTGGCTTGGCTAGAAATATACCTGTTGCTCAGACAGACGATCTGAAAGATAAAGATAAGGGAAGAATCCGAATTGACAAATATAGTCAACAATCGATCAAGATCATTCAGAATATGGGATATGATTTGAAGACTATACAAGGTCTCAATCAGGGCAAAGGTAGACGACTCCCGTTATGTGGTGATCCGTTTTACCAGAAGACTCGTCATGGATTGGGATATGACCCGTCCCATATGTTTAATGACGATATACAAGAAGAATTATCTTCTAATTCCTCACAATCATTTGATTCAGAAGAAAACCAATTCATCGAATCGGATATATCTCGTTCCTCATATGATGAATTCGAACGTGTATCTTCAACTTTCCATTAGAATTTATTCTTGAGTTGACCTCCTTTCCTTTCCTATAAAATAGGTTAGGTCATCCACTTCTTTTATCGATATTTGACAAATATGCTCATAATGTCTGTATTCTTAATCCCCAGCTACCAAAGTTTGGTTAAGCTGATTACTCATCTCTTTGGAGAGAAATTTTAATCTTCCATCTTATCAGTTGATATAGAAAGCTGAATTTATTATTTATCATGTTCTTATAACCTCTGAATAAATATTAAATTTGCTGGTGTTTTCTATCTATCATGTCCATTTGACCTCTGCATAGATATTAATCTACTTTTCTTTGAGTTCTTACACACTATCATATTCACATTACCTCTGATAGTATTATGCTCTAAAACAGAAAATGCGATTTCATTATCTATCATGTTCATATTACCTCTGGATATATATAATATGTTGAGTTTAAAAGACTTGTCACGTCCATATTACCTCTGATAAGTGTTTTCTATCTCATACATATTGTTTAAATTCCAAATAAACGATAGGATCACAAAACAAATCTTTCATTCATTTCTTGTTTTTGTGGAAACACTACAAAATGAATAAGACAAAAGATGACAAAATGCTCTCTTAAGGTGGATTGGAAACATCTTGAAGCAACTTCTTTAATTCTTCTAGCCGCTCGCCACGAGAACTCATAACCTTCTTGGTAGCCTCAGCACGTCGAACTTCAGGGGTACAAATACAAGAAAGTTCAGCGAAAGTGATTATCAGATTATCCTTGGCTTCATCAAGGGTTCTGATGGTCGACTCAGCCCCAAAAGCTTGTTCTTCTAAAATTGAGCTTTGGGTGAGATGTAGATTTCGAGCATCGATCATCTTTTCCCTTTCAGCCTTCAAGCGAGCTAGCTCTGCCTCGACTTCGCAGATTTTGTCATTCTTGTTCTGAATATCTATGTTTAAAGCATTATAAGCCACTCTGTGACCATGCAGTACAGGTTTTATGCCAGCCAAAAACGCTTTCTCTTTGGCAACCTTCAGACTTTGTTCATGGAGAGCTGCATTATATGTAGTCTCTCGAGCAAGATAATCAGCCGTTAAGGCATCATACTCCTCCTGAATGAGGCTTTCAACAGTCTCATTTGATAGCCTGAGATATGCTCCAATCGGCTGCTCAAGGTCCTCCATAATTTTCTCCAATGTTGTAGCTCTCTCAATATCATTGAACATGGCAACATTCTTGATAGTCAGAGCCATTGCCGTCTTCAAAATCTCATAACTGAGACCCTTATTCAGGACCATCTTTATCAGAGTTGCCAGACTTTTATAAAAAGTTTCAGTATAAATCTCAACCAGGAGATTCATTTCTACGCTGGAGCTTGGTGTGGCGGCAATATCTAATAAATCTCTTCTTTGGAGATCGGGAGCAGATGTGGTTGGCACGACAGCAGGATGAGACGAAGTTATTGCTGTTACTATTGCCATGGCCAAGTTATCCCTAAGAGCTTCAGGGATTGTATCTCTAACACCTATAGCTACCATTGGTGTAACAACAGACGGAGGTGGAGTTGTTGTTGTCACTGCTGTTATTTGGTTCCCAAGAACTTCAGGATCAACGTCTTCAATATCTGTTACTCCAGCCATTTCTAGAGTTCTGGCGGCAGTGATATTGGTGGATGTGGTGACAATTGCAGGAGCTGGTTCAGATTTCGGTATTGGCTTATCAAAAGCTGATATTGAATCAGCAGCTACAGTAGAAGATGCTATCACTTTTCTGGGTTCAGCACCTTCTTCAACTGTCGGCTCTGCATGATTTTCCACTGCTTCAGTTGCAGTAAAATCTTCTATAGCTGATTCTTTATTTAAGATCGGTTCTCCTCCAGCAGGTTCATCATCACTTGCAGTGAGGTCTATTGCAGCCTCTTTCTGGTGCTGATCTTCAACATGAGAGGATAGTTCAGGATGTGCTTCTTGATGCCCCACCGCGGGTTGTTGTCCTCCCTCTTCATCAGCACCCTCTTTGCTAGAAGAATAAGTCTCATTAGCAGATTCCTTATTTTCCTCATAAATATCTTCTTCTTGAGGAGGAGGAGCCATAGGCTTTGGTGCAATTATGACATCTGCAAAAAACAAACAAAATAAGTTAATATACAAAATCATGATATATAATTTCGTATAGGTTTTGTGTAATACTTGGAATATATGCGTTTTTTTTCAAGATATGTATCATAATCACCATCCCAGTCATCATCCTCGAAGTCAAGAGCCGGTTCGTCTGATGGGATACGGTCTTGATCAGCGGTGGATACAGTAGTAGCACCCTCCGTAACTTGTGCCTTGGTTGGCAAAGATAAATGGAGTGAGGTGCTAAGACGTCCAGGAGACAAAAGTGTTATAGCTCCTGATCCAATTATTGGTGGAGGGGCTGAAGATCCTTCTCCTGGATGGACTGAGGAAAAACCGACAAGATGATCATCTTCAATCAAAATGTCATCTTCTGGAGTGTGGACTCTTGGTTTGGAAGGCCTTTTTGTGGTAGACTTCTTCTTTTTTTCTGGAGTTTTCTCTGGAAATGTGACGGCTGCACTTTGTTTTCTTTTTCGGTCTTTGCCAATGATGATAGGTTCTGCAGCTGGTTCCCCAACTCCTGTTGGAATAACTTCTAAAAATGGATCTGGAATGCCAGTATCGTCAGGGATGTCTGCTGGTACCCTGACCTACTCCTCAATATCTCCTTCTTTAGGCCACCTCAGACTACCCCTCATATTATAACCGTGGGCAAAAGAACGAATTGAAGCATAAAAGTGAGCATACGTATGAAGTATACGTAGCTCTGTAGTACTAGTGGCGTTGAAACTCTAAACTTGGCACCAGTACGAGCAGCATTGAAATATCTCCAACCCCTAGCACCGTCGAGTAATTTTCCATAATGACGAAAGTTAGTAGTGGGGTTACCAACATGAAGTTGGTCATATCTAAATTGGCGAGAAAACCTACTGGGTAGATATGGTTCAAACGCACAATTATCTTCATTTCTATATATCAAGTGAGAAGGTCTGATGCATTGAAGCCATCTGAAGACTGATGATGGCAATACCGCTCTTCCTTCGACTTCATCTTCAATCTGAATGCCAAAGCAATCTGCTGGAACTTGTGGCCGAGTGCAGAAGAAGTTCCAACCATAAGAATAATTTAGAACTGCCCGGGTATCCGCCACAGTCGTAGCCGTCCATGTAGCTTTGCTGAATTTTTGGAGGAAGACCTCCGCATTATCACCTGGGCCTGGTGGCAACAATCTGCAGTTGTGATGCAATAGCCAGCCCATCAGATAAGTGTAGGGCATTTCTACTCTAGGGAAAACATTCCGATGAGGAGCATTGTTGATTAACTCCTCGCCGAAGGTCCTTAAACCAGTATTTATTCGACACACCATGGCTGATAGCAGGTTAATCCTGACTTTAAAAACTAGACGTACTGCAGGCCATAGCATACTACGGTGGATTCTGTCAACAGTACCAATATTCGGCACAACCCATCTTCTCAACCATAAAGAAAGAAAGCCTGCCAGCAAAGCTCTCCGAGAGATTTTCTGGCTACCATATCTAAGGAAGCTCACGGCTTCAGTCCCGGCAGGGAATTCCCCAGTCTTTGTAGACATATATTTATTAGGGAATTTGTAGGCAATCGTCATATCCCTAATTTTGTTAGAAGGGATTGTCGAATCTATGTTGATTGCCGGAGCTTTGTTTTCCTGAAACCTTTCTTTGTCTTCCTTGGATATGTTATCCTTATGGAAGGAGAGATAAGTCATCCACTTGTTGATGTATGCCAAATGAGATGTACTTTCATGCATTGTGGTACAAACCATGTAGTGACACATCAATTCCTCATATACCTCAATCAACTGAGGATTAGTCTCTCTGATTTCAGCCAGTTCTCTGTTGGAAGGAACGTATTCCTTATATGGGGCTTCCTCCATCGACAGTTTCGAGATGAACTGCATCTCATGAAGAGCAAGGCCCATTTCGCCTTTCGGGGTGGCAAAAGTTCCAGTCAAGCTCATATATATTTCCATCAAGGCCAGAAATAGGTTTCCGTTCGAAGGAATACCCTGACTAATGGAAGCTATCGCCTCATAAACCAATGTCTTTCAACTCTGCTTCGAAGTTCTTTATCATCCAAATACTTATCTGGATCCAGTTTTGATTGAACGGAGTCAACCATCCCGGCAGCCTGGGGTTCATCTGAGGATACAATACAGCAGCCCTCATAAATTCGTTGACGAACATCGGAGTTTGTACTGGTTGAATTAAACCCGAGTCTTCACTGGGATTAGCTCCTGGCATGAGGCCAAAAATAGAAGTGACACCACCATTGGGAACACTAGCAAAATACCCCATGTCATTAGCATGCTCCCTCTTGAAAATAATTCTACCTGGTCTTCCGTAACTATTAGGAGTCAAATTCCACAGCATTTGTCGATGGTGGGTAGCATGGAAAAATCCTGACAAAGGATAATCCCTGTCCATATCTGGGAGATACATGGATCTATCCTCAAATTTGAATACCCAAGACTCCTTCTTGGGGTGTGTCTGGGATTTACAGTCAATTGCGTCCCCAAACAAGAAGATCGGTTTTGCAAATTGTTGTGCATCTAGTGAAGTCGACAAATCTCCATTCATCATGGATAGCAACATCCTATCCCCTTAAGCTACTATCAGGTGTGCTCTCTCTACTGGGCATTCAGGGTTCGATTGAGGAAATTGGACATGAGATAAATCTTCCAGATAGTTCGAACCCACCATGCCAACTGACGAGCCGAAAACTTCTGTGAGAGGGTGAACTTGCAAATCTACTGACAAAAGGACAAAAGAGATCAAATTAGTTTGGAAGTTTTATGACTTTTACGCTTACTAAAAGTGGATAGAGGTTTATGAAGTCTTTGTTTTACAAAGTCTCTCAGTGATTGATGAATTTTATGCTACCACATGTTAATGTGAGCGTAATATAACTTTTTACGATGGCATGTATGAACACGAGCGTAGTTAAATTTTACGCTCGCACATTAATTATGGGCGTAATCCAAATTTTAGGCTGACACGTATAACGTGGGCGTACTCTTTTTATCTTTTACGCTAACACGTACAACGTGGGCGTATATTGTCATTTCAGTTTTTACGCTAACACGTATAACATGGACGTAAAAAAACTGAAGGTTTGGGTTATCTTCTCCTTCCTCGACGGGTTTTTCCAGCCAAAGAATAGGGTTTTACCCATCATAGGCGGAGCTACGGCTGGGTTGGGTTGGGTTGTCGGTGTGGTGTTGACGATTGAATGGGAGTTTTTGTATGGTTGGCCGACGACGAATCGACGGCTGGTTTCTTCCCCTTGTTGCTGGCGGCGGATGATTTCTTGGGAGCCATCGGATCAAAGTGAGGGTTTCGAAAAAAAGACAGGGCAAAGGAATTCGAGATTGCAAAAAGATGATTAAAAGTGTTTTCTCTCTCCGAAGAACCCTATTTATAGGAAAATTTCAAATCGGTTCAAATTCCAAAATTTACGCTGAATGTTGGATATCCCCGCTTTTACGCGGATGACTGTTGTGTATCCCGAATTTTACGCTGACTGGTCAAATTTCAACTTTTACGCTGCTGTTCAAACTGTTTCAAAATTTTTGATATATTTGAAAACTTTGAAGGGGGTCTTGTAGGAGCGTAAAAAGTGCTTCACAGAATGAGTCAAAGTGATAGATCATTCTACTCAAATTGATCTACTTTATGCCGCAGAGAGGTTAAATATTTTACGCCAAAGACAAGGCTAATCGCTTTTACGCCTGAAAGCAGCCAGGGTCAAGATAATGGTTTTACGCCTAAGATAGGCTAACCCTCTTTTTACGTTGGACAAAGCTGTCAAAGTCTCGCATTTAATGCAAAGTCTGACATGAAGATATTGATGATGGCATATACCACAGATTTCAAAGGGATTTGTTTTATACAGAGACCAATGTTGTCGTTTAGTATGTTGACTGAGCTACTTTACGCTCACACTATGGCTTCTTTTACGCACGGAGACTATATGAGTTTTTACGCTCGAAAGTCGTCATGTGCGTAAAGTCTATTTGGGCTACTTTACGCTCAAGATTATTTAATAATCACTTTACGCAGGAAATATATGACAGGGCTGTTTATGCCTAGTCCACTGCTTTATGCTCAGAGTACATTGGGGTTGTTTTACGCCCTATTCTTATTCATCAGTTGAGAACGTGGTCTGCCTACATGGCTTTCATGCCACACATCTCGAAGAACGTGTGTACGTGCATCCTATTCTTACTAAAATGATGGGACACGTGTCAACATATACAGAGGATGATTTCGGTCATAGGTGGCAGTTGTTAGCGTAAAGACGGAACTTTTGCTGAGTTTTTACGCACAAGAGCCCAAGTCTATAAATAGACTTATTTTCTCATATAACACAGAGACACAGAGACAGAAGAAAAGAGAGAGAGATTAGAACTCAGAGATTTTTGATTCTCTAGAGCATTCTTCTTCAACCTTTCTTTCAGAACAGAGTGAAGCAAAGCAGGAAAGTATTCGGCCTCGCCATCAGTGCCCAAGTGCGTCGATACCTTTCTGGTGACTTAGTTCTTCCAAGTTGTTCATCTTCAAGCAGCGATCTTCATCATCATCGTATGGTCCAAGGAACAAAGTGATCATTTACAGATCAGACTTCTACAGCAATACTTTCCCAGAATCAAATTTGTACTACTTGTACTTTTTCTCATTTTATTTTCAAAAAGCCAATTCTCAAGGCATTTTTGTTAAGTGAAACACATGTTTCTTCTCCTGCTCAGTATACTTGTCGTGGGGTTTCTCGACGAGACTTCCCACGATAGTTATTCTGGGAGGTTTCTTATAGCAATTAGTGACTACAGTCCATAGGTCAAAGTCTAGAGACTTAAGATAAAAACTTATTCTAGTCTTCTAATAAGTGTAGTTGGTCCCATCAAATAGGGGTGGCCTATTTATGGATTGACCCTCGCCATAGTTGGTAGGGATGGGTTGTGTGGTTGCCATGGATCAACTCTAGAATGTAAATCCTGTATGAAGAGAACAAGGCTAAGATACCAATTAAAGTACGTGTACACAACTCTAGAGGGGGTGAATAGAGTACTTGCAAAAATAATGATTAATTGAAAATCAACTCTATTCAATCCCAACTAGTAAATAATAAATCAGAGTATAATGCGGAAATAAAGTGGAGATTAGAAAGCATACGCAGACACAATAATTTTTAACCTGGTTTCCCTCATGGAGGACTAGTCCAGGCTTGAGAACTCTAGCTCAGGATTGAAATCCACTATTTATGAAATAGCTTTACAACCACGTGCCTTTACACAGAAGAGCACGCCAACTTCTTGAAAAGTTCCCTGAGGCAAAACTTGGAATTTTCCATGTGACTTCTTGAAGACTCTTGCACAAAACATCTAATTGACTTGCACCGAGCACCTTGTAGGCTTGGGAAGTTTTATGGCTAGTAGATAAGTAGAGTATGGCTCTTTGGGATGTATAGGCTATAAGAGAGAAGAGATGAGTAGATTGGATGATTGAAATAGGAGAAAAGGGTGCCTATATATACTAGTCCTTGGAGGCAGAGTTCGGCCAGAACTCTGTCCAAAATTCAAAAATTATGGCCGTTGGAAAACTTACAATGAGCAACCCTAAAAATTAGCTCCTGGAAATTAGGAGACAGAGTTCGGCCCGAACTCTGTGTGGGGGCAGAGTTCGGCCCGAACTCTGTGTGGGGGCAGAGTTCGGCCCGAACTCTGCCTCCTAGGAGACAGAATGCTCAATGGGCTAAATGGGCTTTGGCAGTTTGACTTTTTGTTTGTGGGGCTTTTTGGTTATCTAGTCTATAGTTGAGGTACTCAGTGCGACTCAATGTACAATAGCCTAGACTCAAATGAAATATAAAAAATACAGACTTTCGAAGACAAATTCCAGTAGTATTCGTCGAGCAGTCGTCGATGATAATTATCTGACTTGATGTGTGTAAGTCGTCTGTTTTGTAGCTTTGATGTCAATGTATGTATCGAGTTAGATCATGTCAAATATCGATTTGTTAATTATCAAGATTAGGTTGACTGTGATCCAGTTTGGGTCAACAATTTTGTTATGTTTATTAATATTATATTTATTGTAACTAACACGTCATATTTTCATCTAATATATATAAAATGGCCTCTCTTCCGAGTTTTGAGTTGTTAAAGCCTTTATATTGGGCTACCAAAGCCCCCCACAACTCTGAAGCATATCTAGCCCAGGTATGGCTGTGAGGTACTTAAGATTCATTAGGACCCCGTTTGGTACATTGTAATGTAATCGTAATCGTAATGTAATCAAATGACAAAAAATAAATTTTTTTTCTATTTGATTAAATTGCGTTTACGATAACAATACAGTATACTAAACGAGGCCCTAGCTATCTTGATTTACAACAAACAAGATCAAATTGGTTCCCTATATGTTCTCTAGGTGGATAATATCATTCTGCTAAGATGCATAATTAGATTCCAAGATGCATAATACCTTTAGTTTTTCATATAGATAAATATATAAGGCCAGTACAATTCTTCACGTATTCTTAGTCTTTTACGATGATAGATTATTTTATCCTGTTGGTTACTTAAACTTATATTAAAGACTAAACTTAGTAACCATGTTTGATCTTTTAAGCTCATTTTTAGGTGTTTGTGACTTATTACATATTGTTCTCATAATTTTGATTAATTATTATTGGTGTTTTTGCCTTTAGATAGGAAAGATAGTCCCACATCGGCTACACCAAATGGTGAGTATCTCAATATAATGCATTGCTTGTGTTGAGATGTACACATAAGGTGTGGTGGGGCACAAGTGTGTGCCATGTGGAAGTATTTTCCTAGAAGGAAAAAGAATTAATTCCAACAAGGATGCAAGTTGATTTTTGTTGTGCGGACTCAGACTCGGACACGGACTCCAGGTTGTCTCGTGCATGCACGAAGGTATTCGGGGGTTGGCATGGACAGGCACACTACTATGCTGATTGTGGGATGATCTAAAATATCAAACTCTATTTTTGAGTATTGGTATTTTAGTCCCACATCGGATAGGAGAAAAGGTGAAGTCTCACTCCACTATGTAAATAAAGCCCCTTGGCCTCCCTTGGAAGAGGCACCAAGAAGAGAGTTAAGGGAGTCCGTAAAGTACATGAAGCACGTTCAAGTCTCAAATATTGACTTAAGAGCGTTCCAGAAGTTCTTCGTGAACTTGCTGGTTCCTAGAAGCATATCATAGTGGGGCGAATCTTGCTTTAAGCAATGGAGATCTTAATCACCCCAGCAAGAACCTTTCCTCTTCTTCTTATTTCTTTTTTCTCCTTCTTCTGATTTATAACTCAGTTCTGTCTGTCAGCAACTACATTTGTGAGGAAGAACATGAGATTTATTTTCTGATTATTGTTGCTTTTGTAATCAGATTTATATTATAGTGTTCCTCGTGGATCTCGAGAATAATCAGAAGGGGAACGTTTGTTTGAACCTCTGATCACGACATCTAGTTCTACCATCTTTGATCAAGCCCCGGGACTAACAATCTCAAAGTAAGATCCTTGTAGATGTAGAACGGCCGTACGAAACTCCTAGATACAAGTTTCAACAAACTTGGGAAGCTCGACGGGGATCATTTCAACTTTGGGAAGAGGAAGGTATGCATGAATCTGCAACTGGCAGAGGTAGACTATTTTCTGACAGAACCAAAACCAGAGATTCCAAACGAGGATGATGCTACTGTTCGGGCAATTACGATTGCAACTGCAAAACAGAATAAATGGAGGAGAGACAACAATCTCTACAAGCTGATGATTTTGAACTCCATGGAGAATACTCTAGCAGATTCATACCACAAGACAGACGATGCTAAGGTCGTCCGGGAGTATCTAGAGAAGCATTATCAAGCGGATGAGAATTACAACAAGATCCATGTGACTGAAAAGGTCTGAAACATGTGATTTGAGGAAGACAAGGTAATGATGCCTCAAGTCAAGGAGTTCCTCATGTTACGTCAAAAACTTGAGGACGATAGCATGCCACTTGTCAACGCTTTTGTCGTAGAGGGTATAGTTGCCAAGCTTCCGTCAGAATGGAGCAGTTTTATTTCGGACATGCAAATGAAGAAGATACAAATCAGCCTGGATCAACTACTTCATAACATCGATGTTAGGTATGATTTGATGGCTAAAAACAAATTGGACACGTTGTCCAAACAGTTGACAGAGTCCAACTTGGTGCATGCGGGGACTCCAAGGGGAAGCATAAGGTTTCTCACAACCAGAAGAAGAAGGACATCAACCATCTGAAGGTGAAGTCGACTTCGTTCAAGTCAAAGCCAAAGCCCAAGTCACATTGCTTCAATTATGGAAAGAAGGGCCACTATCGTAGAGACTGTAGATCAAAGTCCAAACAAATAGAGCAAGGTAAGCCTAAAAAGGTTGCCACGGCTGTTGTTGACACCGACTGGTGGGTGGACATGGGTGCATCCTGCCATGTTTGCTCTAATAATGAGTTGTTAACCACATACAAGCCTACACCTGAGAAGGTTATGGTGGCGGACCAGACACAAGCTGAAGTACTAGGGACAGGAACGGTGGTACAGAACCTAACTTCGGGGAAATCGCTGACGCTTCAAGATGTGAAGCATGTACCAGTGATAGCCAAGAACCTGGTCTCTGGAAGTCTGCTGTGTAACACAGGCTTGAGGATGGACGTCAATGTTGGGCAGATAGTGATGTCCTACAAAGGAATATACTTCAAAAAAGCTTATTGTACCGAAGGGATGTTCAAACTTTTACTTGTAACTCCTGCAAAAATGACTAATGCAGTTTGTTCTTCTGGTTATCCTCTTGAGTTATGGTACAATAGACTAGGACATATTCATTATAAAAGAATAAACAAAATGTCTAGTCTATGGCTTATCTCCTAATGTGGGGGTAAGGAGGTGGAGAAGTGTGAGGTTTGTGCACAGACAAAGATTACTAGAAAATCGTTCAAACGGGTGAATCGAAGTACAGATCTTCTGGAGTTGGTACATTCAGATATCTGTGACTTCAGACATTTTTCCACAAAGGCCAAGATGAATTATTTTATTACATTCATCGATGACTACTCGAAGTACGCGTTCGTCTATCTACTCAAGTCTAAAGATGAAGCATTCGAGAAGTTCAAGGAGTTCAGGGCTGACGCTGAACGTCAAACTGGGCAACAACTCAAAAGACTCAGAAGTATTCGAGGCAGAGAGTACAGTTCTATTGAATTCGTATCATTCTGCAAAGAACATGGAATTGTCAATGAGACAATTGTTCTGTATTCTCCTCAATCAAATGGAGTAGCTGAAAGGAAGAACATGACGTTGACAGAGATGATGAACTCAATGCTGTTGACTGCAGGTCTTCCAAACTGCTTCTGGGGAGAAGCTGCGTTAACGGCTACGTTCATTCTGAACAAAGTACCGTATGCAGGTTCCGAAGTCACTCCTCATGAACTTTGGTTCAAATTCAGACCCAACTTGAACGTCATTCGAGTGTGGGGTACCTGGCATATGTGAAGCTTCCGGACTTGAAGATTCAGAAGCTTGGGACAAGGACTACAAAGATGATCTTCTTGGGGTATGTTGAGAAAAGTGATGTTCGGAGGTTTCTTGATGTTGAAACCAATCAAATCATTGAATCTTGCAACGTCGAATTCTTTGAAGATAAATTTGCGAGACACAATAACATTATTATCATAGACATTCCGAAGAATAATGTGAATGCACAGGCGGCTATCACTTCCAAAGAAGATGCAGTCCAAGAAAAATAAATTGTCATACCAGAGACAATTGTTGAACCAGAACTCACAGAATCCAGATCTAAGCGGGTGAGGACAGAAGGACTTTGGAGATGAGTTCGTCGCCTATCATGTGGAAGCTGATCCGCTTACCTATGATGAGGCGATGAAGACCAGAGACGCTGTCTTCTATAGGGAGGCTATTAATGATGAGTATGACTCTATAACCTCCAATAATACATGGGTAGATTTGCCTGAAGGAGCTAAACCAATCGGATGCAAGTGGATCTTCAAGAAGAAGATGAAGGCCGATAAAACTATTCACAAGTTCAAAGCAAGGCTGGTAGCCAAAGGATTTTTTCAGAAGCAGGATATCGACTACTTCGACACATATGCTCCAGTAGCACGGATGACAACCATCAGGATATTGATTGCTCAGAGTGCAATTCATAAGCTCGTCATATATCAGATGGATGTGCAGACAACATTCCTGAATGGAGAGTTGACCGAAGAGATCTACATACAACAGCCAGAAGGATTCATCGTCAAGGGCCTTGAAGATAAAGTCTGCAGGTTGGTGAGATCTCTATACGGTCTGAAGCAAGCTCCCAAGATGTGGCATGAGAAGTTTGACAAAGTCATTAGATCAAACGGCTACATGGTCAGTGAGACGGACAAATGTGTTTACATAAAGTTCGCTGATGGGAGAGGAGTCATCGTTTGTCTATACGTAGATGACATGCTGATCCTGGGTACGAATCTAGCACGTGTCACTGAGACAAAGAAGTTTCTCTCATCTAAGTTCAGTATAAAGGACTTAGGAGAAGCTGATGTTATCCTAGGATAAAGATCATCCGGACAGACACTGGAGTGGCATTTTTACAGTCTCATTACATTGAGAAGATACTCACACGCTATGGATATCAGGATCTTCCAGGGATCGATACTCCTTACAGGTGTGACAAGAAGCTGAAGCCAAATCCTAGGAAAAGTGTCAGGCAGCTGGAGTACTCATGCGTCATCGGCAGTTTGATGTATGCAACTACTGCCATAAGACGTAACATAGCTTTCGTCGTGGGGATGCTGAGTCGATTCACGAGCAACCCAGGTGCGGAGCAATGGAAGGCCATGAAGAGATTTATGAGATATCTCAAGAGGACTCAGAAGTATGCACTGCACTACAGCGGATATCCGACAGTAGTGGAAGGCTTGATGCAAGCTGGTGTTCAGAAGCAGGGAGCGAAAGGTCCACAGGATGGATACAACTTCTCCAAGGATGGAGCTGCTATATCATGGAAGTCGAAGAAGTAAATAATGCTCTCTTATTCTTCAATGGAATCTGAGTTCTTTGCACTGGCTACTGCAGCAAAAGAAGAAGCAGAATGACTTCGGGAGCTCATGTATAATCTTTCAGTGGTTGGAGCACAGATTTCGGTGGTACCGATATACTACGACAATCAGGAAGCTGCAGCGGTGGCATCAAATGATCTCTTCAATGGTAAGAAGATGACTATGCGATTGAGGCACATGACGGTGAATGATCTGATAAAGACTGGAGTCATTACCGTGATTGATGTTCGGAGTCAGAAAAATCTGGCCGATCCGTTCACCAAAGGTTTCAAGCGCCAGCTGGTCGAGGACACAACAATTATGATGGGCTTGAAGACGATGTGATATTCTGTCTTTGTAATTCAATCATAAAGTTTTATGCTATTAGTTCAAAGAGAAATCTACTAGGCATCTAACTTTTGGTTCAAAGAATGACCACTGACGGAGAGAATATCTGAAATAGTGGATAGTCCTTTGAGACACTGAGGGGTTACGGACCCATAACCAATGTTGTCTACTATTTGTTCTCTTAGAAGAACAAGTCCTGTGAGAGGATGGCTTAGACGCCTTAATGAGTTCTCAGGCATTTTGAATGTCTGGTGTGCTCTACAGGAAGCATGGTAGCACAACACTACAAAGGAGCATAAGGTCTCCATGCTACAGTGGGTGACACCACCAAGAGGTTCCTCGATAAGTGTAATGCCTCGGCTTTGTGAGCCATGTCACAGCGGCGTAGTTCCGCATATAGGCAGGTAGTCTAACGTTATAGAATGAAGAGTGGTAGTCAGCACTACAAAGAGGCTGGTGACCTCATGTTATAGTGGTGTGACACCACCAAGAGGTACCTAGAGTGGGTAAAGCATCGGGTATGCGAGCCATGTCATAGCGACGTAATACCACAAGGAAGTGCAAGGCTTCATGCTGGGTAGTTTGGCACTACAAAGAGGCTGGGACCTCATGCTATAGTAGCGTGACACCACGATGAGGTATAGCCTCGGCTTTGGGCCATGTCATAGCGGGGTAGTACCGTAAGGAAGCGCAAGGCTTCATGCCAAAGGACTCTTTCAACGAACTCAACTAGAATGTATGAAAAAAGATTCAGGCCGTCTCTTGAGGGTAAACTTGTAGACGCCCAAGATACACACCGAAACCAGGCATGAACATGGCCTTTAATGTGCAACCGGAAGCACAGCTGATGTCATTATATGAGTGGGAAAAAAATTGCAGTCATGGTGCAGAATTCAAGGCTTAGTCCATTCTTGTATCATATTGTTATTTGATCCATGCGGGAAGATTCAAGTTTTCAGCGATATCTCTCCTAATGCATGATGGACAGTCACTGTGAGGAAAGCTCAACCCATATATTGAGATATGTGGAGAATTGTTGGTATTTTTGCCTTTAGACTAGGAAAGATTGTAAACCCCCTAAATTTTCTACTATTTTTTTTATATATGTTAAATTTGATACCGATTTAAAAAATTTTATTGTACATCGCGTAGTCGTATTTTACGTCGCGCACGAAATTTTATTTTTGCTCGACGAGTGCGAATATGTGCGAGCGTACATATTTTTAGAAAAACATTTTATGGTATCAAAATAATATATGTAATATTTAATTTAGCTATTAAAATTTATGATTTTACTTATGAAAAGCTTTTGTTTAGAATAAATAATATTTTAGTACATGCACATATTTCATAAATATTTTTGCTAGTTTGCTTTAAATAAAAATATAATTTTTGAAATTATTTATAATAAATATTTTATTGTTCAAAAAGATATTTAAAATATTTATTATTTTTGAAATTATTATTATTGGTATTTTGAAAAATATTTTTGGAAGTTATTTTGGCCAATTAAATCTTGATTTAATATTTGGAATTTTTTAAATAGATTAAACTAGTATCTATATTTAGAATTTCATTATTTGATTCGATTTTAAACTAGAGGGATTTAATTTAAATAGGATTTGTATTTGATTTTGGATTTAAATTAAATAGGTTGAAATATCTAAATTGGGTTTTAAATATCCTAGTCCATATCTAATTGGGAATTCCCACATCCTATAAATATAGGCAGGTACTCCTCCAACTTTTTATTCATCCACAAATTATTTCCACCATCCTCAATGTGCGTGCCTCGTGTCCATGTCCAACATCTTCCCGTGTCGGCCGTGACAGCCTCGGGTCCGACCCCGGTGACCTTCTTACTCCATCTTTTTACAAATACATTTATTTTCTGTCGACAACCCGACAATATATACCAAATTCCTAACCCTAGTCCTAATCCCAAACCCTATCCCGTATTGTCCGCTGCCTTCTCCGTACCAGCCTCCTGTCATAGCACCCCGCCTCCCCGGTCACCCGTCCTCGGCCACCCGGCATCTCACCAGCCATCACCCCTGCAACCAAACCCACGACCTAACCACAACAACTACCAGACCCAACAACGACAGCCATCCCAACACACGACCCCCGCTATCAGCCACACCACCACCCGGACCACCAGTCAGACACACGCCCTCCGCCGAAACCCCGGCGAAAGACATCCACCATGACCCAAACTCCCTCGACCATCACCAGCAGCTACCCTTCGCCAACCACCCAAATCCGAACACCCACACAGCCTCCCGACGATACCGCCACCACCACAACCACCCTGACCACCAACACCAACACCCTCACCGGCGTCATCCGCCAAACCCAAAACACTCGACCACCAAAAATCAACACAACACAGCAAAAGAAAAGGCATGAAGAAAAACCCTAACCAAACACTCACCTCACAGCCACTCGACTCGCCGACGCCGCGCCGCCGATGAACTCCGTCCGCCCCTCTCTGCTGCCTCGCCACCGCGAGCTGGCCGCCCGAGCTCCACCGCGCTGAAACCCTCTCCCCGACTTCATCCGCCCGCGCCTATCCCCCGCATCTGCCGCAGCTAACGCCCCGTCCCCGGCCGGAACACCCGTTCCCGCCTCCAGCCGCCCGCACTTCCGTGCCCTTCCGCCGGAGCCCGACCCCCGCCGACCTCTACTCCGCTCGTCTTCCCGCCGCCTCTCCAGCCCTAGTTCCCCTCCACCGCATCGTCGCCTCCCCTTTCCCTCCCCGAACGCCGCCCACCGAAAACCCCATCACCGCCGCAGCCTGGCCCCCATCGCCCCCTCTCCCGTTCTTCCGCCATCGTCGTCGAACGCCGCGCGCCTCCTTCCCTTCCCGTGGCCGGAGAACCGCCTTCCACCGCCTTCACAATCCCGAGCCGCCGGTGAGAAACCGATCCACTTCTTTCCCAATTTCTTTCTCTCTCTCTTACTGGAATTAGGAACAGTATACATATCAGTATAAGTAAAATATTTATTATTATTATTATTAATGTTATTATTATCATTATTATTACTTAGTGCTGGCACTTTGTTTCACTATTATTATTGTGAAACCCAGTTCCATATTTTTTGGTTGTAATTAGAATTTCGTGTTTTAAATAATAATAAAACGTTTTTACAAAATTATTATTATTATATTATTATTATATTTTTGGTTGAAAAAGGAATTTCGAAATTATTATAAACTTGGACTTTTGTGTTGGACCCAGACCCGCGTTTAAGCCCAAACCCGATTTCCTTTCCTGTTTGACTTGGTTTTAAAACAAAAAAAAAAAAAATTTAATTTCGTTGAGCTGGTCCACGAGGGACCAGCACCCCCAACTCTTTCTCTCCTCAACCCACTTCTTTCTCCCTACACGTTCTCATTACCACACATTTCCCCCACTCTCCCCTTTATTACTGACACCTACCCCTCCCATCTCTTCACAACCACTCTCACAGAACTATCAAAACTCACTTCTCTCTCTCTCACCTCTCTATTCTTCCTGTGGAGAAGAGTTCACAAAAACCCATTCCAATCTCTTTCCTCTTCCCTCCCGAGGGTTTCCCCGCCGTCGTCTCTGTGGCCGCGCGCGACCCGCCGGCGAGCCCCCGCCGCGGCCCTCGCCACCGACCCGACGCCGAGCTCCCCGCCGGCGACTCCTCCAGCCCGCGCCCCGCTCACCGAGGCAGCGCCCCGCCGACCCGCGTGCCCTCGGCCTCCCCGCGCCACCCCCGTGGCCGGATCCGCCCCCGGCCTCCCCTGCCGGACCCGCGCCCGCGCGCCCTGGGCCGTCCGCCACCGGCGAACTCCCCGCCGGCCGAGCACCCCCGCGGCCCGCTCCCCCTCTTCTCTCCCCGGTGACTGCCACCCTCCGGCCGTCCCCAAGAGCCGTGCCCTAGCCCCGATCCAGCCCCGGCCGAGCCCCCGCTCCGGCCGCCACTCTCCGGCGCCCTTCTCGGCGAACCCCGTTGTCCAGATCTACTTTTCCGTCGTCTCTCCGGCGATCCGCTTCCTCGACGCTGCCGACAGCGTCACTGTCCGCCAACAGTGCTGTTCCTTCGCGGCGTTTCTTTATCTTGGGCCAGCGTCCCCATTCTGGACTTTTCTGACGTTTTCGACGTTGACGCCGTTGCGTGATTATTATTATTTCTTTCTATAACATCTGAGAGCTCTAGCCGAGCACCCGAGGTATAATCTCTGCCCCGTTGCATTTATTTTTGTGGTAGACTATGATGAAATCGGTCCCTCGGTTCCCTCCTGGGAATCCGGATAGCTACGTTACAACTTTCGATTAGCCGCGTTAGTTATTTTTCCTGTGTTTTAAATTGCTGGGTTGGTGTGAATGGGATGGATTTTGGATTCCCGGACTTTTCGGGAACTATTCTGTGGGTTGGAAATTATGTTTGTGGTGTTGGAGTTATTTGGTGGTTTTCGGTGGATTATTTGGGTTGGAATTATTTGCAGGTATTTATTGGCGCGCTTTTCCAGTTTTGGGTTTATCCCAGAATAGAGGAAGTGCTGCCCAAATTTTTATAAAATTATATTTTTATTTTCAAAATTGGCTTTCGA
Organism: Iris pallida; assembly: GCA_029216955.1. NCBI lineage: Eukaryota > Viridiplantae > Streptophyta > Magnoliopsida > Asparagales > Iridaceae > Iris > Iris pallida. The sequence continues at coordinate 975,054 of JANAVB010027397.1, forward strand.
AAATGATTTGCTAAAACTGATTTTTCGGGCGACGACCGTACCGGTCTGTGGGCCCCGGCGAAATGCAAACGCACCGGTCCGACCGGACGTTGAGGCATAAACCGAAATTGAGGAATGGACCGAGTCTGAGACTCCTAGTTTTTATCTATTATTTTATTTTTAGACTAATTATTATAGTCTTTTAATTACCGCATTTTAATTAATTAATTTCAGTCATTTTCTTATTTAATGTAAAAAAGAAAATGTATCGGGCATAAGCCCACCCTAGGACCAGTAGCTGTGCCCATGTATTTGTGTAGCGTAGGTTATTTTCTTTTCTTTTCTGGTGGATGCAAATTTGGGCGGTTTGGATTGGTTGCATTTTCGTAGGTAAAATCGCGATTTACAACTTAATTACGAGTTTAGTTTAAAATGATAAAAATATTATTTACTCACGATTTATCACCAAAATAAATTGTATTTTTTATAAATATATTACAAACACAAAGTTTTCCAAATCATAATTGATTTTCGCGATTTTCCAAATTATACTTGATTTTCGGGATTTTCCAAATAAACCAAATAACCGACTTAAATCAACGCACGTAGTTGCGACGTAACCACTAGCTGTAAATTAATACAACTTAAAACTTGACTAGGACATGACTACTAGAGATTGCAACTAGCACACTTAGTCTGGTTTTCAGGATTCTAAATCGAGTTCTCAACTGTAGGAACTCGAAGTCGGATCTGACGTTCTTCCTCGGTACCGACTCGTCCTTCCAGTCAATTTAATACAAGGCAAGTTTCGAACTGTGTATTCCCGTATTTCATTTAGTAAAGTTAAGCTGCATGTTAAACTACACTGCTGGCACGGAACTCTACCGACTGTTACTGTTACTGAATCTGGGACTGGGGGAATAGTGTAGGCGTTTATGACCAAAGCCCCTATTATAACTACTGTGTTAGCTTACCCCTCTCACACACGGGGATAAGCCATATCGTATCGCTAGGATACTACTGATTAACCCAAGCCGGTCATAAACGTTTGCATATTCAAATCACACTGAACTGTTTTAAACTGCTGAAAATACTATTTCAAACTGTTTACCCTGCACTTTTCAATTACTACTTAAATTATGAGTTGCATATTTCGTTCTTGCTCCCTCCTGACTGGAGACAACATTTTAGGTAATACTGAGGATGACGAGCTATATTTTAATAGCTATTATGATCCGGTCCTCTACCCTGCGACAGTACCGGAGCCGTCTCCGGAGGACGCTGATCCTGAAGCGACGGAACCAGATAGCTAGATAGATTTTTATTTCCAGCATTTTCCTTTATTTTGGAGTTTGTATTTATTTCTGCATTTCCAATTCCTGATGTACTCAGAATATTTCATTTAACTGATTTTCAATTCCGAAATAAAGTTGTGACAAATATAGATCTGTGTTGTTGTGTGGTTCCTGCTACTGAACAGCTTACTGCCGCCGCCTCATCAACGGCGCAGGCTGGGCATGATCCGACTAGACCCAAAGTTGGGATCGGGTCGTGACATGTTTTCAGTGGTGGCCCATGCAGGTCCACAACAACAATTTAGGAAAACCTATCTAGAAACAATTAGAACACTAGAACATCAATTTGTCACGACATAGGGTCGAAATATTTTATTATTAAATATTTTTGATTGATTATAGACTGGTAGGCTACCTTGCTTATGTATTGTCACCTATGCCCTTCCAGATCATGACCAAGGAATCGACCACCCCTGCTGGTGATGCGGTGCCATCTCCCGATCGCACTTCATCCCTGCAACTGACCGACCAGCCCCATGAATCACCAGCACCTGGCGCCGCTTCTGGAACTGCAGAGCAAGCGGCGAACCCTACCTCTTCTCGGGCTGAAGTACAGGTCACCGCAGCGGTAGCTGCTCAAGCTGTGGCCTCAGTGCCCGATAACTCCTCCGACCTCGCAAGTCTGTTGCGAGGCGTACTTGAAAGTCAGAAAGCCCAGACAGAAGCCTATCGCGAGCAGAACGCGATTTTGAGGGAAGGCATGGAGAATGCCCATAAACTGGCGATGGCTGCTCTAGAGAGCAGAGAAGCGTCTCAATCAGAACCAAGACCGGCTAAGGTAAGCATAATTCTAGAGTTAGTTTATGCAATTTTAAGAGCCATTTAATCTGATGGGAGATATAATGATGTTTGAAGGTCGGCGACATAGAGACTTTTAAGAAGCAAGGCCCTCGACCTTTCAAAGGAACCGAGGGTATCGTCTACGCCGATGAATGGCTAGATCATATGGAGCGTCTCTTGAGCGTCGCTCGACTTCCAGAAGACCTCAAGGCAGAAGCTGTAGGACTTCTACTACAAGACGTGGCGAGCATCTGGTATCGGAATGAACCCCGACTCCAGGACAAGCAGCTCGACTGGGACACTTTCAAGAAGCTGTTCCGAAAGAAGTTCTTCCCGACATCGGAGATGCGGGACATGGAGAGACAATTCCAGAATCTGAAGCAAGGAAGCATGACGGTCAGTGAGTACGCGGCAGAGTTCGGCCGACTAAGCCGCTTTGTCTAGAACCTGGTAGCTGACCCGAAGGATCGTGCCGAGCGATTCAGGTATGGATTACGAGAAGAGATTCGTACCCATGTGATCGCAGGTGGCGCGAAGACTTATGAGAAGATTTTGACCCGAGCTCAAGACGTAGAGAAGAGCCAGCCTTTCAGATCCAAGCGGGAGTACCCTGGAACTAGCAACTTCCAGGGCAATTAGAAGAAGCCCCATGTCAGCAATTTCAACAACAACAGGCCCCAACACCAGCAGCAGCACAATCAAGCAAGGAACAACGACAAGTCGCCTCAGAAGCAGATTCCTGTCTGCGACTACTGCAAGAGACCGGGGCACCAGGCGACCATCTGCAGGAAGAGACTAGGGCACTGCCTAGTCTGTGGGTCTGCCACCCACCAAGTGAGGGACTGCCCCTTATCCCAATTAAGGAGCGGAGGAGCACAGAAGAAGGCTCCCCTACCTACTCAGCAGCAACAGTTTGGCCAGCATCAACAGAAGACCGGGCGAGCTTATGCCCTAGCAGCTGAAGAGCAGGAGCCAGAGCAGGAACCAACTGCAGATGTTATCACAGGTTCCATTTTCGTGTTTTCACATCCTGCTCTCGCTTTATTTGATTCGGGTGCATCACATAGTTTCATTTCATCCAAGTTTATATCTGCACATCACATAGATTCGGGACTTAGCAAAGTGATTAATAGGGTTATGACCGGTGGTGGACCTATACCCATCACTGAGGCTTGTGATTGTCCCATAACCATATCTGGCCATCAGTTTACAACATCTTTACTAGTGATGCCCCTACCCAATTATGATGTAGTCCTAGGAATGGACTGGTTAAGTGAACAGCATGCGCTGATAGATTGTCACCGAGGTTGTGTAATCTTCAGCCCACCAGGAGAACCAGAGTTTGTAGTCTCTCGGGCTCCGGAAGATATGACGAGTGTTTCCTACTCCTCTATCACCGAAGAACCCGGGCCTCCTCACCCTATTATCGCAGAATTTATGGACGTCTTCCCAGATAGTCTTCCAGGATTGCCGCCGGATCGAGGTGTGGAATTCACCATCGATCTAGTACCCGGCTCTTCCCCTATTTCTCGGGGATGCTACAGAGTCAACCCTAAGGAGGCTAAGGAGATGAAAGATCAGATCGACGAGCTGAAGTCGCAAGGATTCATCAGAGACGGAGCTTCACCCTGGGGAGCACCAGTATTGTTTGTGCCCAAGAAGGATGGAACTGTGAGGATGTGCATAGACTATCGGGCGCTGAACAACATCACCATCAAGAACAAGTACCCCCTGCCCCGGATCGACGACCTGTTCGATCAACTGAGTGGAGCCAAGGTATTTTCTAAGATTGATCTCAGATCAGGCTACCATCAAATCAAGGTCAGGAAGGAAGATATTCCCAAGACGGCGTTCAACACCAAGTATGGACAGTTTGAATTCTTGGTCATGCCGTTTGGACTGACGAATGCTCCTGCGGTATTCATGAACCTTATGAACAAGGTTTTCCATGAATATCTGGACCAGTTTGTTGTTGTCTTTATCGACGACATACTGATCTACTCGAAGACGGAGGAGGAGCATGAAGAGCACTTGAGAAAAGTGCTGAGTACCTTGAGGAAGGAGAAGCTCTATGGTAAGCTATCCAAATGTGAATTCTTTTTAGACAAGGTGGAATTTTTGGGCCATGTTGTCACAGGAAAAGGAATCTCGGTGGATCCTAAGAAGATAGCTGCCATTGAGAAGTGGACTGTACCTAGCTCGGTTGCAGAAATCAGGAGCTTTTTGGGACTAGCTGGTTACTACCGGAAGTTCGTGAAGGACTTCTCCAAGATTGCGGAGCCAATGACGAAGCTTACCCGGAAGAATGAAGAGTTCATATGGTCTGAAGCGTGCCAGTCAGCTTTTGAAGAATTGAAGAAGAGGCTAACCACTGCACCGATACTTGCGCTACCCGCAGGTACCGGAGGATTCTCAATCTATAGTGATGCTTCCAGAAAAGGACTGGACTGCGTTCTTCAACAACACGGGAAAGTGATTGCCTATGCATCTAGGCAATTGCGGACTCATGAGAAGAACTACTCCACACATGACCTGGAGCTTGCAGCGGTGATTTTTGCCTTGAAGCTTTGGAAGCACTACCTGTATGGAGAGCGAGTGGAAATATTTACAGACCACAAAAGTCTGAAATATGTTTTCACTCAGAAGGAGCTGAACATGAGACAAAGACGATGGCTGGAGCTAATGAAGGATTTTGATATCAACTTGCAGTACCACCCAGGTAAGGCTAATGTCGTTGCAGATGCACTTAGCCGTTACCCAATGGCGATGTTCTTGACCAAGGAGCGCCATTTGCTGGAAGACATGGAGAAGCTTGGATTGGAAGTTGTACTGCCCGAGGCGAAAATGAAGAAGCTTGGGAGAGAAGCCATCGTACCAGGAGCTGAACCATCATTGATGCAGTTGCAAGTGCGTTCGATTCTTATGGACAAGATCAAGGAGACACAATTCCAAGACGAGACGCTTTGCAAACTCAGAGACCAAGTGCTGGCAGGAACACTGGAAGGATTTTCAATCGCCAGCGACGGAGCATTGAAGAATGGTACGAGGCTGTGCGTACCTACTGGCGAACTGAGGAGCGAGCTGATGCAAGAAGCGCACCAGTCGCAGTACTCTATACACCCTGGAGCCAACAAGATGTACCGGGATATGCGGACTATTGTATGGTGGTACGGAATGAAGAAGGATGTATCCAGGTACGTAGCAAGATGTTTGATTTGTCAGCAAGTTAAAGCCAGCAGGCAGAGACCAGCAGGATTATTGCAGCCGCTCGACATTCCGGAGTGGAAATGGGAGCACATCACGATGGATTTCGTATCGGGACTGCCTCGATCCCAAGGAGGGAAGGATGCCATCTGGGTTATAGTGGACCGACTGACAAAGTCAGCTCACTTTATCCCCTTCAAGGTTGGTTTATCCACCGAGAAGTTGGCAGCACTGTACATGCGGCACATCTACCGGATTCATGGAGTTCCGGTAAGTATTGTATCTGACAGAGATACGAGATTTACCTCACATTTTTAGAAGAGTTTGCATGACAGCTTGGGGACTCAGCTGAAGTTCAGCACCGCCTACCACCCCCAGACTGACGGGCAATCAGAGAGAACCATCCAGATGCTGGAAGATATGCTGAGATCTTGCGTCCTGGAATTTGGAGGGTCATGGGAAGACCACTTGCACTTGGTAGAGTTTTCTTACAACAACAGCTACCAAGCTAGCATCGGGATGACACCATTCGAGGCACTCTATGGACGTCGTTGCCGCACCCCTCTTGCCTGGGACGACGTCGGAGAACGAGTGATGCTTGGACCCGAGATGGTGACCGAAGCAGCAGAGAAAGTGAGAATGATCAGGGACAAGCTTCGGATAGCACAAGACAGGCAGAAGCATTGGGCCGATTGCAGCAGACGGCCCTTGGAGTTTGAAGAAGGCGACAGTGTTTTTGTAAAGATCTCGCCTACCAGAGGAACAATTCGCTTCGGCAGAGCAGGAAAATTGAGCCCCAGGTATATTGGTCCATTTGTAATACTTAGCAGGATTGGAGAAGTGGCTTATCGGGTAGCTCTACCCCCAAGTCTCGAAGGCGTCCACAACGTCTTCCACGTCTCGCAGCTGAGACGCTACATTCCAGACCCGAGCCATATCCTGGACCATTCAGAGCTGGAGATTGGACCAAGCCTCACAGTGCCGGAGAAACCAGTGGCAATTTTGGACCGAGGCGAAAAGAGGACCAGGAACACCGTGACGCCAATAGTCAGAGTGATGTGGCGTCACAACTCCCCAGGCGAGTCGACCTGGGAGCGAGAAGACCAGATGCGGGAGCAGTACCCGTACCTGTTTGAGACCTGAGGTAATCCCTAACCTTACTTTAAATTTCGAGGACGAAATTTTCTAAGGAGGGAAGATTGTGAAACCCAGTTCCATATTTTTTTGTTGTAATTAGAATTTCGTGTTTTAAATAATAATAAAACGTTTTTACAAAATTATTATTATTATATTATTATTATATTTTTGGTTGAAAAAGGAATTTCGAAATTATTATAAACTTGGACTTTTGTGTTGGACCCAGACCCGCGTTTAAGCCCAAACCCGATTTCCTTTCCTGTTTGACTTGGTTTTAAAACAAAAAAAAAAAAATTTAATTTCGTTGAGCTGGTCCACGAGGGACCAGCACCCCCAACTCTTTCTCTCCTCAACCCACTTCTTTCTCCCTACACGTTCTCATTACCACACATTTCCCCCACTCTCCCCTTTATTACTCACACCTACCCCTCCCATCTCTTCACAACCACTCTCACAGAACTATCAAAACTCACTTCTCTCTCTCTCACCTCTCTATTCTTCCTGTGGAGAAGAGTTCACAAAAACCCATTCCAATCTCTTTCCTCTTCCCTCCCGAGGGTTTCCCCGCCGCCGTCTCTGTGGCCGCGCGCGACCCGCCGGCGAGCCCCCGCCGCGGCCCTCGCCACCGACCCGACGCCGAGCTCCCCGCCGGCGACTCCTCCAGCCCGCGCCCCGCTCACCGAGGCAGCGCCCCGCCTCCCCGCGCGCCCTCGGCCTCCCCGCGCCACCCCCGTGGCCGGATCCGCCCCCGGCCTCCCCTGTCGGACCCGCGCCCGCGCGCCCTGGGCCGTCCGCCACCGGCGAACTCCCCGCCGGCCGAGCACCCCCGCGGCCCGCTCCCCCTCTCCTCTCCCCGGTGACTGCCACCCTCCGGCCGTCCCCAAGAGCCGTGCCCTAGCCCCGATCCAGCCCCGGCCGAGCCCCCGCTCCGGTCGCCACTCTCCGGCGCCCTTCTCGGCGAACCCCGTTTTCCGTCGTCTCTCCGGCGATCCGCTTCCTCGACGCTGCCGACAGCGTCACTGTCCGCCAACAGTGCTGTTCCTTCGCGGCGTTTCTTTATCTTGGGCCAGCGTCCCCATTCTGGACTTTTCTGACGTTTTCGACGTCGACGCCGTTGCGTGATTATTATTATTTCTTTCTATAACATCTGAGAGCTCTAGCCGAGCACCCGAGGTATAATCTCTGCCCCGTTGCATTTATTTTTGCGGTAGTCTATGATGAAATCGGTCCTCCGGTTCCCTCCTGGGAATCCGGATAGCTGCGTTACAACTTTCGATTAGCCGCGTTAGTTATTTTTCCTGTGTTTTAAATTGCTGGGTTGGTGTGAATGGGATGGATTTTGGATTCCCGGACTTTTCGGGAACTATTCTGTGGGTTGGAAATTATGTTTGTGGTGTTGGAGTTATTTGGTGGTTTTCGGTGGATTATTTGGGTTGGAATTATTTGCAGGTATTTATCGGCGCGCTTTTCCAGTTTTGGGTTTATCCCGGAATAGAGGAAGTGCTGCCCAAATTTTTATAAAATTATATTTTTATTTTCAAAATTGGCTTTCGAAAATGATTTGCTAAAACTGATTTTTCGGGCGACGACCGTACCGGTCTGTGGGCCCCGGCGAAATGCAAACGCACCGGTCCGACCGGACGTTGAGGCATAAACCGAAATTGAGGAATGGACCGAGTCTGAGACTCCTAGTTTTTATCTATTATTTTATTTTTAGACTAATTATTATAGTCTTTTAATTACCGCATTTTAATTAATTAATTTCAGTCATTTTCTTATTTAATGTAAAAAAGAAAATGTATCGGGCATAAGCCCACCCTAGGACCAGTAGCTGTGCCCATGTATTTGTGTAGCGTAGGTTATTTTCTTTTCTTTTCTGGTGGATGCAAATTTGGGCGGTTTGGATTGGTTGCATTTTCGTAGGTAAAATCGCGATTTACAACTTAATTACGAGTTTAGTTTAAAATGATAAAAATATTATTTACTCACGATTTATCACCAAAATAAATTGTATTTTTTATAAATATATTACAAACACAAAGTTTTCCAAATCATAATTGATTTTCGCGATTTTCCAAATTATACTTGATTTTCGGGATTTTCCAAATAAACCAAATAACCGACTTAAATCAACGCACGTAGTTGCGACGTAACCACTAGCTGTAAATTAATACAACTTAAAACTTGACTAGGACATGACTACTAGAGATTGCAACTAGCACACTTAGTCTGGTTTTCAGGATTCTAAATCGAGTTCTCAACTGTAGGAACTCGAAGTCGGATCTGACGTTCTTCCTCGGTACCGACTCGTCCTTCCAGTCAATTTAATACAAGGCAAGTTTCGAACTGTGTATTCCCGTATTTTATTTAGTAAAGTTAAGCTGCATGTTAAACTACACTGCTGGCACGGAACTCTACCGACTGTTACTGTTACTGAATCTGGGACTGGGGGAATAGTGTAGGCGTTTATGACCAAAGCCCCTATTATAACTACTGTGTTAGCTTACCCCTCTCACACACGGGGATAAGCCATATCGTATCGCTAGGATACTACTGATTAACCCAAGCCGGTCATAAACGTTTGCATATTCAAATCACACTGAACTGTTTTAAACTGCTGAAAATACTATTTCAAACTGTTTACCCTGCACTTTTCAATTACTACTTAAATTATGAGTTGCATATTTCGTTCTTGCTCCCTCCTGACTGGAGACAACATTTTAGGTAATACTGAGGATGACGAGCTATATTTTAATAGCTATTATGATCCGGTCCTCTACCCTGCGACAGTACCGGAGCCGTCTCCGGAGGACGCTGATCCTGAAGCGACGGAACCAGATAGCTAGATAGATTTTTATTTCCAGCATTTTCCTTTATTTTGGAGTTTGTATTTATTTCTGCATTTCCAATTCCTGATGTACTCAGAATATTTCATTTAACTGATTTTCAATTCCGAAATAAAGTTGTGACAAATATAGATCTGTGTTGTTGTGTGGTTCCTGCTACTGAACAGCTTACTGCCGCCGCCTCATCAACGGCGCAGGCTGGGCATGATCCGACTAGACCCAAAGTTGGGATCGGGTCGTGACAATTATTATTATTACCATTAGTTTTATTTTTATCATTATTATTATTATCATTACTATTATCTTCATTATTATTATGATTATTATTCTTATTATCATTATTAGTATTCTTATTATTAACAATAATAATAATAATAATAATATTATTATTATTATTATTATTGTTATTATTATTATTATTATTATTATTATTTTAAATACTTTATTACTAATATTATCAATACAAGCTATAACAAATTATCATCAATACTAATATTATTTTAGTTTTTGGGTAACAATACTACTATCATGATTATTATTATGATATTATTATTATTATTATTATTATTATTATTATTATTATTATTATTATTATTTAGCATTACTGTTTTATTATTATATTTTGTTAAAATTATTATTTATTATTATTATTTTCTAGCAAAATTTTAAGTTAGTTTTGAAACACAAAAATATTCTTTTCGATTATATGTACATATACTTGACCCATTTATACTTTCTGGCCTAAATGAATTAGAAATATTTTTTTTACGAAATATAGTTTCCCACTTAAATAACATTTTACAACTTGGAGTATTTTGACTAATAAGATAAAATTTTCAATATAAAATTATTATATGTAAATATTTTCAAGTATTGTCATAAATAAATTTTTATAAGTAAACATGTTTTTAAAGGTAATGTAAAATATTTTCTAAGATAATTATCTACTTCCACAAATTCTTCAATTATTCTCATTATTCATGACTAATCATCCTCCCCTCTTTTCTTGTGAACTTTGGTCCACCGACCACTGCAACCATGGTTAACAGACTCTTCAGGACATGTCGGAATATTGCATAACATCAGGCAAGATACCTTGCCATCTTGTACTTATATTTGGTTCATGATATTTTATATGTTGCTAGTGTTTTTACATTAGTAAGAGTATGTCCAAGTATGACTTGGGTGCCATCGATATGTATGTCAATGTTTGTGTGTGTGCGTGTGTGTGTGTGGACCATATGTGGTAGCGGACTTTCCGGTGTGTTGAAGTTATGCTTCATAACTTCTTAGACTTGTTGACACGTCTCATACACGACACATGAGTGAGGATCATAGAGTCGACACGAACCTACGTATTCGACTTGCTACCGATACGGGCGGTTCGTGTGTCGGTTCATTTATGGATTAGTGGAGTCTAGATAGCGACTTGCATAGAGATATGGATCACCAAGACATGGATATGACTTGTGTGATACATGGGCGGGGAAAACTACTGGGACGTATGAGCTATCCCACAGCCTTCTAGATTGCCCGGTTATGGGTTATGGTTTCCCTGTTATGGGTGTGTCGCTAGAGGATATATCCATTGCACGGCCCTGACCTCGTCGTCAGATAAGTCAGGAGGTATGCTAGCGATGCAAAGTATGAACTAGGGGATATATCCATTGCACGACCCTGACCTCGTCGTCAGATCGGTCAGAGACGTATACAAGTTCATGCGAAAGCCTCTAGTGGATGCTATGCTTTATTCCTACCCACTTATACGTTCCAGTATAGTTTTCGACTTGCATTACACCTAGATGGTTAGGTTCCATTGTGTTAGAACAGGTGGTCTTTTCTTTATCATGTATCATTTACAGTTCATCATGGTATTGTTTTTATGTATCTTGTTACGTCCCTCTGAGGACCTGGTTTTTCCCCAGGTGTGTGTGTTTTCGTGTTTTCTTGCAGGTGCTATAGTTAAGGCCATTCCTTCCTTCGTGATGACTGCTTTTGGACTTGTCATTGCTTCGCTCGACCAATCGCTTTCTTTGTATATTTCTTCTCTATTTAAATTAGTTGGTAGTGGACTTTGTCTCCGCCCAACGATTGTATCGTAAATATTCAAGTTGATTTCTATATTATTAATCCTTTTATTGTGGATGAGATTTAGTTGGCTTGGATTACTACATTTACAGCTTATGTATACATATGAGGTCCATGTATTTCGTATGTATACAGCTGGCATGTCTACGTGCTTGGTCCTACGTATTTTGGGACTGGGGCGTTACAAAGATAGTCCCACATCGGCTACACCAAGTGGTTAGTATCTCAATATAATGCATTGCTTATGTTGAGGTGTGCACATGAGGTGTGTGGGGCACAAGTGTGTGCCATGTGGGAGTATTTTCCTAGAAGAAAAAGGAATTAATTTCAACAATGATGCAAGTTGATTTTTGTTGTGCGGACTCGGACTCGGACACGGACTCCAGGTTGTCTTGTACATGCACGAGAGTGTTCGGGGGGTAGGCGTGGACTGGCACACTACTATGCTGATTGTGGGATGATCTAAAATATCAAACTCTATTTTTAAGTATTGGTATTTTAGTCCCACATCGGATAGGAGGAAAGGTGAAGTCTCACTCCATTCTATAAATAGAGCCCGACCTCCCTTGGAAGAGGCACCAAGAAGAGAGTTAAGAGAGTCCGTAAAGTCCAGGGAAGTCCGTTCAAGTCTCAAATATTAACTTAAGTCTCAAATATTAACTTACGAGCGTTCCAGAAATTCTTCGTGAACTCGCTGGTTCCTAGAAGCAGATCGTGGAGGGACGAATCTTGCTTTGAGCAACGGTGATCTTAATCACCCAGCAAGAACCTTTCCTCTTCTTCTTTCTTCTTTGTTCTTTCTTCTTTCTTCTCTTCTCTGAGTTGTAACTCAGTTCTGTCCGTCAACAACTGCGATTGCGAGTAGAACGTGAGATTTATTTTCTGATTATTGTTGCTTTTGTAATCAAATTTATATTATAGTGTAGCTCGTGGATCTCGAGAATAATCAGAAGAGGAACGTTTGTTTGAACCTCTGATCTCGATATCTAGTTCTACCATATTTGATCAAGTCCCGGGACTAACAATTATTTGGTTGATAGAGGCTTGACTTTAAAATTTAATGCTTCCAAAAAAGTTTTAAAATATATATATATTATAAGTTAAAAGGTTCCAAAATATTAAGTGTGTTGATGGATCAAAATATTAATAGCGAACAAAACCAACCGAATACCGATTTAACCGAAACCGAAAAAATCGATTCTAAATGGTACGGTATTGGTATTGATTTTTAGATATCGATTTAAAAATGTACCAAAAAATTCGACCAAATACTGACCGATTATATTGATGCTCACCCTACTGGGCACTATTTTTCTGTCCATGGAAGAATATGAAAGAGAGAATTTTTTCGATGTCCTCTCCCTGCACAAGAAGACGTGTCCCTGCAGAAGGAGACGGTTTAAGGAACAAATCCAATACAACTTTTGATTTATCTTATGAGCCTGTTAGGTTGTTGCAGTGGTTGTAATTGGTTAGTCAATTTCAATGTTGATTTTGCTTCAACTTCAATGTTGATTTGCTCTATATAGTATATATTTTTGCGACAAAAGCTGCAATAATATCCAAGTTTTTTGTATTATTTGTTGCAGTCAAGGAAGTTGCAATGCTTATTATAACAATAAAAGCTAAAAATAAATTATTTATAGCCAACCAAACAATTTTTAAATAAAATTTGGATGAGATCTTCCTCGATCCCATCTTCTACTTAAAAAGGAAATCGGCAATAATTCTTTTTTGTAATTTCACTTAAGGCTTGTTTGATTGAGCTTTTTTTTTCCATAAAAAGCATTTTCATCACAAATTTTCCACCAATTGTAGTGTTTGATAGCTTATATTTTCCATAGAATTATTTTTCCAAAAACTATCATTTTTCATATTTTTTCTAAAATTGTGGAAAATGAAACTTATCCACCCATAGGAAAATATTATTTTCCAGGGAAATAACTATTTTCTGTGGAAAATAATGACAATCAAACACTCAAATTAAATTTTCTATGTAAAATTTTTAGAATTCCATGAAATTTTTTCCTAGAAAAATAATTTTATGGAATTAATTACTTTTTCATATATTTTCCACCTTCCAATTAAATACACCCTTAGACTCGAACTCAAAGCTAATTTTTCGACATATAATACTGAGACAATCCCGGTGTTAAGGATATATACAATGTCACCTAAATAATTAAAATAATAAAATTTGAAAACAAATATTAATACCCTTTGAAGAAATTAAAAGAAACAATTAATCGGGCTATAAAATCATACCATAATTAAAAAAAAGAAGAAGGAGAAACTAACACTAAGAGATTGATTCCTTTTCTAAAAGATATAAAGAATATCCAATTACAAGAAAAAACAGCACTATGGAAAAATTAAAGCTTCGCTAACATAGTGTTTAGACTGGGTTGAGCCAGCAATGTATTTGTCTGAATTTAACCCATAAGGATCTTCAATTTCAAGCATGTGCGGTTCTTCATCCACTTCTGAATCCAACCCAACGATCTCGAAGGAATCATCGGTATCGGTATCTATAACGGTATCGAGTACGGTTTCCATTGAAGGAGTGGCAAATTCAGGTTCAGTAGGTTCAACTTCACGAGATGGTGCAATTGCTTCTACATCATCTTCTACGATGTCGACAAACTCATACTCGTCGTCAAGCACGGACTCAGCAACAGAGTCAGCGACAGACTGCAGATCCTCCAGGCACTGTTTCCACTCGTGCTGCCACTCGAGCCAAACCTTGTGCAGAACCGCCACGCGGTCGTCCACCGATGGGCCCGTACTTGCCGACAAAGTCGATTCCAGCGCTTCTCCAAGAGCGTCCATTTGGCCGAAGCAGCGACCGGCCTCCTTCAACGCATCCTCCCAAGTTTGGCACATTTTGGTAGGAATAAATTTAGATGCTGAATACTTAGAGATGTTTTTATTTTACAGGACACTGCACCTTCTTATATATACAATTACATTAAATCAGAAATAGAGTAGAATTAGGAAACCTACTTGATTTATATGATAATAAATTGATAAATACGATATTCAAGATATGAACTAATAATTCAGAAACATAGTAGAATTAGGAAACCTAATGTTATATTAACAAGTGATTTATATGGTAATAACTAATAATATACATATTGAAAAATAAAAACTGCAAATGTCCAAAATCCGATCTGAGAAGAAGCAGCATCGTTGGGGTTTTCGATGGAATAGTGGAGTGGTAATGGGAAGCAAAGCGAGAATTTGTTGAATTTGTGAGTCTATATAGAAATTCGGAGAAGAAAATCATCTGTGCCTAAGTTTTCTCTGCAATGATCATAACGCATTGTCATGGAAAGTATTCTATCATCTGCCTTGTTCCATGACTCCATGATAGACAACTTAAAGGGTTAAAGAGCTGTCTATATACCAGTCGAGAGTCATTTTCTCATGTTTATTATTAGGGTTAATTGTCCAAACGGTGTCCGAGGAAGGCCATGGTTGCCGTTTTGGTGTTTGAACTTCTTCTTTGGTTAATTTGGTACCTAAGTTCTGCATTTTGGTTTAAACAGTGTCACAGAACTAGATTATGTTCGGTGTCTTTGAATGGAAACCGTTAAAAATGGACATGTGATGATCACGTGGCTTACTTTTCAAAGTTATTTTGTCAAGTTTTTGTTGCTGGACCATCGAAAGAATATATGTGTTCGAAGAAATTCTACATGAACAAAAAAAGCACTGATCTTCCCCCCAACTCCACCGTGGCTCGATCCGCTGATCTTCTGCCACCCAACCAGGGTCTTAGGCGTCTCCCCGTGGCTCGGTCCAATGATCTTCCCCCAACTCCCCAATTTTGAGTTGTTAAAGCCTTTATATATTGGGCTACCAGAATCGATCCCTCGCAACCCTGATGCATGTATATATAGCACAGACATGGCTGTGAGGTTACTCTCAAGCTTCATTAGATCTTGCTAAACTTAATCATGTATCTGAGTTAAGAGAGCACATATATAGATCACAAACATTGATGAAGCCATGATCTTGATTGACAATAGAGATCAAATTGGTTCCCTATAGTTTCTCTAGGTGGATAATATCATTCTGCTAAGATGCATAAGATTCTGACTCAACAATCTTCATCCTCCGTTTGCAATTTGAAAATTTGGAAGTTCGATTTTGAAGCCAAAGTACTCCTCCGCTAAATCTGTACTGTGATTTTCTTTCCCTTTTGTGTCTTCTTTGTAACCTCACTAAATCTGCTGAAAGGTCATATTATAGAGTGGTGAAATTTAATATACCTTGAGTTTTTCATATAGATAATATATAAGGCCAGTACAATTCTTCGGTATTATGTATTCTTAGTCTTTTATGGCGATAGATTATTTCATCTTTTTGGTAGAATACTTTCGAGTTCTCAAAAGAGCAATGGCCCAAAATTGATGCAACATTTGAAATTTTTAAAGAAATTAATGTTAGAAAGAAAGTAGACTTTAATTGGATTTAATATTTGTGTTCATTCACATAAGGATATCCATTTATTTGTGGTTATCCGCAAACATATAATTTACATCACCATGCTAATTCTGATTATTGATTATTACTTTGAAATCCTACAAAATCCTATTCAAAGTCCTAAGCCTAATCTTCAATAACTGAGCTCCCCTACAATCTAAATTATATTACTCATCCGGATCCAATTTCACCTAAATAACTCAATTCCGAACAGAATAATTCAGACTTAAACAAAATATTTCCCCTAACTAAATATATCAAATTCTAAGTTAAAATTTCGACATAGAAACTCTACCAACTAAATTTCCTTAAAGTAGAATGCCAAGCAGGATAGAAACTCAATTTCAGAAATCTGGAGATGGCCTAATATCCAGTCAGGGGCCTTGGCTAATCAGATCTAATCCTTGCATCCTTGTAACTCCGCAGCCAAATCTTTCAGCCACCATCCTCACCCTAGCCGACTCATACCATTGCACAACCTCCCCGTCAGACCATGACATCAAGGGCGTACCCACATAGAATTCTGGGGTGGGCTCAAGCCTACCACCAGTTTTTTTTTTTTTTTTTGCTTTTTTTTCATGTTTTTTTGAACTTTTTTTCATGTGAATTAGTCCGCACTTATTCTCGGTTTTAAGGAGGTTAGGAGCAGCCAAGTGGGTTAAATCTGGACCGTTAGATCAAATCAATGGATGACTGAGCATCAGGGAAGGTTCTGTGAACACAGAGTTCGGTCCGAACTCTGTGTGGGGCAGAGTTCGGTCCGAACTCTGCCTCCATGGGCACAGAACAGAAAAGTTGAAAAAATGGCTAAGTGTTGGTTAAAAAAATGAAATTGGGAAGGTTTGAAAAGTGGCAAATGTTTGACGAAAAAGAATGGAAATTAGAAAATGTGAATTAACTAAGTTATAAATGAAATCAAACCATATAATAAACAAGATTTATGACAACAACCATTTCGATGAAACTGCCATGGGGTAGCTGTAGGGGCCGAATCCCAGCTAGCGCACTACCAGAATAAGTCGTTTTAGCGACGCCTAAAGACGTCGCTAAAACGACAAATTTCGTCGCTAAAAATATTTAGCAACGAAATTACCGACGTTTTGGGCTTGTCGCGGAATTGTAAGTCGCTGATCTTCAAAACGTCGCCAAACGTCGCTAATACCGACATGTACCGACGTATATATACGTCGGTATATTACCGACGTCTACCGTCGTGTCGTCGGTGGTTTAGCGACGTGTTTAAAGTCGCTACACGTCGGTAAAATCCTGAGAATTTACCGACGTTTACCGTCGTTTAAAATGTCAGTAAATGTAGGTAATTCCTGGGATGATTACCGACGTGCACCGACGTTTACCGACGTTCTCCGACGTATAAGGACGTCGGTAAACGTTGGTACCCTGGAAAATATTGCAGATTTATCGACGTTTACCGACGCAAACGTACGTCGGTGGACGTCGGTAAACGTCGCTAAATCTGCAAAAAAAAATTAAAAAATACTGAATGTCCATTTCTCCTTGCAGTTTAAAAAGATAACAATTTCTTACTGTAGAATAGGATCCAAACAATCACAGATGTCCAGTTCTCAGAATGTCTATTTCTCATTGTACACAGGTTTCAGTCCCTATAACCAAGTCTACAACAATCACACAATGTCCAGTTCTCAGAATGTCCATTTCTCACTGTACATAGGTTTCAGTCCCTATAACCAAGTCTACAACAATCACACAACAACAAGTATCCAAATAACCAAGTCTACACCAAATAACAAAGTCTACAATCAAATAACCAAAGTCTACACACAACCAACAAATAGAATAGGATCCAAACATCCAAATCTACACAAACAACAAATATCCAAGTCAAAAACTAAGAATGAAATAAACACAAATAAACAGTCCTAACTAGGACTACTAGAATTCTGGTGCAGGAGGGGCACCGCCGCGATGAAGGGATAAGAACAACTCATGCGCCTCAAGTGAAATCGATATCGATGGAGCAGGCAGTGACGTTGGTGGAGTCGGTGTCGAAGAAGAAGGCGGTGGAGGCGGCGGAGTCGACGACGATGAAGGCGCACCCGGAGGACCAGCACGCTCCAAGGCTTTAAGTCGCTGGTGGTATGAATCCATGATAGATAACATTCTACCACTGCTCTGGACCATCGAATCCTGCGCCAATCTCAGCCTCTCGGCCATGGTCACCTGTCCTGTCCGTAGCTCCGTCACCGTGCGCTCTAACCCTCCAACGGTGCGCTATGTCCGCTCAGTCGTCTCCATGAGGTCCATAATACCGTGGTCGAGCGTATCCAATCGTGCTAGCAGCACGGATCATCCGCAGGGTGCTGAGACTGCTCCTCGATCCATCGTAGCAGGTTGTCACGGCGAGACTCCATCATCTGGTGGACTCGGGCAGACTCCTGGGACGGCTGTGGACCATGCACACTAGCAGGAGATGCCCTCGAGGACTGGGTCGCAACTAGGGTGCCATATGATCCCGTACCGTAGTACGTACCCCTACGGAGTCCACCAGCGACGATCATCCATAGCTCATCCGTCGACGGAGCTTGAGTGGGCTACGAGGAAGTACCGACCTCTCCTGCATCAGGTGTACTAGCAGCCGCCCGTTTCCGCAGCCTCTGATTCTCGGCCTAGAAAGTATGGATAGTACTCTATAATTTCTAATTTCTAATTAATGTACTTATTATTACTAACTACATGAATATTTATTTGTATCATATTTACTAAGTTATATTAAAATTGACACGAAGTATTAAATTAAGATAACATATTGTAATACTTACATAAGTCTGCTCGGCCCTCTCGTCAATAAGGTCACCGCCGCGACGATGGGTGGCCAGGAAGACGGTCACCATGTCGGCGTTACCGAACTTCCTTACCTGTAATTAAAAATATTATCTTAGTAATAATTTATCAGTTTTGTATTAAAATAATATTTCTAAAAGAGGAAGACATACCAGACAACAGAAATGTTCCGTTATCGGAATCGATCCACCGTACCACTTCGAGGCATGTTGCCTAGCCGCCTTGGCCTTCTCCGACTTCTCCTTATACCTTAGCTCGTCGAATCGAGCCTTTATCGCATTCCACTGATCAGGGGTGATCCAACCTTGGATCGGCTTTCCGGCACGATCACGATCCTTCTTGTAGCACCCAGTTTCCCAAATGAGGATAATTTTAAAATTTCGTGTTTATAATAATTTTAATAATGATATTTAATTCATGATATAATTTTTGGTGATTTTAAATTATTTTAAAATTATTTAAATCAATAACTTGTGGTTTTAACGTTTTGCTAGTGAAACCCTAGAGACTGTTTGACCTAGAGCCTAACCATGTGATTATGATATTTTAATGTCATTTTTGGCCTAAGGATATTTTTTGCATTTGACCTCTTTGAATTATATTGATATTATTTTATTATTTATGATATTGTTTTGGGGTTATTTGAGTCGGGTTCGAATTTTAACTCAATCTGACTTGAAACGGGGACCCGGGGGTAGTTTGACTCTAGTGGGACCTACACACTAGTTAGGCATGGCCCACATGATATTAATTTTAGTCCACATGATAGAAATATTTTAGTTAGAGGTTAAACTAATTGTTATAGATAAGGTTAGTGTGATTAGAGACTTTAGAATGACTAATTTAGCCCCAACCAATTAGTCCTTTCCTAATACTCATAGAATAGGTTAGTGGGGGCATTTTAGACCTTACCATAATAGGACAAATAGCCCCTTATGGCCAGCAACTTTGGGAGAGAATAGGCTCAAGTTCATTTCATTATTCTCATCCACACTCTCTCTCTTGTTCTTCCCCAAATTCCTAGAGAGCAATCCCTATCAATTTCTCCACCAAATCCTTCCATTTCGCCACCAAATCTTCTTCTTTCCTTCTCCATTCTAGTTAAGGAGGAAGCTACCCATGTTTGGGAGGATTCGGAGCTCATTCGTGTCCTTTTGGAATCTCTACGTGTCGGTGTCGCTCCGGGAAAGTTTTTCTTCGATTCGATCTACTGGGAGGTATAAATCCTTTCTCTTTTTCATTTCCTCATGCATATAGGTCTATTTTGAACCCATAGGAATGATCCTCATGGTTGTATCTCTATTTGTGTCCATTTTGTGTCCATTTGGAGGTCATAGGAGTGTCCTTTGTGTTGTGGTTGTGTCCATGTGGGAAAATCCCAAATTTGGACACACTATGTGTTGTTGTTCTTTATGAATGAATTATTACATGTTTAATCTCATATTTTTGTATTGGAGATGTGTTCTATAGTGTCTCATATATATATATATTAGTGTAGAGAGTGAGTTCTTGATATATTATGTTATATACTTGTGTTCTTTTGTCTCAAACTACCCAAATCCGTTATGATTTTTATCCACGTTTTTAATTTCAGCCCTAACTTAGAAATGTCATAACTTCTAGCTCAAAGCTCGGTTTAAACTCCCATTTTTTTTAAAAGAAGCGTATCGAAGTTAGCTTTCCAAAAACATTTATTAATAGGCCTAATTCTTTCTGTAACTTTCTGGAAAATTATTTGAGTGTCAGCTGTACGAAAGACAAACGTGTTCTCGGTGTTTTCGCGATTCCGGGAGTTTCAGGAAACGAAAACGCGAACCGTTTGAAGTTTCGAAAAGCTAACACATATATCTATAACATATTTTAATCCTAGATTTTAATTCATGCTAAGAAGGTACAGTATTGATTATTAGTAGGAGTTACTATTCGGCATATGTATTTTGTGCACCCTTGTGTGTAATATAATGTTCTATTTGATTTTAACACATGTTAATGTATATACATTATGTAATTAAATAGAGAATGCAAGCATGAGTAAATGTTTAAATAAATGATGTATGAGGTGTAAGTATCCTATCTAATGAAAGCATGTATAAGTATGGCTTGTAATGAATATGTAGGTTCCATAGTATGTAATGTATGGTGCATATAGTGGTGCAAGAGAATAAATGAATTATGAATGAATGCAAGTATGAATGTAATGCAATAATAGATGTAATGTATGCAATATACAAGTTAATGAGATGTAATATTCTATGTTAACACAAATCCTATATTACCTCATGTACCCCCTTACACTATGTTGACACTATCACACTTGACACATTGTTCACTTACACTTGACATTCTTTGATATGTATACACTATGTATGCCCATTTAACCCTCACTAGCCCCTTTGCCATGTTCACATACATACATATAGCCTCTTAAATAAGTATTTATGAATATAGTTAAATTAGATATGTATGTATATTATATATATGTTAGCATATTGTGTTGTAATATATAAGTTTATATAACCATTTGAAATACCATGATTATAGACCTAATATTGAATACCAATATATGTATGTGTATATATGTGTAGACATATATAGCTTAATGTAATAGATTGCCTAGTGCATATCCAATGTGAATTCTTGCCTATTTGAGTATTGAATAATTGCATGCTATATAGAGTTGGGTGTATGTCGGCTTGTATAGCCTTGTATTGATGTGTGCTTGCTAGGTTAGTCTTGGTTAGGCTTAGTAAGACATGTTGGGTACTTAGGACTTGACCTAGTTTGACTAGTACAGTTGACCACAGTTGATCAAGGGTTGACTTTGGCCTAGTTTGACCTAGATTCATATAGAATGCATTGTAGTACTTTATATTACCCTTCTGGACATGTTGTGACTTGTGCTGTTCTGATTAGGAGCCAGACACCTCTCCTCGAACATTATATTTACTTTGGACATTCAGACACCAGGCGAGTACATTCTCTGATCATTTCATAACTTGTTTAGAATTATATTCCTACTCTATTTTACCTTATTTGATGCTATCACGATATTATCACGGATTGGTACTATATGGATTCCTATATTGAGATGTTATCCCCCTCGGGAGCATCGGATACATTATGTCATGTGTTTCGTGTACATCATGT
This sequence comes from Iris pallida, assembly GCA_029216955.1. Lineage (NCBI taxonomy): Eukaryota > Viridiplantae > Streptophyta > Magnoliopsida > Asparagales > Iridaceae > Iris > Iris pallida. The sequence goes on from JANAVB010027397.1 coordinate 996,901, forward strand.
ATTCCTCACTCTCATGTTATTCATGTTCCTCATGTGCTTCATGCTCTTTCATGCATGTTCGTGTACTCTCATGTGCTCTCATGAATCGGTCATGTTTCCTATGTATCTCATGTATAACCTATATTGCATGTGCACTCATTTATGAGCCTTTATGCGAATTTCATGTGCACCTATTTATGGACCCCATGTGAACTTCATGTGCACTCATGTATGAGCTCTCATGTATACTTCATGTGCACCCATTTATGGGTTTCATGTGAAAACCATGTACGTAACATAACTTGTTTGGATCCTTCTGTATTGATTGGGGTATGGGGGAGTATAAATAGTCATGTGAACAATTCCAAAGTAGTATAGCCATGTGCGCCTCTTTAGTATAGTCATGTGCAAATCCAGTCGTTCACATGTCGACTTTGTACTCTAAATCACTAGTCACTGGTAGCTCTCTACTTATAGTAGATATTTCTATTATAGTTTTTGCTCTGTTTACATCATGTACTTTCTTTCAGTTTCATGTATCGTACTCTCTTGCATGTTTATATTCTCTAACCTGTTATGATTTGTTGAGATGTATTGTGCTCACTCCTATCCTGACTGGATCTGTTGATAAATTTTACAGATAGCCTGGAGGTTGCCTGCTAGCCTAGAGGAGACACAATAGAGGATGTATAGATAGCTAGGCTTTTGCTCATAGCTTATTTTCAGTTGTTTTGAGTTGTATTTATGGATTACTGTATTTGAGCTTTGAGATGTATTTCTGGATTTGTGTATCTTAGACACTTAGATTTCTCTCTGTTGTACCTCTTTTGGATTTCATGTTTTATCTATTCTTATCATGCTCTACCTTAGATGTGATTGAGTCTGTATCTGTTATGTCACCCCCATTCGGGGAGTATAAACTACTTAGCATTATATTGTTAAATGTTGTGACCTAGGACAGCGTTCTATCGCCGACACTGCGGCGTAGGCTGGGCGTCGTTACGTTCTCGTACCCTAACAGTGGGTACGGATCGTGACATATTTTTAGTGGTAGCCCATGCAGGTCGAGTTTGTGTAGTGGTATTCGAACTAGAGTACCACTACATCCTGCAGTAGAATTAGGATATATTTTTGAAGGTACTCAATCACAGTTAGGATTTCTTGAGAGATTCCTGGGACGACCCTTGAGAATCTTATTTTAACTTCGATTTGAAAACTCTTCTTCCCTTGATTTGGTATATCTTTACTTTCTGTTGTTGAACTTGATTTTGATGGATTATTGTTGAATTTGAGTTTATAGTTATTAATTTTGATGATAATTGTTGAGTTTTGGATCTTGATGTTAGCTGTTGCATCCGAGTTTGTATTTATATGACTTGATGGATTTTTGTTCATTTTGAATCATGATGTCATTGATAAATTTGATTTTTGGGTATTCCTTGTTGATTTAATTTTAATTTTTGTCAAGATGAAATTATATGGGCTAGGTCATCTAAGTTTTGGAATCTAGTCTTCTATAGGCACATTAGCCAGCATGGTGAGGACATATAGTCTGATTTTGGATATATTTCTCATGTGTGGAAATTTAAGGTTTTTGCAGCCAAGCTAGCGGCATCGCAAAAATTTTAAATACCATAATTCTAGAGGTATGTGCCTAAGTCGAGGACTTTGTGATTATCGTAGTCTTGCTTACTAGTATGACGAGGGTTTAGAGTACCATGATTTTGGATAGACGCATATGATTATCAGATTGTACCTTAAATATATTTGAACATGTTTTCTCCACTTTTGTTTCAGTCCTTCAAAAAAATTGTTATTTGTTTGTTTTGTTTTGTTTCTCAATATTTAACTTAGGAGTAGCTTTAGATGTTTTTATACACTTTGTGTAACTTCTTACTATGAATTCTTCTTAATAGAATGAATCGATAATTTTGCTAGACCTTATCTTGGATTTGATAGTTTAGCTCTGGTTTTCAAAAATGGTTCCTTCTTTCAAACAGATAAGCAGAACATATTTTATTGTTATTTCCTTCTTGCTACTATTCTTGTATTAAATGATAAAAATAATAATAATAAAACTGTCTTGATTTCACCAATCACCTACTTTGCAATCTTGGTAGGAATCTAAATGTTGGTCTTGATATAGAATTTGATTTTTATATTGGGACATGAGAATATATATATAGTGGACACAAACTCTTTGCCGGACACGTATGCATGCTATACTTGATTTCCCACCTATCTAAATACATATTAATATGTTGTTGATGTTTAAATTGTCAAAATCCCAATATTTTTGGTTCTCTGCTTTTTCTAGTCTAAACTCGTAATTTAAATATAAATTTTATGTTATTAGTTATGTTTACATCACTGCACATGTATGTTATACATAGGGTTTCAATTCAAAAAAAAAATTAGTTGAGTTTTGTGTTTGAAATTGTCAAATCTAAGACTGTGTGCATATTAACCCTTAATACTGGATTCCAAATATTTAGTTCAATTTGCTATTTTATTTTTTTAATATGTAATATTGAACTGTATGCATAGCTAAATGTATGGATAGTATGTTAGGGTTTCTTTTCTATCATGTTAGGATGTATTGGAAGCATTAAGTTGGTTGTGATATTTCAAACCCCTAAAATCTGAAACTGCATTATGTTAATATTATACTAGTTTAAATGTTAGCTTTTTTCAAATTTTGTATGTAAATGTTGAACTAAAACTGGGTTTAACCTTTCAATACTAAAGCTATAACCCTGTACAAGGACACACACACCCTAACTTGGTATACACTACCATGTAAACCTAACATTTCCTCTCTATGTTATGTTCATATATCTATATAGATATATATAGAGTTTATGCATACATGTTATAATGTATATAGATACATAACTAAATCTCTACCTCTTTATATATATATATATATATATATATATATATATATATATATATATATATATATATATATATATATATATATATATATATATAAGTAAATAGGTTGTGTGTTGTAGATTGTTTAACCAATATGCCATGAGTAGTGTAACTGGATAGTTATTGTTTCGAAACCCAATCCTCCTATACTCTTCATGTATATTTCACATACACACATGCCTACTATCTAACCATATGAACATGTCCACATACACTCATACACATACGAACTATATAACTTGTACATAATGCTAGCTTTTCCCTCTCTAACGCTATATATATAAATATATTGTGATTGGATTTCCATGCAATTGGCTTTCATTCTTTAACTTTTGATTTTGATTTTCTTGAATAGTACCCCTTATTATCTAAATGGTAGTTAACTTTATTTTATTTTGATAAGTACCAGTTTTCATATAGGATGGTAGACTGCCCTAAAACCTTGATGATTGTTGTTCCCTTACCTTCCCAATTAGGACACCCTAGATTGTTTGTGTGTTGATACCATAGTACTGTTTTGACCTAGAATGATTAGTGTACCTAGGTGAGACTTCCAACTGCTACGGTATGCCCTGACCTTATATACTATTCTTTAAAATTGCATGATTTAGAAAAAAAATTAGACCTTGATTGTTGGGAAATAGGGACATCACTCCATTAGTATCAGTTGTAGATATATATGGGTTAGTCCTTGATGTGGGGATGTGTGTCTATAAACATGTAGCTCAGGAGATTTAGGAGAGATTATAGTATCAGCCTTGATAGGATGTACTAGTCTTTTGGTGAGTATAAATGTGTTATGAGAGATAGGGGCCTATATGTCTTAGTAATGCATCGTTTCTATGGTAATTGGATGTATTAATAGATGGTTAATAGGAAGATAATAGTTTGAGCATACCTATAGCCTATGATCAGTTCCTTTTCATCCTTAGTTAAGACCACTTTAAAATAGGTCCAGTCCCTTGGATATAGGTTCCAGTCCATATTTTATTGAAGTTCCATTACCGCCGTACAGCAGAGCAGTATTGGAGGTATTCCTAGATTGACACTTTTTAGATATCCGTTTATTATTCCAGTGTTAGGAAGTGTTACCTTAGATATTGGGTAGGTTAGAGGATCTAGAAGGAGTACTATCGATCTTAAATTTCGAGGACAAAATTTTTCTAAGGTGGGTAGAGTTGTAGCACCCAGTTTTCCAAATAAAAATAATTTTAAAATTTCGTGTTTATAATTATTTTAATAATAATATTTAATTCATGATATAATTTTTGGTGATTTTAAATCATTTTAAAATTATTTAAATCAATGACTTGTGATTTTAACGTTTTGCTAGTGAAACCCTAGAGACTGTTTGACCTAGAGCCTAACCATGTGATTATGATATTTTAATGTCATTTTTGGCCTAAGGATATTTTTTGTATTTGACTTCTTTGAATTATTTTGATATTATTTTATTATTTATGATATTGTTTTGGGTTATTTGAGTCGGGTTCGAATTTTAACTCAATCCGACTTGAAACGGGGACCCGGGGTAGTTTAACTCTAGTTGGACCTACACACTAGTTAGGCATGGCCCACATGATATCAATTTTAGTCCACATGATAGAAATATTTTAGTTAGAGGTTAGACTAATTATTATAGATAAGGTTAGTGTGATTAGAGACTTTAGAATGACTAATTTAGCCCCAACCAATTAGCCCTTTCCTAATACTCATAGAATAGGTTAGTGGGGGCATTTTGGACCTTACCATAATAGAAAAAATAGCCCCTTATTGCCAGCCACTTTGGGAGAGGATAGGCTCAAGTTCATTTCATTATTCTCATCCACACTCTCTCTCTTGTTCTTCCCCAAATTCCTAGAGAGCAATCCCTAGCAATTTCTCCACCAAATCCTTCGATTTCGCCACCAAATCTTCTTCTTTCCTTCTCCATTCTAGTCAAGGAGGAAGCTACCCATGTTTGGGAGGATTCGGAGCTCGTTCGTGTCCTTTTGGAATCTCTACGTGTCGGTATCGCTCCGGGAAGGTTTTTCTTCGATTCGATCTACCGGGAGGTATAAATCCCTTCTCCTTTTCATTTCTTCATACATATAGGTCTATTTGAACCCATAGGAATGACCCCCATGGTTGTATCTCCATTTGTGTCCATTTTGTGTCCATTTGGAGGTCATAGGAGTGTCCTTTGTGTTGTGGTTGTGTCCATGTGGGAAAAATCTCAAATTTGGACACACTATGTGTTGTTGTTATGTATGAATGAATTATTACATGTTTAATCTCATATTTTTGTATTGGAGATGTGTTCTATAGTGTCTCATATATATATATTAGTGTAGAGAGTGAGTTCTTGATATATTATGTTATATACTTATGTTCTTTTGTCTCAAACTACCCAAATCCGTCATGATTTTTATCCACGTTTTTAATTTCAGCCATAACTTAGAAATGTCATAACTTCTAGCTCAAAGCTCGGTTTAATCTTCCATTTTTTTAGAAAAAGCGTATTGAAGTTAGCTTTCCAAAAACATGTATTAATAGGCCTAATTCATTCTGTAACTTTCTGGAGAATTATTTGAGTGTCAGCTGTACGAAAGACAAACGTGTTCTCGGTGTTTTTGCGATTCCGGGAGTTTCCGGAAACAAAAATGCGATCCGTTTGAAGTTTCGAAAAGCTAACACATAGATTTATAATATACTTTAATCCTAGATTTTATTTCATGCTGAGATGGTACAGTATTGATTATTAGTAGGAGTTACTATTCGGCATATACATTTTGTGCACCCTTGTGTGTAATATAATGTTCTATTTGATTTTAACCCATGTTAATGTATATACATTATGTAATTAAATAGAGAATACAAGCATGAGTAAATGTTTAAATAAGTGATGTATGAGGTGTAAGTATCCTATCTAATGTAAGCATGTATAAGTATGGCTTGTAATGAATATGTAGGTTCCATAGTATGTAATGTATGGTGCATATAGTGGTGCAAGAGGATAAATGAATTATGAATGAATGCAAGCATGAATGTAATGTAATAATAGATGTAATGTATGCCATATACAAGTTAATGAGATGTAATGTTCTATGTTAACACAAATCCTATATTACCTCATGTACCCCCTTACACTATGTTGACACTATCACACTTGACACATTGTTCACTTACACTTTGACACTCTTTGATATATATACACTATGTATAACCATTTAACCCTCACTTGCTACTTTGCCATGTTCACATACACACACATAGCCTCTTAAATAAGTATTTATGAATATAGTTAACTTAGCTATGTATGTATATTATATATATGTTAGCATATTGTGTTGTAATATATAAGTTTATATAACCATTTGAAATGCTAAGATTATAGACCTAATGTTGAATACCAATATATGCATGTGTATATATGTGTAGACATATATAGCATAAAGTAATAGATTACCTAGTGTATATCCAATGTGAAATCTTGCCTATTTGAGTATTGAATAATTGCATGCTGTAACGCCCCAGTCCCAAAATACGTAGGACTAGGAACGAAGACATGCCAGCTGTATTCATACGAAGTATACTCCAATATATGGAAGCCTCGTATAAATACATAAGCTGTAAAATGCAGTATAACCATAACTAATCTCATCCACAAGAATAAATGAATAAAAGATCTCAAGTAAAGATAATAAATTGTCTCGATACAGTATGTTGGGCGGAGACAAATCCACTACCAACAAAATAAAGAAAAGTACATGATAGAATAAATGGATTTGGCGAGCAGAGCGAAGACGATCCAAATGCAATCATCCTCGAAGAACGGCAATGAACATGGCTAGAGCGAAAGCACCTACGAAAGACAATAGCACACACCTGGAAAGACAACCAGGTCCTCAGAGGGACGTAACAAGACACATAATAGCATGCCATATAAACTGAATAAATATCGCTCAATAATATAAGTCAATCAAATTTATAACACGGTCCAATACGCACCTACTGAATGAGCGTACCATCCCCCCAACCAAACAAGGACAAGAGATGGTAAACTAATTCACGGCGACGTATCTTTCCATGCCATGACTCATACAATAGGGTACCTAACCGTACTATAGTGAATATGCAATAAAGAACAACCTTTGACGCATGGGCCGGGTCAGTCAGGAATCAGGAATCAGGACCGTACCTCCCACTGGCCGGCAATCAGGATCGTACCTCCCACTAGAGATAACCGGCTAGCAGGACCGTACCTCCCATTGGAGATAACCGGCAATCAGGGTAGTGCATAAATGACCCATACATTAAGGAGATGTTCTTCCCACCCAATGCCTACCATGTTGTATCCACAACAGTAACCTCTACAACCGCTAAGTCAAACTATCATGCAACCTCTATTAGCGGTTATTCCTATCACACGGCTTGTACGTACTGGTGGCCAGCCAATCACGCACTTCCGTGTTCTACATGCGACACACAACTTCGTGTTTATAACGTGTCAAGGCCAATGAATGCGACACACAAGGTGGTCCCTTAAATCTAGGTTTAATTTGTAAGAAAAATAATACACAGCAGGAAATATAAAAGAACAGTTATGCCATGTATCACAGTTTATATAGAAAATAATAGACATGCATGAAATATGAGCTAAAAATAATTAAACAGCTAATGGCAAGGTGTCTTGCCTGATATTGCGTCCGGTGTGCTGCGATGATCACGGTGGCAAGATCTGCAACTTCGGTGCAATCACTATGCAAGATGACCATGGATGGTCACACGGTCGGTTCCATTGGGTCCAGAAGGGTCGATTTAGTTAGGGTGGACATATGGTTGGCTTGAAATGGGCGAGGGAACAGGAAGTTTGGGATTGGTCACGGACAAGGTTCGATAATAGAAGAAATTTGAGTAAAACAAATACTTATATTATTTCAGAAAAATTATTTTATAACATATTTGATGGAAACTTTTAGATAATTACTTAGAAAAATATATATAGGGGAAAAATATTTTAAGGCAAAACTCTAAATTGTTAAAATAGGATTTCGAGGTAGAAAATATATACAGCTTTTATAAATGGCTGACAATATAGTAATACATCAAATACAAAATTTGAAATTGCATATGGTCACCAACCCCATACATTTGTTTAATCATTTTGAAAACTGTATCTAGTAAAATAGTCTAAACAAATATTTGAAGTCACAAAGAATTATTACAAGACTTCTAGACTATAATAAACATATGGAAACCAAATATTTAAAAAACCTATAATATTTAAAATTATTTATCCTATATATTTTGTTTGGTAGTAACAAAAATGTTAGAGTAAGCACACCCTCTTAATAACAAAACATTTATCATAAAATATGATAAACACAAATTAACAAAATAATAATAATAATAATAATAATAATAATAATAATAATAATAATAATAATAATAATAACAGATAAAGGAAAGAAGGAAATAATAATAATAATAATGTTAGTAAAATACAGATAAAAAGAAAACCATAATAACATAGCACAAAGCAAAAAGCAAACATCAAAAATATCAAAGTAAATAAAACAAAAGTCCTCATTCTCTTCCCGAGGAGGGAGAGTCATCAAATAAAAAAACAACACAAAGAATAAAAAAAGGGAATGGAAGAATTGTAATGAAGGCAAGAGAGGCCAGCGGAAAGGGGGAGAGAAGACATTAGAGAGAGAAAAATAGTTGAGAGAGAGAGAGCGGGAGAGGGGTTAGAGAGAGAGAGAGCACGAGAGAGAAGGGAAGGGGCAGTAGGCGGTCGGGGTTTCGGTTTGCTCGGGAGGGGAGCGACGGCGCGGGAGGAACACGGTGGAGGGAGGGAAGAAGCGGCGGACGGCAGGTGGAGGATGCGCTCGACGGACGGCTGGCTAGAGCTAGGCCGGCGACGGAGGGAGTCGGCCGGCGGATCAAAATTCCGGTGGCGAGGGTTTCGACGCATGGGCGCTTCCGAGCGGCTGCGCGAGGAGAGCGGCGGAGCTAGTCGCTCGCCGCGGCGGGGGCTCACCGGAAAAAGGGAAAGAGGAGGAGTCTTGTGAGGTCGGCGGTGGTCTTGCGGTGGGGTCGCGCGGCGATACGGGGACAGCACTCGCGGAGGCGGAGGCGGTGCTCCCGGCCGCGAATGCGCGGGAGGTAGGTCGGCGGAGCTGATGGGAAGGAGAGGCGGAGCGTGAGGCGGAGCGTTCGCCGGCGTCGGCGAATCCTGGGCGTGGGGGCACGACGGAGAGGTGAGGCTGAGTTTCTCGGCCAAGGCGCGAGTGGTGGTTGCCGACCACGGCTTGTCGCAGCGGGGCTGCGCTCGCGGAGAAGATTTCCGGCGAGGGACTCAAGGGCGCGGACCAGGTCTACGACGGACGGTCGGCTAATGGTGGCGGTGTACCAGAACGGGGTCGACGGCTGGCCGTGGGTTAAGGTTAGGTTATTGTTACTTTTTTTTTCCCTTTGCTGGTTGGTGTTACGATTTGGTCGAGTACGGCGGTGGTGGTCGGTTGTGCAGCATGTGGGCAGCCGCGGGTGGCGGGATGCGGAGGTGGTTGTGGTGGCAGGACGTGGCTGCTTAGGGTGGTGATGGTGTCGGCCGTCGGGGAGGTCGAGCTAGGTTTAGGGCTTTTATTTCCCTTTCTTCTTGCTGGTGGTGGTGACGGAGGAGGGGCTGAGGGGTGAGAGTCGGGGCCATGGGTCATGGTGAGGGGGGTGACGGTATTGGGGTGGCTGCTACGGCCGGGGTAGGTTTTGTGGGTTCGGTCGGACTTGGTCGGGTTGGACGGGATAGTAGGAGGCAGAGGGTTAGGATTTATTTGTGTCGGAGTTGTCGACACGGGGAAACTTTGTATTTTGTAAAAATATGGAATAAGAGATTGATTGTGGAACACGGACACGAGGCACACACATTTGGGTTGATGAATTATTGTGGAAATTTTTTGGTTTGTGGAGAACAATAGAGGAGTACCTGCCTATTTATAGGATGTGGGAATTCCCAATTAGATAAGAATTAGGATTTTTAAATTCCCCTTTTTGATAAATCTCTACTTAATTTAAAATCCAATCCAAACTAAATACAAATCTTATTTACATCAAATTAGATTCTCTTAGTTCAAAATCAAATCAATAATCCAAATATCCATTATTTAACTATTTAAATAATTACATAAGTTCAAATCACGATTTAAATTGCCATAATAAATTCAAAATACATTTTCCAAAATACTATAATAATTAATTTCGAAAATACATTATTATTTAAAATATCCTTTTGAACAATAAAATATTAATATTAATAAATCTAGGAAATTATACTTTTATTTAAAATAGACCAATAAACAATTATGAATTATATGTATGTATGCAAAAATATTAGGCTTTCCTAGTATGCAAGAATATTATTTGCTATTAATAATTTTTAGAAACAAAAAGGCTTTCTATAGCAAGAATATTTACATAATATTTTGAAATAATAAAATAGAGAAAAAGGTTTTTTTTCTAAAATATGTACGCTCGCACATATTCGCACTCGACGAGCAACTACGAAAAATAAAATTTCGCGTGCGACGTACAATACGACTACGTGGCGTACAAAAAATATTTAAATCGGTACTAAAATCGATAAAATAAAATATAGTAGAAATTTAGGGGTTTTACATCCTACCCAACTTAAAAGAAATTTTGTCCTCGAAATTAAGAATTAGTAGGGGGGGTGAGAGGACACAAGGGGTATCAATGGGGATTCAATGACGACAATGTTTTCGTAAAATCCTGTCGTAAGGAATCGCGATCTAGATCGTAGAAAATAATACGATACGGTCGGAATGAATGAGGGTCATGATTAAGAGAACGAAATAGATTAGTTTTAATTAATGGTTAGGGGGTATTGATAGAGTCGAGTAGTTTGTGATAGCAATATCGAGTGAGAATGGTCATAGCCGATAGGAAGGCTAGAGGAAGTTCGAGCACGACGCCTTCGTCCTCCTAAAATAGGTGGGGGCAAAGCAATAAAGAGTTTGACGACGATGATATCGAATACGAATACGTGGTTCAAAGACGACCGAATAATTTCAAAAGAGTTGTCAAGGCAGTCGTGGATGGATTTCTAGAGGGCAAGTTTAATTATGTTCCATCCACGCAGAATAATAGACAAAGGCGAACCAAAGTGCACTTGGTTGATCAGACCATTATGCACCGGTTCTGATTAGACAACATGTTAGTGGGATATCTTCCAATAACATATGTCGTGAACAAGCTCGATAAAAGATAAGCTTGCAAAAACTAGGCTACATTAGCATCATTTAGTCAAATGGTAAATACATAGGCACGAGAGATTAAGATTTAAGAAAGTAGCATGATTCTAGGGCATACAGTCGTCCTATAGTCTTTTTGTCCAAGTCCTTGGTTGGCTAGACGGGTTAGGTCCTCTAGATTCTAGGATCTAATAAGCTTGCTAATATAGGTCACTAGGTCAAAGGGGTTGCTAAGTCATAAGGTACTGTCACCCCCAGTTTTTCAAATTAGGGGTATTTTCGTCATTTTCAAGTTTTAAAATATTTTAGAAATTTTATTTGATTTTATATGATTTTTAGGAATTTATTTGAGTCGGTTTGAATTTTATCCAATTCGGACCCAATTTGGAGACCCGGGTAGCCTGGACCCTAGTGGGACCCCCATACTAGCTGGGCTTAGCCCATGTACCATCCTAAATAGGCTAGAAATTATTAAGCCTATTTTTTATGGCTTAATTAGTCATTTTAGAGCTTAATTGGTTCATTAGAATCAAACCGAACCAAACCCGAATCAAACCGAACCAAGTTTATTGGGTAGGAGGCTTAGTGGATCCACACCCAAACCCACCAAGCCCCCTCCCACACATGGCCGGCCATGACAAGGCCCCCCCCTTCTTTCTTCTTCATTAAGTCACTCTTTCTCTCTCTCTCTAAAATTCCTTCTTCTTCCCAAAGTCTTCCTTAAAGAAAACCTACTTTAGGTATGTAATTTATTCCCTATTTATCACTCTTCTCTATTTATTGTCTTCACAATAATTATAGAGGGGAAGATTCTCTACATCTTGCCCACAAATTTTGTAGGATTTCCTACAAAATCTAGGTTAGAGGATTATTGGGGGTTTTATATATTAAATGGTATATATATATATATATATATATATATATATATATATATTTTTATATATATATATATATATATGTGTGTGTGTATATATATATGTGGATGTATTATATATTTATATTTAAATTTGTGTGTGTGTAGAGGAATGAGAGTGGTGGTGGTGTTGTCATGAGGGAGGTGTTGTGTGAGAGTGTGCTTGTGTGTGTTAGTGTGGTAGAGAGAGTGTGTGTGTGTGTTTATATATATATCTATGTGTGTATGTATGTATTTATATATATATATATATATATATATGTGTGTGTTTGTGTGTGTGTGTGTAGAGAGTGGTGGTGTTGGTATTGTGAGAGTGTGTGTGTCATGAGAGTGGTGGTGAGAGCTTGTGAGTGTGTGTGTGTGTGTTTGTGTGAGTGTGTGTGTGTGTTTGTGTGAGAGGGTGTGTGTGTGTCTATATGTATATATAGGTATATGTATATATATAGACATATGTGTGTATGTATTTATATATATATATATATATTGATGAGTGTGTGTGTGTATGTATTTACATATAGGTATAGATATGTGTGGGTTAGTGAGTTATATATATATATATGTAGATATGGATATGTGTATATATATATATATATATATATTTAGATAGGTAGATAGATAAGTATATATATATATATATATATATATATATATATATATATATATATAGAGAGAGAGAGAGTGTAGAGGAAGAATAGGAGGAGAAGAAGTAGTAGAAGATGAAGAAGAAGAATGGCAGCAGCAGCAGCAGTAGGACCAGCAGCAGCAGCTGCTATAGAGCAGCTGCAACAGCAGCTACACCCCCCCTTTTAGCCTATTTAACCCCCCCCCCCCTTTCACCTATATATATATATATATATATATATATATATATATATATATATATATATATATATATATATATATATATATGTGTATTATATATGGTTAGAATCGTAGAGAAGAGTAGAAGAAGATTATGGAATGAGAAGTTAGAAAAGAATTAGAGGTTAGGAGGAAAGATTGGAAGAAGTTAGAAGAATAGGAGGAAAGCTAGAATAGAAAAAGAGGAAAGTCGAGTTAGAGGGCGAATTTGAGCCCGGAGCATCGGATCGCGATGAAACTTGGCATGGAGTTCAAATATGTGATTTAGATTTTGCAGGTAAGCTCCCGGATGGAAATCGGGGTCATAGGGCACCGGTATCGCGCCGTGTCAGTGCGTATCTCGAAATATTCGAGATTTCTGCAACGGGCCGTAAGGTGGACTAAACGTCCACTTTACTTAGGTATTTTGGTAGATAACGAACCTATAGGATAGTACCCTACTACCCTAGGGAGATCGGGTCAAAATAACTAGCGTAGGCGGGTTAACTAGCTAGTCGCCGAAGGGTGAAATTTGCCATTTTTAAGGGTAAAATAGGGATTTGGCCCACGGCCAAGATTTGAGTTTCCGAGTCCAAGATGGACTTGGATATGGGTTGTAGGGATTGTTAATAAGTAGGATTAGCTGTCTAAACCTAGTCTTGGACCCAGTTGACCACGGTTGACTTTTTGGACTAAAAGTCAACTATGGGTCAACACTTTACCCAATTTGGTCCCAAATTCCATTAGACTTGTGCAGTTGACCGAAAGTCAACTGTTAGTCACCAGTGACCTAGAGTTGACCTAGGGTTGACCACAGTTGACCACGGTTGACCAGAGTTGACCGGTTGACCAAAAAGTCAACCGTTGACTCAAATTGACCTAGATTGATTCCGTTTGACTTGCATTGACCCAGTATGACCCAGATAGACCTAAAATGACTTAGGTTGACCTCATACAGTCTAGTTGACGTGACTTGACCTAGAATGACCTAATAGGATTTAAATTGATTTGACTTTATTTCCTAGATTGAGTATTGATACGTCTTGTTCTCTATAGGTCCTCGAGACGCTGCATTTGCTCCGGTTGACGTACCATATCATATTTCAGGCGAGTACATTCTCTGACACTTTTCCAATTTATAATGATCGTTATGATTCATGTAATTAGTGTGGATATACTTGTTCTCGACACATTGGTCACACGGATTGGTATTCATGGATCCCGACATGAGATGTTATTCCTCGTTATCTTGGTATATCTTGTGCAAGCCCCCTTGTAGTTCTTGTGCAGTATATGGACACCGATTCTCGAGAAGACTTGCTCCCTTCTCGTAGAATCCCGTGTCGTAACGTGTCTTGCTTGGATCCACTCTACCAGTCGGGGACGGGGAGTACTAGTGTAGATGTGTGGTCATTATCCACCTTGTTTATTCTTGTAGACCTTGAATGCTACCAATCCTACACTCCACGTGGGATTGGCTGATCATAACCTTGTGCAGACCCAATCCGGCCACATGTTGTAGCTAGTATTCACACACCTAGATATATGATTCTTGATTCTTGTACATGCCATGATCAGTTTACTTGCCTTGTTCTAGCTCTAGTTTTACAGCTTACCTTGCCATGATACTCACATATACATTTCATGATTTTCTTGTATATACTCTCTATTTACTGTCTTATAGCTTTTATCATATCTTGTGAACTGTTGTTAGTAGATTGTACTCGTTCCATCCTGACAGGATATGTTGAAAATATTACAGATGCAGACGAGGGAGACTATTCTACCTACTACGGTCCGGATGACGTAGTGGGCCTAGACCTGGAGACTTTGGTCCAGCAGGGCTTAGCTCCGCCTGGCGAGACCCTACCTATTACTTAGTTAGAGTAGGTCTTTTATACTGGACTTTGTCTCCAGCTACTTTTGAGTCTGTTATTACTATGGACTGTATTAGAGACTTGGACTGTATATATTCTTTGTGTTGGACTTGACAGGTTATATATTATTTTATCGTCTTATTGTCTTTTCATTTCAGTCTTTACTTTGTTATCTTAGAGTCATGATTGAGTACTCATATATATATTCATTGCTTGTCCTCCGTTCGGAGTTGACCATATTCTCGACAGGTTTTTGATATATATATAAACTGTTTAGAAGTAGAAAATCTACAGCGTTCCACGCCGATTTTTCGGTGAGGGCTGGGCGTTGTCGCGTCACGTGCCCTTTTAGTGGGTGCGGGTCGTGACACGTTTTAGTGGTGGCCCACGCAGGTCCTGAAGTCGCAATTAGTGCGATGTCGTAGTGGCGCTCGACTTAGAGTGCTATTACGAGCCTGCGGTACGTATCTAGGATAGGCTATAGGCTAGGGTACTCAATCACAGTAGGATCTCTCATTGCTTATCTTGTTTACCGTCTTTGATATCGATTTACTGCTTTCTAGCTGTCCTCCTTTGATATTGCCTTTATGTGCCATATTGATATCTTCTTCTTAATTTGTCTCCAGGATATTGATGACTCATTCTCCTGGCGAGGGGCTCGGGGAGACGGAGAGGTCTGCCACTTCTGGCGGACAGGCTCCGGTTACTTCCCCTGCAGATGGGACTTCTGTTGGGGCTCTCGGGGGTACTCCTCCAGCTACCTCTATGACCGTCCCTGGGGCCATTGCGGGTACTCTTCCCGTAGTTCCAGGGGCTACAGTGGGAGCTGCCGCGGGTATTCTTCCTCCTCAGCAGGGGACTCCTCCGGTGATGATGGGAGCTATTCCTCCATTGCCTCCTCTGTCCACAAATATGGGGCAAATGCTAGCGTTCTTTCGCCAGGTGCTTGAGTCCCAGCGGGCTCAGCACGAGGCTCAGTTGAGGCAGACAGAGATCATACGCCAGGGCATGGAGGATGCGCACAGGTTGGCTATGGCGGCAGTGGAGCGTGGGGCTCCACAGAGGGAGGCTCAGCAGCAGCCGAAGATCGGGGATATCCAGGCTTTCAAGAAGCTTGGTCCGAGGGATTTTAAGGGGACTGAGGGCATTATCTATGCTGATGACTGGCTCGAGGATGCCGAGCGCCAGATGGGGGCATGCCGCCTGGCAGCCGACCTGAGGGTCGAGGCGGTTGGGTTGCAGTTGTTAGATATTGCCCGGACATGGTTCCGGAATGAGCCGGCTCTTGCAGGAGAGGGCCATACTTGAGCAGAGTTTCGGGCCCTGTTCAGAGAGAAGTTCTTTTCCCCTACGGACAAGATTGGCCTGGTGCGGCAGTTCCAGAACCTGCAGCAGGGCAGCATGACCGTAGAGGAGTATGCGGCGGAGTTCGGCCGGCTGAGCCGATACGCCGAGTACATGGTGAGTGACCCGGTGATCCGAGCGGAGCACTTCAGGGAGGGATTGGCATGGGATATCAAGATCCTGATCCCTTCTTTCTACGCGACATATGCGGAGGTTTACGCAGAGGCTCGAAAGGTAGAGAGGGAGTTGGGCTTGAAGCCGAAGAGGGATCGAGATGTGTTTTCTGGGGCCAGTAGCAGTGCAGGACCTGCTAAGCGCCCTCAGCTTCAGCATCAGTCTTTCCAGCATCACCAGCCGCAGGTGCAGGCCAGAGCACCGGTCCAGCAGCAGGTGCAGCACACTCAGCAGAGACAGGCACAGCATGGGGCTCCTTGCGGCTACTGCAAGAAGTTCGGTCACATCTGGGAGGTCTGCCGGAAGAGGCTGGGCTTGTGCCTCTATTGCGGGGAGGCTGGACATCAGTTGAGAGATTGTCCTACGAACCATCGCCGTGCAGCTCAAGGAGCACAGGGTAGGCCACCTATGGCACCGCATCACGCCCTCCACCAGCAGCGGGATATACCCCGTCAGAACAGGGTTTTTGCGATGGCAGTTGAGGATCCTGCACGCATTGGACTAGGAGGTAGGATCTTGCCCTTTCTTTTTACCTGTTCTTTTCACCCATTGATTGATGATTGCTTTCTTAGTACCTTTAGTTTGCATATGTGATGATCATGCTAGATAAATAGAAACCCCAATGAAGACTGCAATAACACGATACTGTAGAGATTTAAAACCATGCATGTGTTCTGACTTCCTGGGTTACATGTTATATAACTTAGGATAAAATTTAGTAGACCTTGATTGTGGGGTGCTTGACCTAGAGAAGAGTACGACCGTTTGAATTTCGAGGACGAATTTTTTTAAGGAGGGTAGATTTGTCACCCCCAGTTTTTCAAATTAGGGGTATTTTTGTCATTTTCAAGTTTTAAAATATTTTAGAAATTTTATTTGATTTTATATGATTTTTAGGAATTTATTTGAGTCGGTTTGAATTTTATCCAATTTGGACCCAATTTGGAGACCCGGGTAGCCTGGACCATAGTGGGACCCCCATACTAGCTGGGCTTAGCCCATGTACCATCCTAAATAGGCTAGAAATTATTAACCCTATTTTTTATGGCTTAATTAGTCATTTTAGAGCTTAATTGGTTCATTAGAATCAAACCGAACCAAACCCGAATCAAACCGAACCAAGTTTATTGGGTAGGAGGCTTAGTGGATCCACACCCAAACCCACCAAGCCCCCTCCCACACATGGCCGGCCATGACAAGGCCCCCCCTTCTTTCTTCTTCATTAAGTCACTCTTTCTCTCTCTCTCTAAAATTCCTTCTTCTTCCCAAAGTCTTCCTTAAAGAAAACCTACTTCAGGTATGTAATTTATTCCCTATTTATCACTCTTCTCTATTTATTGTCTTCACAATAATTATAGAGGGGAAGATTCTCTACATCTTGCCCACAAATTTTGTAGGATTTCCTACAAAATCTAGGTTAGAGGATTATTGGGGGTTTTATATATTAAATGGTATATATATATATATATATATATATATATATATATATATATATATATATATATATATATATATATATATATGTGTGTGTATATATATATGTGGATGTATTATATATTTATATTTAAATTTGTGTGTGTGTAGAGGAATGAGAGTGGTGGTGGTGTTGTCATGAGGGAGGTGTTGTGTGAGAGTGTGCTTGTGTGTGTTAGTGTGGTAGAGAGAGTGTGTGTGTATGTTTATATATATATCTATGTGTGTATGTATGTATTTATATATATATATATGTCTGTGTTTGTGTGTGTGTGTGTAGAGAGTGGTGGTGTTGGTATTGTGAGAGTGTGTGTGTCATGAGAGTGGTGGTGAGAGCTTGTGAGTGTGTGTGTGTGTGTTTGTGTGAGTGTGTGTGTGTGTTTGTGTGAGAGGGTGTGTGTGTGTTTATATGTATATATAGGTATATGTATATATATAGACATATGTGTGTATGTATTTATATATATATATATATATATTGATGAGTGTGTGTGTGTATGTATTTACATATAGGTATAGATATGTGTGGGTTAGTGAGTTTATATATATATATGTAGATATGGATATGTGTATATATATATATATATATTTAGATAGGTAGATAGATAAGTATATATATATATATATATATAGATATATATATAGAGAGAGTGTAGAGGAAGAATAGGAGGAGAAGAAGTAGTAGAAGATGAAGAAGAAGAATGGCTGCAGTAGCAGCAGTAGGACCAGCAGCAGCAGCTGCTATAGAGCAGCTGCAACAGCAGCTACACCCCCCTTTTAGCCTATTTAACCCCCCCTTTCACCTATACATATATGTATATATATAGATATATATATATATGTATTATATATGGTTAGAATCGTAGAGAAGAGTAGAAGAAGATTATGGAATGAGAAGTTAGAAAAGAATTAGAGGTTAGGAGGAAAGATTGGAAGAAGTTAGAAGAATAGGAGGAAAGCTAGAATAGAAAAAGAGGAAAGTCGAGTTAGAGGGCGAATTTGAGCCCGGAGCATCGGATCGCGATGAAACTTGGCATGGAGTTCAAATATGTGATTTAGATTTTGCGGGTAAGCTCCCGGATGGAAATTGGGGTCATAGGGCACCGGTATCGCGCCGTGTCAGTGCGTATCTCGAAATATTCGAGATTTCTGCAACGGGCCGTAAGGTGGACTAAACGTCCACTTTACTTAGGTATTTTGGTAGATAACGAACCTATAGGATAGTACCCTACTACCCTAGGGAGATCGGGTCAAAATAACTAGCGTAGGCGGGTTAACTAGCTAGTCGCCGAAGGGTGAAATTTGCCCTTTTTAAGGGTAAAATAGAGATTTGGCCCACGGCCAAGATTTGAGTTTCCGAGTCCAAGATGGACTTGGATATGGGTTGTAGGGATTGGTAATAAGTAGGATTAGCTGTCTAAACCTAGTCTTGGACCCAGTTGACCACGGTTGACTTTTTGGACTAAAAGTCAACTATGGGTCAACACTTTACCCAATTTGGTCCCAAATTCCATTAGACTTGTGCAGTTGACCGAAAGTCAACTGTTAGTCACCAGTGACCTAGAGTTGACCTAGGGTTGACCACAGTTGACCACGGTTGACCAGAGTTGACCGGTTGACCAAAAAGTCAACCGTTGACTCAAATTGACCTAGATTGATTCCGTTTGACTTGCATTGACCCAGTATGACCCAGATAGACCTAAAATGACTTAGGTTGACCTCGTACAGTCTAGTTGACGTGACTTGACCTAGAATGACCTAATAGGATTTAAATTGATTTGACTTTATTTCCTAGATTGAGTATTGATACGTCTTGTTCTCTATAGGTCTTCGGGACGCTGCATTTGCTCCGGTTGACGTACCATATCATATTTTAGGCGAGTACATTCTCTGACACTTTTCCAATTTATAATGATCGTTATGATTCATGTAATTAGTGTGGATATACTTGTTCTCGACACATTGGTCACACGGATTGGTATTCATGGATCCCGACATGAGATGTTATTCCTCGTTATCTTGGTATATCTTGTGCAAGCCCCCTTGTAGTTCTTGTGCAGTATATGGACACCGATTCTCGAGAAGACTTGCTCCCTTCTCGTAGAATCCCGTGTCGTAACGTGTCTTGCTTGGATCCACTCTACCAGTCGGGGACGGGGAGTACTAGTGTAGATGTGTGGTCATTATCCACCTTGTTTATTCTTGTAGACCTTGAATGCTACCAATCCTACACTCCACGTGGGATTGGCTGATCATAACCTTGTGCAGACCCAATCCGGCCACATGTTGTAGCTAGTATTCACACACCTAGATATATGATTCTTGATTCTTGTACATGCCATGATCAGTTTACTTGCCTTGTTCTAGCTCTAGTTTTACAGCTTACCTTGCCATGATACTCACATGTACATTTCATGATTTTCTTGTATATACTCTCTATTTACTGTCTTATAGCTTTTGTCATATCTTGTGAACTGTTGTTAGTAGATTGTACTCGTTCCATCCTGACAGGATATGTTGAAAATATTACAGATGCAGACGAGGGAGACTATTCTACCTACTACGGTCCGGATGACGTAGTGGGCCTAGACCTGGAGACTTTGGTCCAGCAGGGCTTAGCTCCGCCTGGCGAGACCCTACCTATTACTTAGTTAGAGTAGGTCTTTTATACTGGACTTTGTCTCCAGCTACTTTTGAGTCTGTTATTACTATGGAATGTATTAGAGACTTGGACTGTATATATTCTTTGTGTTGGACTTGACAGGTTATATATTATTTTATCGTCTTGTTGTCTTTTCATTTCAGTCTTTACTTTGTTATCTTAGAGTCGTGATTGAGTACTCATATATATATTCATTGCTTGTCCTCCGTCCGGAGTTGACCATATTCTCGACAGGTTTTTGATATATATATAAACTGTTTAGAAGTAGAAAATCTACAACGTTCCACGCCGATTTTTCGGTGAGGGCTGGGCGTTGTCGCGTCACGTGCCCTTTTAGTGGGTGCGGGTCGTGACAGGTACTCTACCCAACTTAAAGAATTAAACTAGTGGTGTTTTGGGACAACTAACTAGTAGGGTCAATCTCTAGCAAGCACGAAGGAAAGATAAAAATAGGAATGGAAGGAAACAAGCAAGATGCAATTGATGAGTCAAACGGTAGATAAATCAAGGAGAGAGGTCAAGTATGTGGATGAGATCCTAGACTTCTAATCCTATTTGCAGGCTTGCTTGGTACGGTAAAGTAACCAAACAATTTATGTCGACCTGCATGGGCCACCACAAAAACATGTAACGCCCCAGTCCCAAAATACGTAGGACTAGGAACGAAGACATGCCAGCTGTATTCATACGAAGTATACTCCAATATATGGAAGCCTCGTATAAATACATAAGCTGTAAAATGCAGTATAACCATAACTAATCTCATCCACAAGAATAAATGAATAAAAGATCTCAAGTAAAGATAATAAATTGTCTCGATACAATATGTTGGGCGGAGACAAATCCACTACCAACAAAATAAAGAAAAGTACATGATAGAATAAATGGATTTGGCGAGCAGAGCGAAGACGATCCAAATGCAATCATCCTCGAAGAACGGCAATGAACATGGCTAGAGCGAAAGCACCTGCGAAAGATAATAGCACACACCTGGCAAGACAACCAGGTCCTCAGAGGGACGTAACAAGACACATAATAGCATGCCATATAAACTGAATAAATATCGCTCAATAATATAAGTCAATCAAATTTATAACACGGTCCAATACGCACCTACTGAATGAGCGTACCATCCCCCCAACCAAACAAGGACAGGAGATGGTAAACTAATTCACGGCGACGTATCTTTCCATGCCATGACTCATACAATAGGGTACCTAACCGTACTATAGTAAATATGCAATAAAGAACAACCTTTGACGCATGGGCCGGGTCAGTCAGGAATCAGGAATCAGGACCGTACCTCCCACTGGAGATAACCGGCAATCAGGACCGTACCTCCCACTGGAGATAACCGGCTAGCAGGACCGTACCTCCCATTGGAGATAACCGGCAATCAGGGTAGTGCATAAATGACCCATACATTAAGGAGATGTTCTTCCCACCCAATGCCTACCATGTTGTATCCACAACAGTAACCTCTATAACCGCTAAGTCAAACTATCATGCAACCTCTATTAGCGGTTATTCCTATCGCACGGCTTGTACGTACTGGTGGCCAGCCAATCACGCACTTCCGTGTTCTACATGCGACACACAAATTCATGTTTACAACGTGTCAAGGCCAATGAATGCGACACACAAGGTGGTCCCTTAAATCTAGGTTTAATTTGTAAGAAAAATAATACACAGCAGGAAATATAAAAGAACAGTTATGCCATGTATCACAGTTTATATAAAAAATAATAGACATGCATGAAATATGAGCTAAAAATAATTAAACAGCTAATGGCAAGGTGTCTTGCCTGATATTGCATCCGGTGTGCTGCGATGATCACGGTGGCAAGATCTGCAACTTCGGTGCAATCACTATGCAAGATGACCATGGATGGTGACACGGTCGGTTCCATTGGGTCCAGAAGGGTCGATTTAGTTAGGGTGGACATATGGTTGGCTTGAAATGGGCGAGGGAACAGGAAGTTTGGGATTGGTCACGGACAAGGTTCGATAATAGAAGAAATTTGAGTAAAACAAATACTTATATTATTTCAGAAAAATTATTTTATAACATATTTGATGGAAACTTTTAGATAATTACTTAGAAAAAAATATATAGGGGAAAAATATTTTAAGGCAAAACTCTAAATTGTTAAAATAGGATTTCGAGGTAGAAAATATATACAGCTTTTATAAATGGCTGACAATATAGTAATACATCAAATACAAAATTTGAAATTGCATATGGTCACCAACCCCATACATTTGTTTAATCATTTTGAAAACTGTATCTAGTAAAATAGTCTAAACAAATATTTGAAGTCACAAAGAATTATTACAAGACTTCTAGACTATAATAAACATATGGAAACCAAATATTTAAAAAACCTATAATATTTAAAATTATTTATCCTATATATTTTGTTTGGTAGTAACAAAAATGTTAGAGTAAGCACACCCTCTTAATAACAAAACATTTATCATAAAATATGATAAACACAAATTAACAAAATAATAATAATAATAATAATAATAATAATAATAATAATAATAATAATAATAATAATAATAATAATAATAATAATAATAATAATAATAACAGATAAAGGAAAGAAGGAAATAATAATAATAATAATGTTAGTAAAATACAGATAAAAAGAAAACCATAATAACATAGCACAAAGCAAAAAGCAAACATCAAAAATATCAAAGTAAATAAAACAAAAGTCCTCATTCTCTTCCCGAGGAGGGAGAGTCATCAAAATAAAAAACAACACAAAGAATAAAAAAAGGGAATGGAAGAATTGTAATGAAGGCAAGAGAGACCAGCGGAAAGGGGGAGAGAAGACATTAGAGAGAGAAAAATAGTTGAGAGAGAGAGAGCGGGAGAGGGGTTAGAGAGAGAGAGAGCACGAGAGAGAAGGGAAGGGGCAGTAGGCGGTCGGGGTTTCGGTTTGCTCGGGAGGGGAGCGACGGCGCGGGAGGAACACGGTGGAGGGAAGGAAGAAGCGGCGGACGGCAGGTGGAGGATGCGCTCGACGGATGGCTGGCTAGAGCTAGGCCGGCGACGGAGGGAGTCGGCCGGCGGATCAAAATTCCGGTGGCGAGGGTTTCGACGCATGGGCGCTTCCGAGCGGCTGCGCGAGGAGAGCGACGGAGCTAGTCGCTCGCCGCGGCGGGGGCTCACCGGAAAAAAGGGAAAGAGGAGGAGTCTTGTGAGGTCGGCGGTGGTCTTGCGGTGGGGTCGCGCGGCGACACGGGGGCAGCACTCGCAGAGGCGGAGGCGGTGCTCCCGGCCGCGGATGCGCGGGAGGTAGGTCGGCGGAGCTGATGGGAAGGAGAGGCGGAGCGTGAGGCGGAGCGTTCGCCGGCGTCGGCGAATCCTGGGCGTGGGGGCACGACGGAGAGGTGAGGCTGAGTTTCTCGGCCAAGGCGCGAGTGGTGGTTGCCGACCACGGCTTGTCGCAGCGGGGCTGCGCTCGCGGAGAAGATTTCCGGCGAGGGACTCGAGGGCGCGGACCAGGTCTACGGCGGACGGTCGGCTAATGGTGGCGGTGTACCAGAACGGGGTCGACGACTGGCCGTGGGTTAAGGTTAGGTTATTGTTACTTTTTTTTCCCTTTGCTGGTTGGTGTTACGATTTGGTCGAGTGCGGCGGTGGTGGTCGGTTGTGCAGCATGTGGGCAGCCGCGGGTGGCGGGATGCGGAGGTGGTTGTGGTGGCAGGACGTGGCTGCTTAGGGTGGTGATGGTGTCGGCCGTCGGGGAGGTCGAGCTAGGTTTATGGCTTTTATTTCCCTTTCTTCTTGCTGGTGGTGGTGACGGAGGAGGGGCTGAGGGGTGAGAGTCGGGGCCATGGGTCATGGTGAAGGTATTGGGGTGGCTGCTACGGCCGGGGTAGGTTTTGTGGGTTCGGTCGGACTTGGTCGGGTTGGACGGGACAGTTGGAGGCAGAGGGTTAGGATTTATTTGTGTCGGAGTTGTCGACACGGGGAAACTTTGTATTTTGTAAAAATATGGAATAAGAGATTGATGGTGGAACACGGACACGAGACACACACATTTGGGTTGATGAATTATTGTGGAAAATTTTTGGTTTGTGGAGAACAATGGAGGAGTACCTGCCTATTTATAGGATGTGGGAATTCCCAATTAGATAAGAATTAGGATTTTTAAATTCCCCTTTTTGATAAATCTCTACTTAATTTAAAATCCAATCCAATCTAAATACAAATCTTATTTACATCAAATTAGATTCTCTTAGTTCAAAATCAAATCAATAATCCAAATATCTATTATTTAACTATTTAAATAATTACAAAAGTTCAAATCACGATTTAAATTGCCATAATAAATTCAAAATACATTTTCCAAAATACTATAATAATTAATTTCGAAAATACATTATTATTTAAATTATCCTTTTGAACAATAAAATATTAATATTAATAAATCTAGGAAATTATACTTTTATTTAAAATAGACCAAAAAGGCTTTCTATAGCAAGAATATTTACATAATATTTTGAAATAATAAAATAGAGAAAAAGGTTTTTTTCTAAAATATGTACGCTCGCACATATTCGCACTCGACGAGCAACTACGAAAAATAAAATTTTGCGTGCGACGTACAATACGACTACGTGGCGTACAAAAAATATTTAAATCGGTACTAAAATCGATAAAATAAAATATAGTAGAAATTTAGGAGTTTTACACATGCTATATAGAGTTGGGTGTATGTTGGCTTGTATAGCCTTTTATTGATGTGTGCTTGCTAGGATAGTCTTGGTTAGGCTTAGTAAGACTTGCTGGGTACTTAGGACATGACCTAGTTTGACCTAGTTTGACTAGTGCAGTTGACCAGAGTTGACCAAGGGTTGACTTTGGCCTAGTTTGACCTAGATTCATGTAGAATGCATTGTAGTGCTTTATATTACCCTTCTGGACATGTTGTGACTTATGATGTTCTGATTAGGAGCCAGACACCTCTCCTCGGACAGTATATTTACTTTGGACATTCAGACACCAGGCGAGTACATTCTCTTATCATTTCGTAACTTGTTTAGAATTATATTCCTGCTCTAGTTTACCTTATTTGATGCTGTCACGATATTATCACGGATTGGTACTATATGGATCCCTACATTGAGATGTTATCCCCCTCGGGAGCATCGGATACATTATGTCATGTGTTTCGTGTACATCATGTATTCCTCGCTCTTATGTTATTCATGTTTCTCATGTGCTTCATGCTCGTTCATGCATGTTCGTGTACTCTCATGTGCTCTCATGAATCGGTCATGTTTCCTATGTATCTCATGTATAACCTATATTGCATATGCACTCATTTATGAGCCTTTATGTGAATTTTATGTGCACCCATTTATGGGCCCCCATGTGAACTTCATGTGCACTTATGTATGAGCTCTCATGTATACTTCATATGCACCCATTTATGGATTTCATGTGAAAACCATGTACGTAACATAAATTGTTTCGATCTTTGTGTATTGATTGGGGTATGGGGGAGTATAAATAGTCATGTGAACAATTTCAAAGTAGTATAGCCATGTGCGTCTCTTTAGTATAGTCATGTGCAAATCCAGCCGTTTACATGTCGACTTTGTACTCTAAATCATTAGTCACTGGTAGCTCTTTACTTATAGTAGATATTTCTATTACAGTTCTCGCTCTGTTTACATCATGTACTTTCTTTCAGTTTCATGTATCGTACTCTCTTGTATGTTTATATTCTCTAACCTGTTATGATTTGTTGAGATGTATTGTGCTCGCTCCTGTCCTGACTGGACCTGTTGATAAATTTTACAGATAGCCTGGAGGTTGCCTGCTAGCCTAGAGGAGACACAATAGAGGATGTATAGATAGCTAGTCTTTTGCTCATAGTTTATTTTCAGTTGTTTTGAGTTGTATTTATGGATTACTATATTTGAGCTTTGAGATGTATTTCTGGATTTGTGTATCTTAGACACTTAGATTTCTCTCTGTTGTACCTCTTTTGGATTTCATGTTTTATCTATTCTTATCATGCTCTACCTTAGATGTGATTGAGTCTGTATCTGTTATGTCACCCCCATTCGGGGAGTGTAAACTGCTTAGCATTATATTGTTAAATGTTGTGACCTAGGACAGCGTTCTACCACCGAAACTGCGGCGTAGGCTGGGCGTAGTTATGTTCTCGTACCCTAACAGTGGGTGCGGGTCGTGACACATTTTTAGTGGTGGCCCATGCAGGTCGAGTTTGTGTAGTGGTATTCGAACTAGAGTACCACTACATCCTGCAGTAGAATTAGGATATATTTTTGAAGGCACTCAATCACAGTTAGGATTTCTTGAGAGATTCCTGGGACGACCCTTGAGAATCTTATTTTAACTTCGATTTGAAAAATCTTCTTCCCTTGATTTGATTTATCTTTACTTTCTGTTGTTGAACTTGATTTTGATGGATTATTGTTGAATTTGAGTTTGTAGTTATTGATTTTGATGATGATTGTTGAGTTTTGGATCTTGATGTTAGCTGTTGCATCCGAGTTTGTATTTATATGACTTGATGGATTTTTGTTCATTTTTGAATCTTGATGTCATTGATAAATTTGATTTTTGGGTATTCCTTGTTGATTTAATTTTAATTTTTGTCAAGTTGAAATTATATGGGCTAGGTCATCTAAGTTTGGAATCTAGTCTTCTATAGGCACATTAGCCAGCATGGTGAGGACATATAGTCTGATTTTAGATATATTTCTCGGGTGTAGGAATTTAAGGTTTTCGCAGCCAAGCTAGCGGCATCGCAAAAATTTTAAATACCATAATTCTAGAGGTATGTGCCTAAGTCGAGGACTTTGTGATTATCGTAGCCTTGCTTACTAGTATGACGAGGGTTTAGAGTACCATGATTTTGGATAGATGCATATGATTATCAGATTGTACCTTAAATATTTTTGAACATGTTTTCTCTACTTTTGTTTCAGTCCTTCAAAAAAAAAATTGTTATTTGTTTATTTTGTTTTGTTTCTCATTATTTAACTTAGGAGTAGCTTTAGCTGTTTTTATAAACTTTGTGTAACTTCTTACTATGAATTCTTCTTAATAGAATGAATCGATAATTTTGCTAGACCTTATCTTGGATTTGATAGTTTAGGTCTGGTTTTCAAAAATGGTTCCTTCTTTTAAACAGATAAGCAGAACAGATTTTATTGTTATTTCCTTCTTGCTACTATTCTTGTATTAAATGATAAAAATAATAATAATAAAACTGTCTTGATTTCACCAATCACCTACTTTGCAATCTTGGTAGGAATCTAAATGTTGGTCTTGATATAGAATTTAATTTTTATATTGTGACATGAGAATATATATATAGTGGACACAAACTCTTTGCCTGACACGTATGCATGCTACACTTGATTTCCCACCTATCTAAATACATATTAATATGTTGTTGATGTTTAAATTGTCAAAATCCCAATATTTTTGGTTCTTTGCTTTTTCTAGTCTAAACTCGTAATTTAAATATAAATTTTATGTTATTAGTTATGTTTATGTCACTGCACATGTATGTTATACATAGGGTTTCAATTCAAAAAAATTTAGTTGAGTTTTGTGTTTGAAATTGTCAAATCTAAGACTGTGTGCATATTAACCCTTAATACTGGATTCCAAATGTTTAGTTCAATTTGCTATTTTATTTTTTTAATATTTAATATTGAACTGTATGCATAGCTAAATGTATGGATAGTATGTTAGGGTTTCTTCTCTATCATGTTAGGATGTATTGGAAGTATTAAGTTGGTTGTGATATTTCAAACCCCTAAAATCTGAAACTGCATTATGTTAATATTATACTGGTTTAAATGTTAGCTTTTTTCAAATTTTGTATGTAAATGCTGAACTAAAACTGGGTTTAACATTTCAATACTAAAGCTATAACCCTGTACAAGGACACACACACACCCTAACTTGGTATACACTACCATGTAAACCTAACCTTTCCTCTCTATGTTATGTTCATATATCTATATAGATATATATAGAGTTTATGCATACATGTTATAATGTATATAGATACATAACTAAATCTCTGCCTCTTTATATATATATGTATATGGTTAGCCATGCATGTTATGAGTAAATAAGTTGTGTGTTGTAGATTGTTTAACCAATATGCCATGAGTAGTGTAACTGGATAGTTATTGTTTCGAAACCCAATCCTCCTATACTCTTCATGTATATTTCACATACATACATGCCTACTATCTAACCATATGAACATGTCCACATACACCCATACACACACGAACTATATAACTTGTACATAATGCTAGCTTTTCCCTCTCTAACGCTATATATATAAATATATTGTGATTGGATTTCCATGCAATTGGCTTTCATTCTTTAACTTTAACTTTTGATTTTGATTTTCTTGAATAGTACCCCTTATTAGCTAAATGGTAGTTAACTTTATTTTATTTTGATAAGTACCAGTTTTCATATAGGATGGTAGACTGCCCTACAACCTTGATGATTGTTGTTCCCTTACCTTCCCAATTAGGATACCCTAGATTGTTTGTGTGTTGATACCATAGTACTGTTTTGACCTAGAATGATTAGTGTACCTAGGTGAGACTTCCAACTGCTACGGTATGCCCTGTCCTTATATACTATTCCTTAAAATTGCATGATTTAGAAGAAAAAAAAAATTAGACATTGATTGTTGGAAAATAGGAACATCACTCCATTAGTATCAGTTGTAGATATATATGGGTTAGTCCTTGATGTGGGGATGTGTGTCTATAAACATGAAGCTTAGGAGATTTAGGAGAGATTATAGTATCAGCCTTGATAGGATGTACTAGTCTTTGGGTGAGTATAAATGTGTTATGAGAGATAGGGGCCTATATGTCTTAGTAATGCATCGTTCCTATGGTAATTGGATGTATTAATAGATGGTTAATAGGAAGATAATAGTTTGAGCATACCTATAGCCTATGATCAGTTCCTTTTCATCCTTAGTTAAGACCACTTTAAAATAGGTCCAGTCCCTTGGATATAGGTTCCAGTCCATATTTTATTAAAGTTCTATTATCGCCGTACAGCAGAGCCGTATTGAAGGTATTCCTAGATTGATACTTTTTAGATGTCTATTTATTATTCCAGTGTTAGGAAGTGTTACCTTAGATATTGGGTAGGTTAGAGGATCTAGAAGGAGTACTATCGATCTTAAATTTCGAGGACGAAATTTTTCTAAGGTGGGTAGAGTTGTAGCACCCAGTTTTCCAAATGAGGATAATTTTGAAATTTTGTGTTTATAATTATTTTAATAATGATATTTAATTCATGATATATTTTTTGGTGATTTTAAATCATATTAAAATTATTTAAATCAATGACTTGTGGCTTTAACGTTTTGCTAGTGAAACCCTAGAGACTGTTTGACCTAGAGCCTAACCATGTGATTATGATATTTTAATGTCATTTTTGGCCTAAGGATATTTTTTTCATTTGACCTCTTTGAATTATTTTGATATTATTTTATTATTTATGATATTGTTTTGGGGTTATTTGAGTCGGGTTCGAATTTCAACTCAATCCGACTTGAAACGGGGACCCGGGGGTAGTTTGACTCTAGTGGGACCTACATACTAGTTAGGCATGGCCCACATGATATCAATTTTAATCCACATGATAGAAATATTTTAGTTAGAGGTTAGACTAATTATTATAGATAAGGTTAGTGTGATTAGAGACTTTAGAATGACTAATTTAGCCCCAACTAATTAGCCCTTTCCTAATACTCATAGAATATGTTAGTGGGGGCATTTTGGACCTTACCATAATAGGACAAATAGTCCCTTATGGCCATCCACTTTGGGAGAGGATAGGCTCAAGTTCATTTTATTATTCTCATCCACACTCTCTCTCTCTCTTGTTCTTCCCCAAATTCCTAGAGAGCAATCCCTAGCAATTTCTCCACCAAATCCTTCCATTTTGCCACCAAATCTTCTTCTTTCGTTCTCCATTCTAGTCAAGAAGGAAGCTACCCATGTTTAGGAGGATTCGGAGCTCGTTCGTGTCCTTTTGGAATCTCTACGTGTCGGTGTCGCTCCGGGAAGGTTTTTCTTCGATTCGATCTACCGGGAGATATAAATCCCTTCTCCTTTTCATTTTCTTATGCATATAGGTCTATTTTGAACCCATAGGAATGACCTCCATGGTTGTATCTCCATTTGTGTCCATTTTGTGTCCATTTGGAGGTCATAGGAGTGTCCTTTGTGTTGTGGTTGTGTCCATGTGGGAAAATCCCAAATTTGGACACACTATGTGTTGTTGTTATGTATGAATGAATTATTACATGTTTAATCTCATATTTTTGTATTGGAGATGTATTCTATAGTGTCTCATATATATATATATATTAGTGTAGAGAGTGAGTTCTTGATATATTATGTTATATACTTGTGTTCTTTTGTCTCAAACTACCCAAATCCGTCATGATTTTTATCCACATTTTTAATTTCTGCCCTAATTTAGAAATGTCATAACTTCTAGCTCAAAGCTCGGTTTAATCTTCCGTTTTTTTAAAAGAAGAGTATTAAAGTTAGCTTTCCAAAAACATGTATTAATAGGCCTAATTCTTTCTGTAAATTTCTGGAGAATTATTTGAGTGTCAGCTGTACGAAAGACAAACGCGTTCTCGGTGTTTTCGCGATTCCGGGAGTTTTCGGAAATGAAAACGCGATCCGTTTGAAGTTTCAGAAAGCTAACACATAGATCTATAACATACTTTAATTCTAGATTTTAATTCATGCTGAGATGGTACAGTATTGATTATTAGTAGGAGTTACTATTCGGTATATGCATTTTGTGCACCCTTGTGTGTAATATAATGTTCTATTTGATTTTAACCCATGTTAATGTATATACATTATGTAATTAAATAGAGAATGCAAGCATGAGTAAATTTTTAAATAAATTATGTATGAGGTGTAAGTATCATATCTAATGTAAGCATGTATAAGTATGGCTTGTAATGAATATGTAGGTTCCATAGTATGTAATGTATGGTGCATATAGTGGTGCAAGAGAATAAATGAATTATGAATGAATGCAAGCATGAATGTAATATAATAATAGATGTAATGTATGCAATATACAAGTTAATGAGATGTAATGTTCTATGTTAACACAAATTATATATTACCTCATGTACCCCCTTACACTATGTTGACACTATCACACTTGACACATTGTTCACTTACACTTTGACAATCTTTGATATGTATACACTATGTATGCCCGTTTAAACCTCACTTGCCCCTTTGCCATGTTCACATACACACACATATCCTCTTAAATAAGTATTTATGAATATAGTTAACTTAGCTATGTATGTATATTATATATATGTTAGCATATTATGTTGTAATATATAAGTTTATATAACCATTTGAAATACCATGATTATAGACCTAATGATGAATACCAATATATGCATGTGTATATATATATAGACATATATAGCTTAAAGTAATAGATTACCTAGTGTATATCCAATGTGAATTCTTGCCTATTTGAGTATTGAATAATTGCATACTATATAGAGTTGGGTGTATGTTGGCTTGTATAGCCTTGTATTGATGTGTGCTTGCTAGGATAGTCTTGGTTAGGCTTAGTAAGACTTGCTGGGTACTTAGGACATGACCTAGTTTGACCTAGTTTGACCTAGTTTGACTAGTGCAGTTGACCAGAGTTGACCAAGGGTTGACTTTGGCCTAGTTTGACCTAGATTCATGTAGAATGCATTGTAGCGCTTTATATTATCCTTCTGGACATGTTGTGACTTGTGCTGTTCTGATTAGGAGCCAGACACCTCTTCTCGAACAATATATTTACTTTAGACATTCAGACACCAGGCGAGTACATTCTCTGATCATTTCATAACTTGTTTAGAATTATATTCCTGCTCTAGTTTACCTTATTTGATGCTTTCACGATATTATCATGGAATGGTACTATATGGATCCCTACATTGAGATGTTATCCCCCTCGGGAGCATCGGATATATTATATCATGTGTTTCGTGTACATCATGTATTCCTCGCTCTCATGTTATTCATGTTTCTCATGTATCTCATGTATAACCTATAGTACATGTGCACTCATTTATGAGCCTTTATGTGAATTTTATGTGCACCCATTTATGGGCCCCCATGTGAACTTCATGTGCACTCATGTATGAGCTCTCATGTATACTTCATGTTCACCCATTTATGGGTTTCATGTGAAAACCATGTACGTAACATAACTTGTTTGGATCCTTGTGTATTGATTGGGGTATGGGGGAGTATAAATAATCATGTGAACAATTCCAAAGTAGTATAGCCATGTGCGCCTCTTTAGTATAGTCATGTGCAAATCCAGTCGTTCACATGTCGACTTTGTACTCTAAATCACTAGTCACTGGTAGCTCTCTACTTATAGTAGATATTTCTATTACAGTTCTCGTTCTGTTTACATCATGTACTTTCTTTCAGTTTCATGTATTGTACTCTCTTGCATGTTTATATTCTCTAACCTGTTATGATTTGTTGAGATGTATTGTGCTCGCTCATGTCCTGACTGGACCTGTTGATAAATTTTACAGATAGCCTGGAGGTTGCCTGCTAGCCTAGAGGAGACACAATAGAGGATGTATAGATAGCTAGGCTTTTGCTCATAGCTTATTTTCAGTTGTTTTGAGTTGTATTTATGGATTACTGTATTTGAGCTTTGAGATGTATTTCTGGATTTGTGTATCTTAGACACTTAGATTTCTCTCTGTTGTACCTCTTTTGGATTTCATGTTGTATCTATTCTTATCATGCTCTACCTTAGATGTGATTGAGTCTGTATCTATTATGTCACCCCCATTCGGGGAGTATAAACTGCTTAGCATTATATTGTTAAATGTTGTGACCTAGGACAGCATTCTACCGCCGAAACTGAGGCGTAGGCTGGGCGTAGTTACGTTCTCGTACCCTAACAGTGGGTGCGGGTGACACTTCTGATCATTGTTAGCGTCGCGGATCAGCTTGGCTGCGACGGCAGGAAACATCCCCTCGATAAGCTCAGCCCGGTGCGGTGGATGGAAAAATATATCCTAGAAAAGCGCAAACCAAATATTTATCAGTTATATATAATATGCAAAAATTATATGATTCATGTTAAAAGCAAATATATTTTAACCTTGAAGCGCGCAAACCAGAAGGCCTTCCTCTCGTCCGGAGCATCAGAGTAGTTAATCCAAGCACCACCATAATTATGCCTCAGCATGTGTCCTAGACGTCTTTGTACCTCTGGGGGACGATATCTATACAAACATGTTATATTCATGAAAAAAGTTAATTTATGATAAAAACAGAAAGAAAAAAATTATAAACCAAAACAACTACTTTGTACCGTCAGCCCAGATCTCCGTCCTCCTCTCCTCCAGAGGTGCGCACGCATTATCTGCATGATGCTGGTCGGCCGTCGGCGCCGCCGCCTCAACCATCGGCACAACCTCCGCCATCTGCTCATCCGTCTCCATCGTCGTATCAGAAACAGGAACGCTAGACGGGCGAGCACTCTCAACAGGTCTGGAACTACTCGTTCCATGAGATATGCCACGTGATGTCGTCCCAGCAGGCCCAACTACTGTCCGATATGGAGGAGTAATCGGCGACGAGGATCCAGAGCCGGTACCAGTAGGAGGTACCGAAGGAAAACTCCGTCCTCTATCAGTACCTGTAGGAAGTACCGGAGGATCATGACCTCGTCGTCCCCCTCGGAATGCTCCGCGACGACCTGCCATACCTGATAACAGCATATGATAATACAACAAATAATAGAGACTAGAAATATAAAAGTACAACAAATAATAGAGACTAAAAATATTAAATTACAACAAATAATAGAGACTAGAAATATGAAAGTACAACAAAGATAAGATAATAACCAAGACAACATATGATGATACATTCTACAATAAACATCTAAGTCCAGATAATATATTTTAGAAGAAACATCTAAGTTCAGATAAGTATATCTCTCTCAATCATCTTCAGAATAATCATCTTGTTCGTCTTCCTCGACCTCATCTTCCTCTTCCTTCTCATCTTCAATTTCATCTTGGCCTTCGTCGGCTTCGTCTTCCTCTTCGGATAATTCTACATCTTCTACATTATATGTCGTGTAATGGATAACTTTCGTGGAGTCCACATCGACAATATTGGTTACAAGAGGTAGCTCGTCCTCCTGGTAAGCTTTTTCGTCAACATCAAAAGTATCTCTAGCTTTAGTCTTGCATACTGTCCACCAGTCAGACTTCGTTGCTCCCCGTCTCGATCAAAGTGCTTCCATGCTTCTCCATCAGATGGGTGATCCAACACTCCTTCGATATGTTTCCGCTTATCCTAACTCATGTTTTCTGCAGTTTTCTTCACCATAAACAACCGCTGCAACCGCGGCGTCAACGGCAAGTAGTGCATCGAAGAGGTAGGCTTCCTGGCACCGACAGACTTTCCTCTACCATATGCCTTGTAGTGATCGATATCACAAAATCTGCATGCATCTTCATCCTTGTCGTCTTTGCAGTACAACATGTACCCGTTGCGACAGGCATCGATTTTTTCATATCCCATCCAGAGCGATCTAACCATCCACTTAGACCGGTAGAAGTCTTTAGGCAACTTTGCACCCTCAGGCAATATTTCTATAAGCAACTCCATAAGTCGGTTGTAGCAATCTTGCGACATGTTAAAATCGGACTTGATGCTCAACAATCTTGTAACGACCTCCAACGGTGAATGGTCCTCACAACCAGGATATAATGGATTCCTTGCATTCTCCAGCAACTCCATGAACTGCGCAGCATCGGGGTTCGGTGCCTCCTCAGGTGCATCATGATCATCCGGATCGAAACTAGGCCCAACCGCATCGAAAACCATGTTCACCAACCCATCGTCGTAAGGAACGTTGTTGTGGACATCCATATAAGGCTCGTACTCCGATGCTAAAGACACAAGTTCTCCATGCTCGCTCCACTGATAGTAATTCGACGTGAAATCCTTCGAGTATAAATGATACGTGACATCCACTTATGGATGATATTTCAAGTTGCGATATCTCACACACGGACACTTAATTTTGGTACTTTCCATGTACTGAGGGAACGCCTTGGCAAATTACAGGAACTGGTGTCACGACCCGCACCCTAGAGTAAGGGCACGAGAAGTGGGTACGTCTAGCCTACGCCGCAGTGTCGGCGGTAGAACGCTGTCCTAGGTCAATCATCTAACAAAATAAAGGTACCTGTACAGTATATACACTCCGAATGGAGGTGACATAGCAACACAACCTCAATCACATCTAAGGTAGAGCATGATAAAAGATAGATAAAACATGGAATCCACAAGAGAGATACAACAGATAGAAGTCTAAGTGTCTAAGATACACAAACCCAAAAAATATCTCAAATCTCAAATACAGTAATCCATAGAATAAATACAGATCAAGACAACTGAAAATAAGCTATAAGAAAAACCCTAGCTATCTATACAACATCTACTGTGTCTCCTCTAGGCTAGCAGGCAACCACCAAGCTATCTGTAAAATTTATCAACAGGTCCAGCCAGGACAGGAGCGAGCACAATACATCTCAATAAGTCATAGCAGGAAAAAGAAATATAATCATGCTAGAGAATAAAATACAGAAAACTGAAGAATATCAAATGTAAAAGAGAGACTGTAAGTAAATATCTATGATATATATATAAAGAGAGACAGTGCTAGTGATTCAGAGTACTGGATAAACATGTGAATGGCTAAGGACTGATTCATGATTACACTACTTGGAATTGATTCATGATTACAATACTTGGATTTATTCACATGTTCATTTATACTCCCCCATCCCCAATCAATACACGAGGATCCATTCAAGTTACGTTAAGATTTATGATTATACTACGTTGCCCATAAAGGATGATTCATGAATTGATTCGTGAAGGCTCGGTGATCATGAGGGTACATGAGTCACTAGCTGATTTTTGAAGATTCATGATAATAGAAGCATGAGATACGTGATGTAAGTGAAATACACGAGACAAAAGTATCTGATGCTCCCGAGAAGGATAACATCTCATAAAGAGATCCATATAGTACTAATTTGTGTTCCAACGTGTCAGCATCAAGTAAGATAGTCTAAAGCAGGAAATATAATCCTAAACATGATATGAAATGATCAGAGAATGTACTCGCTTGCTATCTGAATGTCCAAAGGAAATATACTGTCCGATGAGAGGTGTCTGGCTCCTATTTAGAACAGCACAAGTCACAACAAGTCCAAAATAGTAAAATAAAGCTCTACTATGCATTCTACATGATTCTAGGTCAAAGTCAACTCTTGGTCAACTCTGGTCAACCGTACTAGTCAAACTAGGTTAACTAGGCAGTACTAGGTCTAAACCTAGACTAACAAGTCTCATTAGGCCTAACCAAGCCTAGACTAACACTCACACAAAATCACAAAGCTACACAAGTTATCAAACACACATTACATATATATTTATATATATTTTTATTACAAGCAAGGTGCATAAAGACAAGGAGTGAGTGATACATGAATGTGGATATGGCAATGTGTACATAGCAGTACAATGTGTTCAAGTGTGAGGGGGTTATGTTAGAAGGATAACATTTAGCAAGCGTTCATTGTGTCACATAGAAGAAATAACATGTAAAGCATAGGTTTAGCATGTGTGTGTGGGTGTTAATCATAACAAAAGGGTTTATTTATACATCAAAGGGGTTTACTCATAACAGTAAGTAGGTTTTATGTGTATTCATGCTTGGGGTTACTGTCAACATGTAGAAGCGGGTTTTAACATATGAACCTGGTGCTAAGTGCTAATATGGCATCATATACATTCCTATCATGTTGGCATTCATATATAGCATACATTCATACTTGATTACGTTACTTACTTACATATGGATACTTGCATACATGTTTCAATACCTTGCATTACCCACATGCTTGCATTACATCCATTCATTCATTCATGCACCTATACATACATATTCAAATACATTATATACTTTCATACATTATATCATTTATGCATACTCTATATAATATTACATTCTCTTAACACACACACACACACACACACACATATATATATATATATATATATATATATAAAAAAAAATAAAACAAAAATATATATATATATACACACACACACACACATGTATACATACATATTTGTACATATAAGGATATACAAAATACATATATTGTATAGTAATCTTCTACTTAAAATTAATACTGTAAAAATTAAGCATTCATTAAATTCTAAGATTAAAGTATGTTATAGATCTTTGTGTTAGCTTTCCGAAACTTTAAACGGATCGCATTTTCGTGTCCGGGAGCTCCCGGAATCGCAAAAACACCGAAACGCGTTCGTCTTTCGTACATCTGACACTCAAATAATTTTACAGAAAGTTTCAGAATGAATTTGGCTTATTAAAATATATATTTGGAAAGCTAACTTCGATACGGTTCTTTTAAAAAAAATGGGAGATAAATCGGAGTATTAAGCTAAAAGTTATGACATTTCTAACTTGCTATTGCTACTAAAAATGTGGATAAATATTATGACGAATTTAGGTAGTTTGAGACAAAAGAAACACAAGTATATAACATAATATATCAAGAACTCACTCTCTACACTAATATATATATATATATATATATATATATATATATATATATATATATATATATATATATATATATGAGACACTATATAACACATCTCCAATACAAAAATATGAGATTAAACATGTAATAATTTATTCATGCATAACAACAACACATAGTGTGTCCAAATTTGGGGTTTTCCTACATGGACACAACCACAACACAAAGGACACTCCTATGAGCTCCAAATGGACACAAAATGGACACAAATGGAGATACAACCATGGGGTCATTCCTATGGGTTCAAAATATTTCTATTTGCATCTAGGGATGGATTAGAGGAGAGATTATACCTTCCGGAAGAGAGATTCAAAGGAAAATTCTTCCGACATGACACAGACACGTAGAGATTCTAAAAGGACACGAACGAGCTCCAAATTCTTCCAAACTTGGCTAGCACCCTCTAACCATGGTTTAAAGGAGAAATAAAGAAGATTTGGTGGAAGAAGGGGTTGATTTGGAGATGAAATCAATGGAGGTTCATCTCTAAATTAATTTGGGGAAGAACAAGAGAGAGAAAGTGGATGAAAACAAATGAATGAAGGAGTGACTCACTCCTTATCCCCCCCATAGGTGGCTGGCCAAATATGGTGAGGTGTCCCCTATATGAATGTCCAAAATGCCTTCCACTAATCTATTTGATTTAAATTAGGAATGAGTTAAAGGTTGAGGTCAATTTAGTCTAGTTTTAAGTCTCTAATTAAACTAAACCTAACCATAAATAATTAGTCTAACTACTAACTAAAATTAATATCATGTGGACTAAAATTAATATCATGTGGGCCTTGCCTAACTAGTGTGTGGGTCCCACTAGAGTCAAACTACCCCTCGGGTCCCCGTTTCAAGTCGGATTGAGTTGAAATTCGAACCCGACTCAAATAACCCCAAAACAATATCATAAATAATAAAATAAATTTCAACCCCAAAATAATATCATAAATAATAAAATAAATTTTAAAAATATTTAAAAATATAAAATGACAAAAATATCCCTGTTTCTGAAAACTGGGGGTGACAAATCTATCCACCTTAAAATATTCGTCCTCGAAATCAAAACAAAGCAATCACAGGAAACACATGTAGAAAACAATCTCATTCAAATACTTTTAAAAAAAAAATCAGCAATAAAAAAAATCTCTTTGAGGCACATCAAACATTTGTAAATAAAAACTGATACGTGTCCGATACGGACACAAAACCATCACAAAATCACACCTATCAAAGGTCAAACTCAACAATCACCAACGCAATAAATATAAAAATAATTCAAAGAGGTCAAATGCAAAATATTCTTAGGTTAGAAATGACATTAAAATATCCTAATCACATGGTTAGGCTCTAGGTCAAACAGTCTCTAGGGTTTCACTAGAAAAACATCAAAATCACAAGTCATGATTTTAAATAGTTTTAAAATAATTTTAAAATTACCAAAAATCATATCATGATTTAAATGTCAAATCAATAAATGATTAAAATTATAAAATTATCCTCATTTTAGAAAACTGGGTGTTACAAGTCTACCCACCTTAGAAAAATTTTGTCCTCGAAATTAAAATGTTCATACTCCTTCTAGGTCAAACCCCCCACAATCAAAGTCTCAGAACTTAAACAATCATATGATTTAAATGGATGACATACAGGGTCATGGCATACGGTGGTAGTGAAAGTCTCATCTAGGTATACTAGTCATGCTAAACCAAAACGGTCATAGGGTATCAAAACACACAAGCAATCTAGGGTGCTAAACTAGAAAAGATACAGAAATAACAATCATCAAGTCTGTAAGGCAGTCTACCATCCTATATGAAAACTGGTACTTATCAAAATAGAATAAAGTTAACTACCATTTATTTAATAAGGGGTACTATTCAAGAAAATTAAAATCAAAAGTTAAAGAATGAAAGTCAATTGTATTAAAATCCAATCATAATATATATAGGGAGAGAGCGTTAGAGAGGAAAAAGCTAGCATTATGTAATGTTATGTGGTTTGTGTGTGTATGGTGTATATGGACATGTTCATGTGGTTAGATAGAAGGCATGTGTGTGTGTGAAATATACATGAAAGTATATAGGAGGATTTGGATTTCAAAACAATATCTATCCAGTTACACTACTCATGGCATATTGGTTAAACAATCTACAACACACAACCTATTTACTCATAACATGAATGGCTAACCATATACATACATACATACATACATATATATATATATATATATATATATATATATATATATATATATATATATATATATATATATATATTATATATATAAAGAGGTAGAGATTTAGTTATGTATCTATATACATTATAACATGTATGCATAAACTCTATATATATCTATGCAGGTATATGAACATAACATAGAGAGGAAAGGTTAGGTTTACATGGCAGTATATACTAAGTTAGGGTGTGTGTGTCCTTGTACAGGGTATAGCTTAGTATTGAAAGGTTAAACCCAGTTTTAGTTCAACATTTACATACAAAATCTGAAAATGAGCTAACATTTAAACCAGTGCAATATTAACATAATGCAGTTTCAGATTTTTAGGGATTTGAAACATCACAACTAACTCAATGCTTCTAATACATCCTAACATGATAGAGAAGAAACCCTAACATACTATCCATACATTTATCTATGCATACAGTTCAATATTACATATTAAATCTGAAATTGAACTAAACATTTGAAATCAATGTAAAAATGTTAACATGTATTCAGTTTTAGGAGTTTGGAGAAATTCAACATCAAACCAACCCAATGTTTATCACAACCTAACATGTAAAAATGTGAAACCTAACATTATATTCCTACATACAACAATGTATATAGCTCGAAATATTACATTTAAAACAACAAATTAAACTAACATTTAAAATCCAGTATTAAGGGTTAATATGCACACAGTCTTAGATTTGACAATTTCAAACACAAAACTCAACTAATTTTTTTTTGAATTGAAATCCTATGTATAACATACATGTGTAGTGATGTAAACAAAGCTAACAACAGAAAACCTATATTTAAATTACGAATTTAAACTGGAAAAGCAGAAAACCAGAAATATTGGGGTTTTGACAATTTAAACATCAACAATATATTAATATGTATTTAGATAGGTGGAAAATTAAGTGTAGCATGCATACGTGTCAGGCAAAGAGTCTGTGTCCACTATATATATATTCTCATGTCCCAATATAAAAATCAAATTCTACATCAAGACCAACATTTAGATTCCTACCAAGATTACAAAGTAGGTGATTGACGTAATCAAGACAGTTTTATTATTATTATTATTATTATTTAATACAAGAATAATAGCAAGAAAGTAATAACAATAAAATCTATTTTGCTTATCTGTTTAATGAAGGAACCATTTTAAAACCCAGACTATAATATCAATTACAAGATAAGGTCTAGCAAAATCATCGGTTCATTGTATTAAGAAGAAACTCATAGCAAGAAGTTACACAAGAGTTTATAAAAACAACTAAACCTACTCCTAAGTTAAATAATGAGAAGCAAAACAAAACAAACAAATAATAGTTTTTTTTGAAGGACTGGAACAAAAGTAGAGAAAACATGTTCAAAAATATTTAAGGTACAATCTGATAATCATATGCGTCTATCCAAAATTATGGTACTCTAAATCCTCGTCATACTAGTAAGCAAGGCTACGATAATCACAGATTTCTCGACTTAGGCACATACCTCTAGAATCATGATATTTAAAATTTTTGCGATGCCGCTAGCTTGGCTGCGAAAACCATAAATTTCCACACCCGAGAAATATATCCAAAATCAGACTATATATTCTCACTATGCTGGCTAATGTGACTGTAGAAGACTAGATTTCATAACTTAGATGACCTCGCCCATATGATTTCATCTTGACAAAAATTAAATTAAATCAACAATGGATACCCAAAAATTAAATTTATCAACGAACATCAAGATTCAAAACTAAACAATAATCCATCAAATCAGGTAAATACAAACTCGGATGCAACAACTAATATTAAGATTCAAAACTCCACAATCATCATCAAAATCAAGTTCAACAACAAAAAGTAAAGATAAATCAAATCAAGGGAAGAAGAGTTTTTCAAATCGAAGTTAAAATAAGATTTTCAAGGGTCATCCCAGGAATCTCT
The DNA here is from genome assembly GCA_029216955.1 of Iris pallida. Classification (NCBI taxonomy): domain Eukaryota; kingdom Viridiplantae; phylum Streptophyta; class Magnoliopsida; order Asparagales; family Iridaceae; genus Iris; species Iris pallida. The sequence goes on from JANAVB010027397.1 coordinate 1,039,314, forward strand.
CAAGAAATCCTAACTGTGATTGAGTACCTTCAAAAATATATCCTAATCCTACTGCAGGCTGTAGTGGTACTCTAGTTCGAATACCACTACACAAACTCGACCTGCATGGGCCACCACTAAAAATGTGTCACGACCCGCACCCTAGAGTAAGGGCACGAGAAGTGGGTACGTCCAGTCTACGCCACAGTGTCGGCGGTAGAACGCTGTCCTAGGTCAATCATCTAACAAAATAAAGGTACATATACAGTATATACACTCCGAATGTAGGTGACATAGCAATACAGCCTCAATCACATCTAAGGTAGAGCATGATAAAAGATAGATAAAATATAGAATCCACAAGAGAGATACAGCAGATAGAAGTCTAAGTGTCTAAGATACACAAACCCAGAAAATATCTCAAATCTCAAATACGGTAATCCATAGAATAAATAAAGCTCAAGACAACTGAAAATAAGCTATAAAAAAAAACCCTAGCTATCTATACAACCTCTGCTGTGTCTTCTCTAGGCTAGCAGGCAACCTCTAAGCTATCTATAAAATTTATCAATAGGTCCAGCCAGGACAGGAGCGAGCACAATACATCTCAACAAGTCATAGCAGGAAAAAGAAATATAATCATGCTAGAGAATAAAATACAGAAAACTGAAGAATAGCAAATGTAAGAGAGAGACTGTAAGTAAATATCTATGATATATATAAAGAGAGACAGTGCTAGTGATTCAGAGTACTGGATAAACATGTGAATGGCTAAGGACTAATTCATGATTATACTACTTGGAATTGATTCATGATTACACTACTTGGATTTATTCACATGTTCATTTATACTCCCCCATCCCCAATCAATACATGAGGATCCATTCAAGTTACGTTAAGCTTCATGATTATACTACGTTGCCCATAAAGGGTGATTCATGAATTGATTCGTGAAGGCTCGGTGATCATGAGGGTACATGAGTCACTAGCTGATTCCCGAAGATTCATGATAATAGAAGAATGAGATACGTGATGTAAGTGAAACACAAAAGACAAAAGTATCTGATGCTCCCGAGAAGGATAACATCTCATGAAGGGATCCATATAGTACTAATTCGTGTTCCAACGTGTCAGCATCAAGTAAGATAGTCTAAAGCAGGAAATATAATCCTAAACATGATATGAAATGATCAGAGAATGTACTCGTCTGCTATCTGAATGTCCAAAGGAAATATACTGTCCGAGAAGAGGTGTCTGGCTCCTATTTAGAACAGCACAAGTCACAACAAGTCCAAAATGGTAAAATAAAGCTCTACTATGCATTCTACATGATTCTAGGTCAAAGTCAACTCTTGGTCAACTCTGGTCAACCGTACTAGTCAAACTAGGTTAACTAGGCAGTACTAGGTCTAAACCTAGACTAACAAGTCTCATTAGGCCTAACCAAGCCTAGACTAACACTCACACAAAATTACAAAGCTACACAAGTTATCAAACACACATTACATATATATTCATATATATTTTTATTACAAGCAAGGTGCATAAAGGCAAGGAGTGGGCGATATATGAATGTGGATATGGCAATGTGTACATAGCAGTATAATGTGTTCAAGTGTGAGGGGGTTATGTTAGAAGGATAACATTTAGCAAGGGTTCATTGTGTCACATAGAAGAAATAACATGTAAAGCATAGGTTTAGCATGTGTGTGTGTGGGTGTTAATCATAACAAAAGGGTTTATTTATACATCAAAGGGGTTAACTCATAACAGTAAGTAGGTTTTATGTGTATTCATGGTTGGGGTTACTGTCAACATGTAGAAGGGGATTTTAACATATGAACATGGTGCTAAGTGCTAATATGGTATCATACATTCCTATCATGTTGGCATTCATATATAGCATACATTCATACTTGATTACGTTACTTACTTATATAGGGATACTTGCATACATGTTTCAATACTTTGTATTACCCACATGCTTGCATTTCATCCATTCATTCATGCATTGCATTCATTCATTCATTCATGCACCTATACATACATATTCGAATACATTATATACTTTCATACATTATATCATTTATGCATACTCTATATAATATTACATTCTCTTAACACACGCATACATATATATATATATACACATGTATACATACATATTTGTACATATAAGGATATACAAAATGCATATGTCGTATAGTAATCTTCTACTTAAAATCAATACTGTACAAATTAAGCATTCTTTAAATTCTAAGATTAAAGTATGTTGTAGATCTTTGTGTTAGCTTTCTGAAACTTTAAACGGATCGCATTTTCGTGCCCGGAAGCTCCCAGAATCGCAAAAATACCGAAACGCATTCGTCTTTCGTACAGTTGACACTCAAATAATTTTACAGAAAGTTTCTGAACGAATTTGGCTTATTAAAATATATATATTTGGAAAGCTAACTTCGATACGATTCTTTTAAAAAAAGGGATACAAATCGAAGTTTTAAGCTAAAAGTTATGACATTTCTAAGTTGCTATTGCTACTGAAAACGTAGATAAATATTATGACAAATTTAGGTAGTTTGAGACAAAAGAAACACAAGTATATAACATAATATATCAAGAACTCACTCTCTACACTAATATATATATATATATATATATATATATATATATATATATATATATATATATATATATATATATATATATATATATATGAGACACTATAGAACACATCTTCAATACAAAAATATGAGATTAAACATGTAATAATTTAATCATACATAACAACAACACATAGTGTGTCCAAATTTGGGGTTTTTCTACATGTACACAACCACAACACAAAGGACACTCCTATGACCTCCAAATGGACACAAAATGGACACAAATGGAGATACAACTATGGGGTCATTTCTATGGGTTTAGAATATTCCTATATGCATGTAGGGATAGATTAGAGGAGAGATTATGCCTTCCGAAAGAGAGATTCAAAGGAAAATCCGTCCGACACGACACCGACACGTAGAGATTCTAAAAAGACACAAACGAGTTCCGAATCCTCCCAAACTTGGCTAGCACCCTCTAACCATGGAGTAAAGGAGAAATAAAGAAGATTTGGTTGAATGAGGGGTTGATTTGGAGATGAAATTAATGGAGGTTCATCTCTAAATTAATTTGGGAAAGAACAAGAGAGAGAAAGTGGATGAAAAAAAATGAATGAAGGAGTGACTCACTCCTTATCCCCCCCCATAGGTGGCTGCCCAAAATAGGTATGGTGTCCCCTATTTGAATGTCCAAAATGCCCTCCACTAATCTATTTGATTTAAATTAGGAATGGGTTAAAGGTTGAGGTCAATTTAGTCTAGTTTTAAGTCTCTAATTAAACTAAACCTATCCATAAATAATTAGTCTAACTACTAACTAAAATTAATATCACTTTGACTAAAATTAATATCATGTGGGCCATGCCTAACTAGTGTGTGGGTTCCACTAGAGTCAAACTACCCCCCGGGTCCCCGTTTCAAGTCGGATTGAGTTGAAATTCGAACCTGATTCAAATAACCCCAAAACAATATCATAAATAATAAAATAAATTTCAACCCCAAATTAATATCATAAATAACAAAATAAATTTTAAATATATTCAAAAATATAAAATGACAAAAATATCCCTGTTTCTGAAAACTGGGGGTGACAAATCTATCCACCTTAAAAAAATTCGTCCTCGAAATTAAAACAAAGCAATCACAGAAAACACATGTAGAAAACAATCTCATTCAAATACTTTTCAAAAAAAATCAGCAATATAAAAATTTCTTTGGGGCACATCAAACATTTGTAAATAAAAACTGATACGTGTCCGATACGGACACAAAACCATCACAAAATCACTCCTATCAAAGGTCAAAATCAATAATCACCAACGCAATAAATATCAAAATAATTCAAAGAGGTCAAATACAAAATATTCTTAGGCCAGAAATGATATTAAAATATCCTAATCACATGGTTAGGCTCTAGGTCAAACAGTCTCTAGGGTTTCACTAGCAAAACATCAAAATCACAAGTCATGATTTTAAATAGTTTTAAAATAATTTAAAAATTATATCATGATTTAAATGTCAAATCAATAAATGATTAAAATTTCAAAATTATCCTCATTTTAGAAAATTGGGTGTTACAACTGGTGTACACCCTCTATGAATTCATTCCGCACACCGCACATGTCATCCGGATGACGGTTGTACATCCAAGTACAATTTCGCAGATAGTAATTCAGCTCCATAATTCTGTAAGATAGATATATCAAGGTAGTAAATGATATGCAAGTGTCAAAGCTTTGAAATAGTAGCTCAACCGAGGGATAGAGTTAATTGGAGGAAGTTACTGGGGAAAGTGAAGACCGAAATGAACTGATGACGTACAAAAATGAGGGTCTCAAATCTGGAACAAGTCAAATTGTGCTTTGGAAAAAGAACTCTTGCAAGCTCTTTGTACACAAAGCAAGCTATAAATAGAGAATACAGAACAAATAACGAGTTTGTAACTCAAGTATAGAGCATACAAGAGTCGTAAACTCGAGAGATGTTCTGTATTCGTTATATCTTGCTTTGTGCACAAAGAGCTTAACAAGAATAGAACATATCCAAAACACAACTTTACTTGTTACAACTTTGATCCCCAAATTCTCGTTTGTCAGTTCATACGGTCTACACTTTCTGCAGTATATGTACACATGACATTTTATGTTAAATGGTCAGAGATTATCGGTCATCTTCCTTTCGCATTGCTAACTTTTGTTTCACGTGTTTATGCGTACGGTGGTCAGAGATTATCGCGACGGCATATTGAATCAGATGTTGGCGAATCAGTTGGTTTAGAATGTTAGGTTGCAGATATTGAAGTGGATAGAGGTGGGTTGCAGATATTGAAGTGGATAGATGGATATTTGTATGAGTTAGCTTCAGTAGAAAGACTGTGACTCTGCTTGAGTCATATTAGAGGAGTTACTCTGCATAATCATGTACTAAGTATAAGATATGGGTTAGGGCTTAATGGGCTAAGCTAAGCTAGGAGTCCAATAACACCAATAGTAATGTCTGTAACTAGGGTATTTGTAAATATTATGTGTCAATATGAGAATAAAGTTTGGGTAGGTATTTGCCCTTCCAATATCCTATTCACATAGGTAAAACCATTACTATGGCCTATTTACCTAATTACCTATACACTAGCCTATCCTTAACTCTAGTAAAAACCAATACCCAAACTCAATACCCCATACACTACAACATAGGTATCTCCCATACCCATGTGTTAACCCATTACCTAAACCTATTGGCTTCCTAAACCTATATATTACCTAGTCACTCTAGGTAAAGCCATTACCTATACTCATAGGTAAAACAATTCCTATCTTGAAGTTACCTATACTTATTGTCCTAGTCCTCATCTATACACATTATCCTAAGGCCTCATTTGGTTCACCGATTTAAGGAACTAGGAAAGGAAAGTTGTTCCTTTCCTTTGTTTGGTAACCACAACTTAAGAATAAATTTCCTCATAAGGGGAAAAATTGGAGGGAATATGGTTCCACTCATGACTCGAATATCAGAGCTAATCGTCGATCTTGACATAAGTGATAATGTGCAAATTTGAGAAAAATTTGGCAGGATTACCACCTTGTTAACTGGGTAGTTTGTAGAAGGAAAAACTTCTTAATGTGCAAATCATTCCTAATTACAACTGATAATGTTAAATGTTATACATAAATGTACATGTTCTGTATTCCACCTACCTGTTCATGTGTACCCATGGACTGAACTCTAATGAGATGGACTGCAACATGGTTATGTGGGCTGAACACATACCTAGGGTGGACTGAAACATGATATGCAGTGTATTATACAACAAGATGGACATGTAATGTAATAGGCACATGTGGACTGAACACATACCTAGGGTGGACTGAAACATGATATGCTCTATGATATGCAGGACAGATCATGTAAGTGGATTGATACCCAATTATGACAGGGACTATCCTCATAGGCAGTACAGTACCCGGGCTAAACCAACACCCACTTCTAACCTGAGTCATTCCTCTTCCTTCGACTGATACTAACATCAATGGAAATTGTTACAACCATAGGAGTGGACTACACAGTAGTAATGAACATGTGATGGCTGCTATTTAAGGGACTGAATAATTACTTAACACCTGAACCTTACACTTGTAACAATACCTTAGCTAGGGACATGAGCTCTGGTATTGCAAACGAGCCAAGCCGAGCCAAGCTTTTGTAAGCTTGAGCTTGGCTTGACTAGAATTAATCGAGTTCGAGCTCGAGCTCAAGCTTGATAAATTTTTTATTTTAGAGCTTGAGCTTGGCTTGAGCTTGTTTATATTAAGCTTGAGCTTGGCTTGGTTTGAGCTCGAGCTTGGCTTGATAAGCAAGCTTGATTCAAGCTTGATAAACAAGCTCGATAAGCTCATATCAAGCTCATTAAGCTTGATTTCAAGCTTGTTCACCTTTATTTCAAGCTTAATGAGCTCGATTTTAACCTAGTTATGCTTGAATTAAAGTACCTATAATTTAACAATTTATTTATAAAAATTTAATTAAAAAAGTTTCTTCATATCAATTATTAACGACACATAAATATATAAAGCACACAACCATATCATTATACAAACATACATAAAATTAGAATTCAACAAACAAACGAGCTTCTAAACAAGGTCCTAAATGAGCTTGGCTCATTTGCAGCCCTAGACATGAGCTCGGATTGAGCTCGGCTTGTTTACTAAACGAACCGAGCTCAAACGAGCTTTTATCGAGCCGAGCTTCGAGCAGCTCGCAAACGGCTTGGCTCATTTGCAGCCGTAGACATGAGCTCTGGTATTCGAAGGGTCGTGTCTGTATCGCATCATAGGAGTGGTCGGGGTTGTGTCTGTGTCGTATCAGAAAGGGTCGTGTCTGTGTCGCATCAGAAAAAGGGAGATAGGGTTAGGGTTTATCGACACAGCTTGGGGTTGGGTCGTGGTCGCTGGGGCTGGAGCAGCGGCGGAGAAGACTGGGTGGTCGTCGGAGGGATGGGGTCGTTGGGCAGGGGGTCGCCGCGAGCGGGAGATTAGAAAATTTTGGGTGAAAAAATGAAAAATCGATCGGGCCAGAACCCTATATGAAATATTTTAGCGACGTCACTTAAAAACGTCGCTAACCGTCGCTAGTTATTAAAACCTGGCGACGTCTTAAAAGTGGCGTCGCTAAATGTCGCTAAATAAAAAAACAGCAAAGTTTTGCGACTAGAATGTGACATCAGTTGTCCAAAACATTAATGGTGTCGCTAACTGTCGCTCAAACGTCGCTGATTGTGACGTTCAGCGACGTACATCTAAAACGTCGCTAAAAGCACAAAACTTAGCGACGTATTTATCTGGAGTCGATAATTTTGTCGCCATTATGACTTATTTTGGTAGTGGCGGTAGTCTGAACACTAGTGCACCATATCGCTTAGGCTTTCACGCCTTATTGTCAGAAGGACCCTTTCGGCTTGTACCCATAGCAAAGTCACCATAGAGATATATGTCATAATCGTGATTTACGCAAGCCAATTTATTTAATAACCTTTTCATCCAAAATTTCTAATTCAGGACAAAGAAAATTGAAGCACTCTTCGGCCAGTAGTTTGGTGAAGAAGTCTGCTAGTTGATGTTCAATGTCTATGAAATCTAAATTAATCGTGCCTTGTTGTTGATGATCACGCAAAAGTCATGTCTAATCTCTATGTGTTTAGTGCGTGAGTGACAAACATGGTTCTTGGTCAGATTAATGGCACTAGTGTTATCGCAGAAAATAGGTATGTGCTGAAACATAAGTTGTAGTCTTCAAGGGTTTGCCGCATCCACAGAATCTGTGCAAAACAACGACCAGCTGTAATGTATTCAGCTTCGATTGTGGATAGTGCGACAGAGTTCTGCTTCTTGCTAAACCATGAGACTAACACCTTTCCTAGCAAATGACATGTGCCGCTGGTACTCTTATGGTTGACTTTGCATCCCACAAAATCAGCATCAAAATATCTGATTAAATCAAATGAAGTGGTTTTGGGATACCACAAGCCTACCATAATAGTTCCTTAAAGGTATCTAAAGATAAGCTTAACTGCGGTCATGTGTGATTCCTTAGGATTGGCATGGTATCTAGCACATAAGCAAACACTGAATATAATGTCGGGGCGACTAGCAGTTAAATATAATAAACTACCAATCATACCTCGATACTTATGTTGATCGACCGGTTTAACGCTTTTATCAGGTTCCAGCTTTGTGGTAGTAACCATAGGGCTGCTGATAGGTTTGATGCTGTCAAGCTCAAACTTCTTCAACATGTCCTTGACATATTTTGATTGACTGGTGAAGACACCTTGTGAGAGTTGTTTGATTTGCAAGCCAAGGAAGTAGTTGAGCTCCCCCATCATGCTCATCTCGAACTCATTCTGCATACACTTGGCAAATTCATTGCATAGAACCTCATTAGTAGATCCAAAAATAATGTCATCAACATATATTTGAACTAAAAGAATTGTGTCATCAAGAGATTTTATAAACATTGTAGTATCTACATTCCTATTTGAAAAACCTTTATCTAGTAAGAAAGTACTCAGACGATCATACCAAGCTCGAGGAGCTTATTTGAGGCCATAAAGAGCTTTCCTAAGTTTAAAAATATGGTCAAAAAATTTATGATTTTCGAAACCAGGTGGTTGTTTGACAAAAAATTCTTCCTTGATAAAACCGTTTAGAAAAGCACTTTTCACATCCATTTGAAAAAGTTTAAAGTTTTAAAAATTTGCAAATGCGCAAAGCATCCGAATAGATTCTAGTCGGACAACAGAAGCATACGTCTCATCATAATCGATGCCCTCCTCTTGATTGTTTCCTTGGGCAACGAGACGAGCTTTGTTGCGAGTGACTGAACCGTCCTCGTTTACTTTGTTACGAAAAATCCATTCAGTGCCAATTATTGAGTGGCCAGAAGGTTTAGGAATAAGTTCCCAAACTTGGCTTCTGTCAAATTGGTTGAGTTCTTCTTGCATTGCGGAAATCCAAAATTTATCATTAAAAGCTTCTAAAATATTTTTCGGTTCTATTTGAGAAATGAATGCAGTATTAGCGATAGTGTCTCTTACAGAGGATCAAGTAGTTACCCCTTTTGATAATTCACCTATTACCAAGTCCTTTGGATGAGAGGGAGTAAATTGGAACTTCTTTGGTAATTCCTTTAGAGAGCAGATTTCAGACGTTGCATTTATTGATGTCGAAGTAGATGGTTGATCATCGTCGTTGGGAATTAAAGCTATACTATTGTCCTCATCAAAAGTTATATTAGTAGACTCTTCAACAATCATGGAGCGCTTGTTGAATACTTTGTATCCCTTCTCTTGGCCGCATAGCCAAGAAGAATGTCATCAAATTTGCCTAAGTTGTCTTTGGTATTCAGGATAAAACAGCAACAACCGAACACTCTAAAATAAGAAATATTAGGATTCCTACCAAACTAAAGCTCATAGGGCGTCTTCTTCGAAATAGATTGAATCAACACCCTATTCAAAATATGGCACGCTGTGCTGACAGCTTCTGTCCAAAAATATTTCGGAAGAGAGAATTGATTTAGCATAACTCTAGCCATATCGCCAAGAGTTCTATTCTTCTGCTTCACAACACCATTTTTCTGAAGAGTTCTAGGACACGAAAATTCATGAATAAAACCATTTGAATCACAAAATTTTTCAAAATTAGAATTTTCAAATTCGCCACCGTGATCACTTCGGATACGAGTAATCATGTAGCCTTTTTCGGTTTGGACCTTTTTAGCAAATACTTTGAAAATAGAAATATTATCACTTTTGTTTGTAAAAAAGAAAACCCATGTAAATCTTGAAAAATCATCTACAATAACAAAAGTATAGAGTTTTTCGCCAAGACTGGCTACTCTACTAGGACCAAATAAGTCCATATGAAGTAATTGCAAAGGTCGGGTAGTACTTACAGTGTTTATAGATTTAAACGAAGATTTGGTAGCCTTATTCTTTTCACATTCGGCACACATCGTGTCTTTCTTGAATGTGATATCCGGCAGTCCTCTGACTAGCTTCTTGGTGGATAGTCTGGATATAGTATCCATATTAGCATGACCAAGACGCTGATGTCATAGGGGCTTTTCATCTTTGTGAGCGTAAAGGCATCTTCCTGCACTGTTAGTATCACTAGATAGATAGAAAATATAAATTTTATCTCCCCTTATCCCTTCAAAAGCGATATCTCTAGTTGATCGATCATAGATAAAGCATTAGTTTTCCTGAATTTAATATCATAATCGTGATCAGCAAAATGACTAATGCTGAGCAAGTTATGCTTTAACTCGGTCACTAAACAGGCATCGTTAATGAAAGGAGAGGGAGGATAACCAATTATACCATTACCTATGATGTAGCCTTTAAGATTATTGCCGAAGAAAATATATCCTTCCTTTTTCATCGATAGTATTGCGAATAGATTTGCATTTCCAGTCATATGGCATGAGCATCCACTATCGAGAATCCACTTGCTTCTAGTTGAGGAGGGAAGGTCCACCTATACCACGAGTAGATATGACCTTTGGTACCCAAATTCTTTTGGGTTCTGAGAGGTTAGACTTTGGTACCCATGCATATGTATCTCTATCAACTAATCTCATAATCCTACATTGTGGAGAAATGTATCCATGTAGGTTACAATATGTACATCTAGCATGCATGTTTATACTAGGAGCATGTTGATAGTGGTGTCTATGATAGCTACGTGCAGCAGTAGAGTGAGTGTGGTGACGGTGTACAGCAACAGGGTAACTATGATGATCATAGTGACTGTGTGTAATAGCAGGATTACTATAATGATTATAGTGACTGTGTGCAGCAGCATGATGATGATAATGATTACGTGTATGTGTCTTACGTGCTGCATATGAATAGGCGTACATGAAAGCATGATTTTGTTTAGCATGTGGATAAGTGTTCTTGTGGTGACGTGCCTTTTTGTGTTGAGTTGGCACGTGTTTGTACGTGTTGTGACTATGAGACTGAATTTGCGGTTGTACAACCTGCTTGCCCAGTTTAATATCTAATTTCTTAGAGACAACATTCAACTCATCACATTTAGTAGTAAGACCGTGTATCCTACCTGTAGCAATTTTGAACTTGTTTTTTTTTCTTCAGCAAGTTCTTTGTTTAATGTCGTGATCTCAAGTGTTTGTTTCTCAATGATTGATTCGACATCGTGTAAGCTTAATTTAAGTTTGGATACCTCTTCAGTATTTTTCGTAGGTGTAGTGTTTCTAACATCTTCTAGTAAACATGAAAGTCTATGGATCTCGGTTTCGTAGTCCTTGATCTTATCATTTGCATGTTTATATTTATTGATTACCTTTTTGTGAGCATCAAGTAGATCACCAAAGGCATCACCAAGTTCATCAAATGAGAAATCATATAAGAATCTTTTACCTTTTTTGAAGTCCCCATTAGACAGATGTTAGCCGTGTTTTGTGGAGAGTCTTCTTCCTCGTCTGAATTACTAGCCTCGCTTTCATGCCAGATGCTAGTATTGGCATACTTTCTTGTAGTAGGCTTCTTGTACGGCTTCTTAAATCTGCTTTCCTTCTTTGCTAAGGGACAATCTTTCTTGACATGTACCGTCTTCTTACATCCGAAGCGGGTGGGTTCTTCCTTATCATCTCTCTGTTCTCTTTTCTTCTTGTTGAAGCGTAGAAACTTTTTAAAGTTTCGAACTAAGAGAGCTTGATCGTCAAATTTGGAGTCATCGTCATCAGTGTCTTCTGGGCTGGTTCTTTGGCGATGAGCTCTCAATGCAATCTCCTTCTCTTTTGGAGCTATTTCTTCGAAGTCTTTTAGATCGAGCTCATGCGTCATCAACTTATCCATCAACGTTTCTAGTGACATTGTCGTGAGATCATTGCCTTTGATGATCGTCGTGACTTTGGGGTTCCAAACCTTTGGCAATCCTAGTATCACTTTGCTTATCTTCTCATGGTTGGAATAGTCTTTTCCAAGAGAGGATAGCGGGTTGACAACGTCGAGGAATCTGGTGAACATTTGAGTGATCATCTCATTAGGTTTCATCTTGAAAGCCTCGTACTCCTGTGTCAGACGACTGACTTTTGATTCTTTTACTTGCGTGGTCCCTTTATGAGTCACCTCCAAAAGCTTCCATACTTCATGCGAGGGGGTGCATGTGGAGACCCTATTGAATTCAGTCATGTCTATGGCACAGAAAAGAGCATTAATAGCCCTAGTGTCAAGACTTGCATGTTTCTTCTCCTGCTCAGTATACTTGTCATTGGGTTTCTCGACGAGACTTCCCTGGACAGTTATTCTGGGAGGTTTCTTGTAGTAATCAGTGACTACAGTCCACAGGTCAAAGTCTAGTGACTTAAGATAAAAACTCATTCTAGTCTTCTAATAAGTGTAGTTGGTCCCATCAAATAGTGGTGGCCTATTTGTGGATTGACCCTCACCATAGTTGGTAGAGATGGGTTGTGTGGTTGCCATGGATCAACTCTAGAATGTAAATCCTGTATCAAGAGAACAGGGCTCTGATACCAATTGAAGTAAGTGTACGCAACTCTAGAGGGGGTGATTGAATAGAGTAATTGTAAAAATAATGATCAATTGAAAATTAACTCTATTCAATCCCAACTAGTAAATAATAAATCAGAGTATAATGCGAAAATAAAGTGGAGATTAGAAAGCATACGCAGACACAATAATTTTTAACCTGGTTTCCCTCGTGGAGGACTAGTCCAGGCTTGAGAACTCTAGCTCAGGATTGAAATATACTATTTGTGAAATAGCTTTACAACCATGAGCCTTTACACAGAAGAGCACACCAACTTCTTGAAAAGATCGCTGAGGCAAAACTTGGAATTTTCCATGTGACTTCTTGAAGACTCTTGCACAAAACTTCTAATTGACTTGCACCGAGCACCTTATAGGCTTGGGAAGTTTTATGGCTAGTAGATGAGAAAAGTATAGCTCTTTGGAATGTATAGGCTATAAGAGAGAAGAGATGAGTAGATAGGATGATTGAAATAGGAGAAAAGGGTGCCTATATATACTAGTCCTGGGAGGTAGAGTTCGGCCAGAACTCTGTCCAAAATTCAAAAAATATGGCCGTTGGACAACTTGCAATGAGCAATCCCTAAAATTAGCTCCTGAAAATTAGGAGACAGAGATCGGCCCGAACTCTGTGTGGGGGCAGAGTTTGGCCCGAACTCTGCCTCCTAGGAGACAGAATGCTCAATGGGCTAAATAGGCTTTGGCAGTTTGGCTTTTTGTTTGTGGGGCTTTTTGGTTATCTAGTCTATAGTTGAGGTACTCAGTGCGACTCAATATACTATAGCCTAGACTCAAATGAAATATAAAAAAATAGACTTTCGAAGACAAATTCCATTAGTACTCGTTGAGCAGTCGTCGATGATGATTATCCGACTTGATGTGTGTAAGTCGTTTGTTTTGTAGCTTTGATGTCAATTTATGTATCGTGTTAGATCTTGTCAAATGTCAATTTATTAATTATCAAGATTAGGCTGACTGCGATCCAGTTTGGGTCAACAATTTTGTTATGTTTACTAATATTACATTTCAGTGTAACTAACATGTCATATTTTTATCTAATATATATAAAATATCCTCTCTTCCGAGTTTTGAGTTGTTAAAGCCTTTATATTGGGCTACCGAAGTCCCCCACAACTCTGAAGCATATCTAGTCCAGGTATGGCTGTGAGGTACTTAAGCTTCATTAGGACCCCGTTTGGTACACTGTAATATAATCGTAATCGCAATGTAATCAAATGACAAAAACTAATTTTCTATTTGATTAAATTGTGTTTACGATTACAATACAGTGTACTAAACGAGGCCCTAGCTATCTTGATTTACAACAAACAAGATCAAATTGGTTCCCTATATTTTCTCTAGGTGGATAATATCATTCTGCTAAGATGCATAATTAGATTCCAAGATGCATAATACTTTTAGTTTTTCATATAGATAAATATATAAGGCCAGTACAATTCTTCACGTATTCTTGGTCTTTTACGACGATAGATTATTTTATCCTGTTGGTTACTTAAACTTATATTAAAGACTAAACTTAGTGATGATGTTTGATCTTTTAAGCTCATTTTTAGGTGTTCGTGAATTATTACATATTGTTCTCATAACTTTGATTAATTATTATTGGTGTTTTTGCCTTTAGACTAGGAAAGATAGTCCCACATCGGCTACACCAAATGGTGAGTATCTCAATATAATGCATTGCTTGTGTTGACATGTACACATAAGGTGTGGTGGGGCACAAGTGTGTGCCATGTGGAAGTATTTTTCTAGAAGGAAAAAGAATTAATTCCAACAAGGATGCAAGTTGATTTTTGTTGTGCGGACTCAGACTCGGACACGGACTCCAGGTTGTCTCGTGTATGCACAGGAGTGTTCGGGGGGTAAGCGTGGACTGGCACACCACTATGCTGATTGTAGGATGATCTAAAATATCAAACTCTATTTTTGAGTATTGGTATTTTAGTCCTACATCGGATAGGAGAAAAGGTGAAGTCTCACTCTACTATATAAATAGAGCCCCTTGGCCTCCCTTGGAAGAGGTACCAAGAAGAGAGTTAAGGGAGTCCATAAAGTCCATGAAGCACGTCAAATATTGACTTAAGAGCGTTCCAGAAGTTCTTCGTGAACTTGTTGGTTCCTGGAAGCATATCGTAGTGAGACGAATCTTGCTTTGAGCAATGGTGATCTTAATCACCCCAGCAAGAACATTTCCTCTTCTTCTTTCTTCTTTCTTCTCCTTCTTCTGATTTGTAACTCAGTTCTGTCTGTCAGCAACTACGATTGCGAGGAAGAACGTGAGATTTATTTTCTGATTATTGTTGCTTTTGTAATCAGATTTATATTATAATGTTCCTCGTGAATCTCGAGAATAATCAGAAGGGAAACGTTTGTTTGAAACTCTGATCACGACATATCAAGTCCCGGGACTAACAATCTCAAAGCAAGATCCTTGTAGATGGAGAACGGCCATGTGAAATTCCTAGATACAAGTTTCAACAAACTTGGGAACTTCGACGGGGATCATTACAACTTTGGGAAGAGGAAGGTATACATGAATCTGCAACTGGCAGAGGTGGACTACTTTCTGACAGAACCAGAACCAGAGATTCCAAACGAGGATGATGCTACTGTTCGGGCAGTTGCGATTGCAACCGCAAAACAGAATAAATGGAGGAAAGACAATAATATCTGCAAGCTGATGATTTTGAATTCCATGGAGAATACTCTAGCGGAGTTATACAGCAAGACGGACCATGCTTGTAGTGTCCCGCTCCTAGCGGTTCATTATGTAAGGCTTGTGGCTTGGTTAACTCGGTCAGAATCGAGTATTGGAGAAACTTACCGTCGACACCGAATCTATCACGGACAAGTGCATAAGAACCTTTCCAACTAATGGATTGGTTTCTCTTGAAATGCGTCCAAGAGTTTTCTCTGGATGTTTTGCTGCTGGTTTTGTTGCTTGGTTTTGATGGATGCTTTTCTGAATGATTTTCGATGATTTAATTCTTGCCCGTTTTCATCGATTTGTATAGCATTCATTCTTGAGAATTCTGAGAGAAGAGAACACAACGATACGAGATATTAACCAAACTTTTGGTGCCAATGCAGACTGACGCGTGAGGGAAGGCTAAGCGTGCAGTGTTCCTCTCTCTCTGGGCGATTCTCTAATTTGGTGAGTGTGGATCACTGTGGTGGTATTTTCCCTCTCATTATTCCTTCATGCCAACTAAATAATTGTCTTGCAACATCCGTTGATCGATATCAAGTTGCTAATACCACAAGTCAATACCACTAAGAAGCTAGAGATTGATTATTGAACATTGAAAGAATTGACTACACTGTTAACAACATTGAGATTGTGCTTGTCCCTTGAATATTGAATTGAGATGAATTGATGCTTATGATGATGAGATATGAAATGCTAAGAATGAACATGTTGCTTTTCTCCTTAATATTATACCAAGCACACTATGCTTAGTGAGTCAGACACACATTCACATAGTCATGGACAACTTGTATACAAGGTATTGTTTCCTCGAACGGTACTGGGGCACCGGGACCGATTCGGCCTAGGAGGAAATGCAGCGTGCTTTGGTGGCACGATTGGTATCGAGACATTCATTCGGACTTGCAATCCGAAGGAATGGTGCGTCGCATACCCTTGAAGTCCTATATGGAAAGTCAATATGGTTTAACAACACCAGTGTCTATGTAGTCAGGATGCATGCTAATGATCATTTTATGCAGGGGCAGTAAGTGTATTATTATTATCCTGTATCTGATACAGGAAAGCTGGATTCGGCCAATGGTAAAGTAAACATGGTTTCATGAAATTCCATGTTGCATTAATTATGATTCACTCTAAATATTGCCTGTCCCTAATAAGTTCATATCTTTAAAATGCTTGTCATTAATAAAATGTTGGTTTAGCTGAGTGGGCTAACGGGGCTCACCAGCGCATTGTTATAATGTGCTGATCCCTCCTCCACAGGTACTGGAGAAGGCTCGGGCGCACATCGCAACTAAAGCTTTCTGAACTACTGTTTCCTTTCAAATTATTTTCCCTAAAGACGTACAAAGTATTGTAGAGTTTTCAAAGATAGCTGCTTATATTTGAAAGTACTAAAGGGACATGATGTATGGAACGGAAAGTTATTTCATGGCAGTCTATCAGTTGTACTTCTTTTCATGAATCAATGTAGCCAAAATGGCATTTCAAATATTATCGAGAAAAGTTGTATTCTGACTACAATTATGAATAAAATGAGTATTTCTTCTTTCTATATTGTGTCCTCAATATTTCTGAAATGTGGCTGGGTTTCAAATGTTTCTCAATGGCATAACAGTACACGTTCTTGCCTTGTACAAGTACAACACCAGACTTGTACGGTACCATGCCTTAGCGAAGATGAACGATTCGGTGCGAATCGAAGCGAGGACCAAAGATTCTCCGAATTGGGGCGTGACAAGTTTGTATCAGAGCCAGGTTTCAAATACCCGAATTTCAAAAATATTTTCAAAAAGGAAGTCTTGATGCAAATTTTCTCGATTGATGGTGTCGATAGCGCTGGCATGAAATAATGTTCCATATAATAAGCCCATAAATATTTTATGAGTGCTAATAGAATTATTTCTTTGTTGTAGAATGACCAAGGGTGATAGCACAAAGACGAATTCATCGTCTGACCTAATTGAGAAACTGATTAAACAAATGGAGTCTCAGAGGAAGCAGAGTGAGGCTCAACATCGTGCGCTTCAAGAGCAGCTTCAGTATCAATTTCAGGAGCATCTAGATACTCAACAAAAGCAAGTGGATAGTCTAACTCAGATTGTCACCAAGCTGACGGTTGATTCCAATATTTCTACAAAGGCCGCAGCAACCGAGACGGTAGAAGTGCCGGCAGATAAACCTGAAACGCCGACACGAAAGAGAACGAGCTTCAAGTTCTCCAAATTTAAGAGTTATGACCCGTCAGAGTTTAATGGGAGAGAGGAGCCAGATGAGGTGATGGGCTTCTTGAACACACTTGAGGGCTACTTTCGAATGCTAGATATACATGGCAGCAAGAGAGTGGAGTGTACCGCTGTACTACTTCGTCTCAAGGCCCAGGAATGGTGGATTTTGCAGAGACAGGCACTTTGTAGAAATAATCAGGATATGAAGATATCTTGGAAGACCTTCAAAGAGGCCTTCATTGCACAATTCATTCCACCCGCAATCTGTCAACAAAAAGAGAATGAGTTTATAGAACTCTGACAGGGTAGTATGTCAGTGGATGACTACGAGATAGAATTTTTGAATAGAGTTGCCTTCGCTGGATACATGGTCCCAAATGATGACGCAAAGCGAGGAAGATTCGTACAAGGCTTGAATAAGGGCCTGCAGCACGATGTGCTAAGTCGAAAGTGTACGTCATACAGAGAGGAGTACAAAACTGCTCTAGAGATGGAGAGATTCCATCCACCAGCTAGTCGTGGGACAACACAGGGCAACCAAGGCAACAATAATCAGAAATGACCTTGGTCTGCGGGAAGAAATGACGCACCTAAGCGTCATAATTCAGGTGACAATAGAGGACATCAATAACAGTTACCTCGTTGTAACAAATGTCACCGGGTGGGACATCGGGGTGAAGATTACCGTGTTGGGTGTTTCAAATGTGGGGATGTAAATCATAAAGCATGGGAATACAAGGGTAGGGGAGGAAATCAGTATCCTCCTCGTGGAAATAACAACAATCAGTATCGTAGGCATAACAACAATGAGAACCGGGGCCAATATAATAATCAGAATCGTAGCCAAGCGCCACCAGCCTTACCAGTACCAACCGAGAATACACCCAATCAACAAAAAGGTGGGCAAGCAAGGGTTTATGCCTTGACTCAGACAGAGGCCCAGACCACAGAGAATGTAATAACAGGTACGTTGCTGTACAAAGGCACACCTGCAAGAGTACTTTTTGATTCTGGTGCTACTCATTGCTTTATCTCGTTTGATTTCGTAACGGAAATAAATTCAACTAAAGACAGCTTTGTGTGTTAGCACTCCTTCGGGAGTAGATATGCCTACAACTTTGATTTGCAGGTACGGCTACATAAAGATTGGAGGCACGACCTTATCTTTGGACGTACTTGTACTCGACATCTAAGAGTACGATATCATTTTAGGAATGGACTGGCTTAGCGCCTGTCATGCAACAATCGACTGTGCGGATAAGAGAGTTGTGTTTTGCCTACCCGGAGAAACGGAGTTCTCTTACTCGTACGGCTCGGCATTCCAAGGACCTATGGCAATATCAACAGTTACAGCAAGGCACATGCTGTACTCAGGGTGTGAGGGATTTCTCGCTTCTGTTCAAGACACTCGGATGAAGAGTGTAGGCTCGAATCAGACCGAAATTATGGAAGAGTTTTCCGATGTATTTCTGGATGAAATATCTGGAATGCCGCCGGATAAAGAACTCGAATTCACAATTGATACAATATCGGGTACTCGCCCGATATCAAAGGCACCGTACGTGATGGCTCCGACAGAATTGAAGGAACTAAAGGTACAGCTATAGGAATTATTAGACCGGGGATACATTCGCCCAAGTACATCTCCATAGGGAGCTCCAGTGTTGTTTGTAAAGAAGAAGGATGGGAAGATACGGCTGTGCATCGATTACAAAGAACTGAATAAAGCAACCATCCGTAACAAGTAACCCTTACCAAGGATAGATGATCTGTTTGATCAGCTACAAGGAGCGACCGTGTTTTCTAAAATCGATCTTCGTTCAAGATACCATCAGTTGAAGATCAGACCCGAGGATGTTCCTAAGTCAGCATTTCGTACGAGATACGAATATTATGAGTTTTTGGTCATGCCATTCGGCTTGACTAATACTCTAGCAGCCTTTATAGATTTAATGAATAGAGTGTTTCGACCATTCTTAGACAAGTTTGTTGTTGTGTTCATCGATGACATCTTGATCTACTCAATGGACATGGAGACTCATGTCGAGCACTCGAGAGAAGTACTTCAGACGCTGCGGGATAATTAATTGTATGCAAAGCTAAGCAAGTGCAAATTTTGAATGAATAGCGTGTCGTTCCTAGGACATGTTGTTTCGGCATAAGGTGTTGCCGTTGACCCAAAACAAATTGAGGCAGTTGTAGACTGGAAGAAGCCTGCATCAGCTAGTGAGATACGGAGTTTCCTTGGTCTAGCCGGGTACTATCATAGGTTTGTGAAAGACTTTTCAAGAATCGCTTCGCCTTTGACTCGCCTCACTCAGAAGGGAGTCGTATTTAAGTAGACCGACAACTGCGAGAATAGTTTTCAAGAACTCAAGTAGCGGCTCGTCACGGCTCCAATTTTAGCACTTCCAAAGGGCTCTAAGGTATTTCAAATCTACAGTGATGCATCGGGACTTGGTTTGGGATGTGTTCTCATGCAACGTGGGAAGACAATATCTTATGCGTCGAGACAACTCAAACAGCATGAAAAGAATTATCCAACTCATGATTTGGAACTGGCGACGATATTGTTCGCGTTGAAATTGTGGCGACACTATCTCTATGGTGTGTCCTGCGAGATCTTCACGGATCACAAAAGCCTGAAGTACATATTCTCGCAGAAGGAATTGAATTTGAGGCAGCAACGTTGGTTAGAATTGATCAAGGACTATGACTTGATATTCTCCTACACGCCGGATAAAGGAAACGTGGTAGCTGATGCCTTGAGTCAGAAATTTGTGGGGTCACTAACAATAGCAAAGGAGGTACTACGAGATATTGAAGAGATAGGTATCGAATTCAGGATTCGTCCGTAGAATATGCAGTTGGCTCAGTTGCAACTTGAGCCGAGTCTCCAGGGAAGGATTAAGATTGCTCAGAAGGATGACCCATTTCTGCAGAAGATACGTGAGTTGATTCTAGCAGCAAAGGCGTCGGACTTTACCATTGAGGATGACACTATTCATGTCAAGGGAAGATTGTGCATCCCTAAGGATGAGGATATCATGAAAAAAATACCGACCGAGGCTCATTTTACAAAATATTCCTCGTATCCGGGAAGCACAAAAATATATAAGGATCTGCGCACAACATTTTGGGGGCATGGCATGAAGAAGGATGTGGCGCTATTCGTGTCACAATGCTTAGATTTTCAACGTATGAAGGCCGAACATCAACGGATAGGCGGAGAACTACAAAATTTGGCTATTCTACTGTGGAAGTGGGATAATATCTGTATGGACTTTATAGTCGGCTTGCCAAAAACTCAGAAGGGGAATGATGCGATTTGGGTTATCGTGGATAGATTAACCAAGTCGTCTTATTTTATTCCAATAAAAGTTACGTGGGGCGTAAAAAGGTTGGCTCAGATCTACATAAATGAAATTATCCGATTACATGGGGTGCCAGCTTATATAGTGTCGGATAGAGATGGGAGATTCTTGTCACGATTTTGGATAAGTCTGCACTCAGCAATGGCCACAAAGTCAAACTTCGGTACGGCATTGTAGGATGTGAAAAATTATGACACGCTGTCATCTTAATCCATACGCTTAAAGACAGATGTCAGTTGAAGCTATACGCTCAATCAGAAGTCTCAAGGCCATACGCTCATCAAAAGCCATACGCTCAGTGGATATTTTATTTCTTAAAAATGACAGCACAGCATACACTAAGTGAAGAATGAATCTGACGTCTCGTCTTTCGTGTGAAGATGATGATCAGGAAAAGAGCAACCGTCATTTAGGATTTTGAAGAGTTGGTTTTGTCTTTTACGAGGACAGCTTTGCGGATCATTTAATGCAAAATCCATTATTACTGTCAATTCTGACAGTCTGTCAGCCGTCATATCTGCAGTCACGACGCTCGAGAAAATCTTTTGACAGTTTATTAAAATATATGGTGTATCAAAGAAGATTGATGATAGCCATGTGGCCACTTCTCCAGTGAGCGTATGAAATCTATACGGCTCCTACTTCACCCAGTCAAGTGAGCGTATGGTTCTCACGTGACTCCTACTTCACCCAGTCAAGTGAGTGTATGGTTCTCATGTGACTCCTTCCTGGCCAAGTGAGCGTATGGGCCTCACATGATTCTACGCTGTCCAAATGAGCGTATGATTCTTCCTCAAAGACAGCGTATAGCAACAGTCGTATCCAGAATGACATTTCAACGTACAGTCAATACACGTTCTTACGTGTCCTGCACTCAGTTACCCACTTCTTCAGAAGTTATGCAACGTGGCATCCATGCCATCAGTTTCCCCTGAACATGCTCCACTACTTTCAACCGCACGCTAATGTGTCTCTATCAGATTTCGCCACGCGTCCCTGCAATTATGCATACGTCCAGTAACTGCCTAAGTGTATGCTTGAGGACAGTTATCTTGAACTCTATAAAAAAGAGTTTCTTCATCTTCATCAAGAGAACAGACATTTTATCAGAGAGAACAGAGAGATTGCCCAGTTGCTGTCCAAAGTTCTTCAAAGTTCGAGTGTTCTTCATCGCATCGTCCAAGGGATAAAGTAATCGTCTTCTAGATTAGATTCCTACAGTTGTAATTTTCCCAGATACAAAATAAATAAAGAGAATTTATTTATGGAAAACAAATTGGCGACTCTGCTGGGGAAAGTTGTCTCCTCCAACGAGATAGCAACAACTCAATGCGATACTTCGTCGATCGGCTCAACGAAGAAAGTGATGGTCGTGCAATTCGACCAATCTGCTTATGAAGAAATGCTCAAAGTGAAAGAAGGCCGAACTACTTCTTCCACTCATGTTGCTGCCAAGAAGCAGGGACACTCTGTCTATGTCCCTAAGTCTTCTTCAGTGGTCCGAGACGTTTCTGTCACCTCTCGTACTGACAAGAATATGTCTTCAACTTCAATGAAGTTCGCCTCGGCTTCTTTGAACAAAGCAACAGTGGTTTCTCCTGGTTACGCTGACAAAAACGGTTCTTTAACCAAGTCAGCGTATCAAAGGAAAACCATCTCTGAATATGGTAAAGTCTCTTCTTCTTCTTCTATTCTTACGACAGCAGTCGGCTCTTTAGCCATCAATGACTCTGTACGTATGATGGTCAAAGGACAGCGTACGGCAAAGCCAACGTATGACAAGATCCAACATCAGGCAGCATACAATAAGCCAAAGCCAGCGTATGGCCAAAGCTCCAATCTAAAGACAGCGTATGCTAACATAGATGGTCCTTTGACTAGTTCTCAAAATCAAGCTGGGGGTTCTCTTCCACAGAACATACAAATGATTTCTCCACAAATTGCACATCTTGTGCCAACCAAAGAGAAAGACTCTTTAGTCAATCTCTCAACTCCTGAGGTCTTTACCTCTGGAGCTAATTTGACTAGTACTTTTACTAGATCAAACAAAGGAAAATGCCTTTTGGCTACTTCCTCTAAAGATGGATTATTACCGACTCCCAGTCGGAATAATACTCATCTTCCTTCTCTCAAAATTTCTCGATCTGAGAAAGGTAAATTACAAGTATCTAAGACTGAAACTAAAATCATATCTACGACGGATCTTCGTAATAAGCTTAAACAGAATCAACTTGATTCCACTAAAACAAGTATACCAGATCCTGATGCAGAATATGCCAAGAACTATGTGGCTCAAATTAATCAGTCATTATACACTCAAGAACCGAGAAGACAGAAGAACAAAAGACAAGTTTCTATACAGAAACTATCTTCAAGTACTTCCCAATCTGGTCCTACAGATCTCCGGGAGTATTTGCAAAATAAACGGAGGATTGACACTCCATCAGGCTATGACATTACTCATATTTGCCATGAAAAGCATGGCTGCAACTTCCAACCTCAAGTTGTGATTCAGTGTTGTTGTTCATCAAAAAGACAATCTGTTTTCGAACGGATACAATATGAACCAATATTGGATGAAGATGAACCTCTCTATGCTTCTATCAATATGACTTCCCGAAATATTGGGGGTAGCATACAATCTGATGCTATATCAGATTCTGAAGATGGTGTTTATCTGGGCACCCGATCCAGGACCAGAGCTTTAGCCAAGGTTTCTTCTTCTCGTCCGAGTGATAATCCGGAGATCACAGAAGACTTCCTTGGAGAGTCCAACTTTCCAGCATTGTCTCCTATAAACTGTCCCGGGAAAGATACTGACTCTCACAGTGATGATTCAGAACAAACTGTTTCATCAGCTATTCCTTGAATAATTACCACTTACATGGTGGATAGCAATCAGGAACCTTCAACTAGCTCTGAAGCTCATGAGCAGAGGATTTCTTCCTTAGAACAACAGTTACGAGCTATGGCAGATACATTGAGTGCTATGCACACTCTTATGCAAGCTCAGCATCAAACTCAACAAACAGTACCACCAGTGGTATTAAGTGCTCCTGTTGCCTCAAATCCGGAACCCTCTAATATTCCGGGGGTACAGTCCAATGTTCCTGTACAAACCACTCCAAGTCAGTCTGGAGATGGAGGTGGTACATATACTACAGTTCCTCCTCCCAGTTACAATCAACAAGTTACAAATCTACAATCATCTGGGATTGTTACTGAAGAATTAAAGAACCTCCGAACTCAGTTTGAGGCATTTAAACAAAAGGATGGTTTACAAAGGTTAGGTATCAAACAACCTTACCCGATAGAATGGAAGCAAGTATCATATCCTCCTAAATATAAGCCTCCAACTATCTCTTTCTTTGATGGAACTACTTCTCCAAGTCAGTTCATTAATCATTTTGAAGTAATGACTGATCAATTACAACCAAGCGATGCCCTCCTCACTCGGGTGTTTGTTGGATGTCTCAAAGGAACAGCTTATGAATGGTATAGAAGCCTCCCTGATGGGTGCATTACTTCATTTACTGGTTTTAAGCAAATGTTTCTCGAACGGTTCTATGAGGGGCTTAATGACATGACCATGTCAGCCCTCATAAGAATTAAACAGAAAAATAATGAAACCACTGAGGACTTTATTGAAAGATTCAGAAGAGAAGCCCTCAAAATGCCTCTCGGAACTCCCGATGTTGTTACCATCGATACTTGCAAATCAAATCTTCTACCAATAATCAGTATGTGGACTGGATCCACTCAGTTCCAAGATTGGCCTTCTTTCATCGTTAGTGCCAAAGCTGCTGAAGTCAGTGCTAAAACCTTTAATGGTCTGGGGGTACAAATGACTCCCAAGGACTCAAATCAGAGTGCTAGCAGTAATACTCGACCCAATAATCGCAAAGGGAAAGAGGCTCTTGAAATCAATCTCCAGAGCAGTAGTCAAGAGGTAAAAACTACCCAATCTACTCCAGCTCCAACAAATCAACAACAGAGACCTCCTCGACCGAAGGAAGAATATTCTTTTGATGATGATGATGTTCAGGGTATCTTTGAATGTTTTCTCAAAGGCAACAAAATACAATTACCAGAAATCAAAAAGCCTGATGAAGCTAACAAGACAGATCATCCAAAATATTGTCCATACCATAGAATGCTGGGTCACACAATTCGGTCTTGCTATGTATTAAAAGGAAAAATTCAAGAGATGATCAAGTCAGGAGTTATAACACTGACGCCCAAAGACAAGACAGTCACAGCGAATGTGATTTCAATGCAGTTCGGTGACTTCCCTCCCTTAATGGTGGAAAGTGGAATTATTCCTATTCCCAAAGCAACTCTCGAAGTTGTAAATACTCCACCAGCACAATATGAAGGACTTGTTCCTATCACAACTAAGAAGGGAGAAATCATGTGGTTCCACCCGGACTTAGTAACAGAGTTTGCAGCATCTTCCTCTTCTCCTCGGAAGTCTAAAAAGAAACTCAGAAAGACTAAGTCATGCAATGTGACTACTAGTTTCACACCTGATGTTTATCTAACCTCTACTTTTATCTTGGCAGGAAATTCACTCCCTAATGAGATAAAATTTGTACCTCAATCTGAAGATAGGTACAAGCCCGCATTTCATCTATACAGTTCACAATCTCGTGAATTAATGGCGAAGATAGGTTATGATCTAGCCACTGCTCCTGGTTTGAACTCAGGCAAAGGACTCCGAGCACCTTTAGCCATCACTATGAGACATAATCAATCTCGTATTGGTCTCGGTTTCTAGAATGAAGCTCTAATCAAGCATAAAAGAACCAAGAGCAAAATGAAGAATTGCAACATGGTTTCGATAGAATCTGAATCTGAAGTCGAAGCTCATGCTGGAACTCGGTCCGGAAAAGTATATCTGAAAGATTATGCTGACATTCTGGAAGAAACTCCTGATGTCCCTCCAATTATAGCTCCAGCACCAGTATCTATCGAAGAACCTGCAAATGTTCCTGTTGAGGCAGTTCCTTCTAAACCAACAGCAGCTGACAAAGGCAAACAACAAGTCCGCTTTGACAAACCACTGAAGAAGTCATCTCCTACAGGACTTGAAAAGCCTTATAATTTTTATATATTGGCTCAACTAGCCAATACACCAGCCAAATTGTCGATCTTCGAGCTCTTACGCCTTTCTAAAGAGACTCGAGAAACTTTGAGTGAAGCACTGTTGCAAGCAGAAACTTGCCTAACTCTCCTCAAGAAGTTGGAAATAGACCCTGTCTCTCATTGTCATAATGTATTGGAATTTATTCCAAACATTACTTTCACACAGAACGATATGCTGTTGGAGGATAATCGACATGATCGTCCTTTATATCATACAGGATATATTGATTCTATGAAGGTTGATCGTCTACTGATTGATCCAGGATCTGCTCTCAGTATCATGCCAAAAGCTATGCTAGATGCATTGAAAATACCTGTGCATAGTCTCTATGGCACTATCACTACTATATTGGGATTCAATCAAGGAAAAAATGAGCCTCTGGGTAAGATTCGCCTCAAATTTCAAATAGGCGATCTTCGCACTAAGGTTACTTTTTACATCATCGACAACCATGGATGTTCCTACAATGCTCTATTGGGGAGACCATTCTTGCATGAACATAATATTGTTCCTTCGACTCTTCATCAATGCTTCAAATATGTTGATGATAATGGAGAAGTTCAGAAGGAGGTCGCAGATCTCTACCCATTTAAAGGAGTCGAAGCCTACTTCAGTGATGCTCGCATGTACAAAGACGAATACTCAAAAGTCTTGCAAGCTATGGATGACGATGATGAGACATCCAAAGATGATACTTTTGTTATTCCTGTAAAAGGGCGTATTATTCCTCCACAGTCAATTAAATCATCTGAAGAAAGTTCACTGATAATTCCAGTCAGTGGACGTACTACTTCATCGTCTGCCCGAACTTCACAAGGTTCACTGATAATTCCTGTCAATGGGCGTACTACTGCATTGTTCTCTCAAGCTCCTCAAGGTTCACTGATGATTCCTGTCAGTGGACGCATTACTCCCCCTCCACCTTCTCAGGCTAGATCAGATACTCTGGTCATACCAGTCGGTGGACGAATTACTTATCCACGAACTTCTTCAAGGGAGCTCACCTCTTCTGATCCTTTTGTTATCGATCTTAATCGAAACAAAGTTAATGATCAATCTTCCTCCTCCCCTTTTGTCATTAATTTGACAAAGTCTGATAAGGCTCAGCCTTCTGTTGTAAATACAGTATTTGATATTAATGAAGCATCTCCTTTGCAGTATATTGATGTCTACAATCATGTACAAAGTTATTTACAATTGTTAGATAACTTAGAATCATTAACTATAGGAGTTGTTCAAACTCTTCATACAGACGTATCATTGGAGTCCATACAAAAATCATACTTTGTAGTTCCTGCTCGAAAGAAAGGAGAAAATCCAATATTCTTCTATAAAGGACCCCAAAACCCTTCTGGACTAGAAGAAGATGATGTAAACAATGATACTGGAAGGTTACAACTGCGTCGCTACAGTCAACAATCCAAGAATATTATCAAGAATATGGGTTATGACTTCAGAACCAGTCTCAATAATGGAAAAGGAAGAAGAATGCCTATTCGAATTCTTCCATTAAAATACCGAAGGATAAAATGTGGTTTAGATTACACTGCTCCTACCCCTTCTATCAACATAGTCCATGAAGAATTAAAATCCGATGAAGACGAACGATTTGAGTCTTCTGATTCTCTCTCCTGGGATTCTGACACTAGTATTGGCGATCTCCATCGCTCTATTCTATCCATCAATATGGTCTCTGTTGATGGCCCGCAAGAGAATGATGAAGATGAAGATGATTTTAAAATATCACCCGAATCAGAACAATGGGCTCATAGATTAGATAATCAATGGGAATTCAGGTTCGAGCAGAGAGAACCTCCTACTGAAGATAAATTGATCCAAATTGATATTGGTGAAGAAGGGTCCCCTAAACCAATATTCATCAGTGAGAATCTTTCAGAAACAGATAAGCAAGATATGATCAAGCTTATTCGTGATTATATTAATGTCTTCGCCTGGAGTTATGAGGATATGTCGGGATTAGATCCAAAGATTGCAATGCATAAGCTTAACATCATGCCAAATGCTAAACCAGTCAAACAGCAACAGCGACGATTTCGTCCAGACATTATGGATGCAATTGAAGCTGAAGTCAACAAGCTTATGGCTTCCGGATTTATTCGAAAGGAACAACATCCTGAATGGGTGGCTAACATCGTTCCTGTCCTTAAAAAGACCGGCAAGATCCGAGTCTGTATAGATTTTCGTGATCTCAATGCTGCTTGTCCTAAAGACGAGTTTCCTCTACCAATTACAGATGTGATGATCGATAACACATGCGGTTTCGAACGAATGTCATTTATGGATGGATATTCGGGGTACAATCAAATCAAAATGTTTCCAGATGATGAAAACCACACTTCCTTCAGAACACCGATCGGTACATACTGTTATACAGTAATGTCGTTTGGTCTCAAGAATGCAGGAGCAACATATCAGCGAGCAATGAGCACTATATTCCGTGAACATCTTCGGAAAATAGTTGAATGCTATATTGATGACATTGCAGTTAAAAGTCGACGAAAGGAGGATCATATCCAAGATTTGAAGACTATCTTTGATTTAATGCGTCAGCATCAACTTAAGATGAACCCTACTAAGTCCTTTTTGGGCGTCTCTAGTGGCAAATTTCTCGGCTTCGTCATTACCGCTAAAGGTATACACGTGGATCCCGAGAAGATCAAAGCCATTCAAGAGATGCGTCCTCCACGCACCTTAAAAGAGCTACGAGGATTTCAAGGAAGAATTACTTATATCAGGAGATTCATTTCTAACTTATCAGGACGCTGCAGACCATTCAACAAACTTCTGAAGAAAGGTGTATCTTTTGTCTGGAACGAAGAATGTCAAAAAGCATTTGACGATATCAAACAGTATCTCATGAACCCTCCAGTTTTGGTACCTCCCGTTTCGGGAATACCATTCCTTTTATATGTTCGAGCCATGGATCATTCTCTTGGTGCATTACTTGCTCAGAAAAATAAAGATGGCCATGAACAGGCTATTTATTATCTCAGTCGCACAATGACAGGTGCTGAACCGCGTTATTCTCCAATCGAGAAAGAATGCCTAGCATTAATGTTTGCTGTTCAGAAAACGCGTCATTATATTATCGGTCAAACGATTCATGTTATTTCTAGAGTGAATCCTATCAGGATTATGATGAAGAAGCCCGGTATTCTTAACTCCAGACTAGCTAATTGGGGAATCGTGTTAGCTCAATATGATATGCATTATATTCCTCAAAAGTCGGTTAAAGGACAGGCTCTTGCTGATTTCCTGGCAGCTCATGCAGTTCCAGAAGATTCTAAATTATATGATGAAATTCCAGATGAAGTTCTGGATTCAAATCTGATTTCCGAAGAAATTCCTACTTGGCGTCTATTCTTTGATGGAGCATCTAGAATAGGTCCTAATGGTAATATTGTCGCCGGAGTTGGGATTGTTCTTGTATCACCAGAAGGATTAATTATTCAGAGGGCTTATTCTCTGGATCAATTATGTTCAAATAATGTAGCCGAATACAATGCGTTGCTCATTGGTCTTCAATTGGCTAAACATCTAGATATTCAATATTTAGAAGTTTATGGAGACTCCAAGCTTATCATCAATCAGATCAGAGGAATATATGAAGTCCGTCATCAAGATTTGATACCTTATCATCGAGCAGCACTTTCTATGGCTTCCTCCTTTGAAGGTTTCTTTATTGAACATGTTCGAAGAGCCTATAATACAGAAGCTGATGCTTTGGCTAACCTTGCTGCTGTATTAGCCATACCTATCAGACGTCAGCAAGTGATAGTAGTTTATAACCGGGAACTATTCTGTGTTGAGAATAATCTGGCTTTGACTTCTCCTCATAATCCAGATACTGATTCTTTCAACTTTGATGTTGGATTTAAAATTGACAAAATGTCGTCGTCTTCTTCCGACTCTACAATAGAGTATGTCTTTTCTAATAAAACAGAAGCCATAGCTGGAGACTGGAGACGCCCATTTCTAGACTTTGTATTGTATGACATACTTCCTGATAATCCGAATGAAGCAGCGTCTATTCGGCGTCGATCTCTCAGATTTTATTACAATCATACAACGAAGACATTATATCGTCGATCTTACGATGGTCTTCTCCTTCGATGCATTGCTGGTGAAGAAGCACAACAGATAATCCGTGAAGCACATGATGGTGTTTGTGGAGCTCACCAACCAGGTCCTAAACTTCAAGATCGTATTCGACGTATGGGTTATTATTGGCCCACTATGGTGGTTGACGCTATTCAATATGCTCGAAAGTGTAAAGCCTGTCAAATTCATGCAGATTTCATCCATCAACCGTCAGAGTTTTTACACCCAACAGCGACATCATGGCCCTTCGAGGCTTGGGGCATGGATGTCATTGGTCCTATCAACCCACCATCATCAAAAGGACATCGGTTTATTCTAGCAATAACCGATTACTTTTCTAAATGGGCTGAAGCAATCCCGTTATCTGAGGTTAAAACTTCTAATGTTATCAATTTCGTCAAACATCATGTTATCTACCGATTTGGTGTTCCTCGGCGTATTATCCATGATAACGGACCGCAGTTCGTTAGTCAGAAATTTACACGATTCTGTGACGACTATCGGATCAATAATTTAGCTTCCACGGCATATAATCCTGCAGCTAATGGATTGGCAGAAGCTTTTAATAAAACAATCATCAAAATCTTGAAAAAGTTTGTTTCTTCTAACAAACGCAACTGGAGTGAGAAGCTTGGTGAATGTTGTTGACACAAAGTCACAGTCAACCAAATATTGACTATATTGACCAAATAATACTTGTATAAATTCAATACGACACACGACGACTGCATTCAGTTCAAGACAGATGACAGCTCAGTCTTCAGCTCTCAGTGTGTTCTGGAGTCTGTATTTTATGATTTCATTGAGTCTAGATTTATGTACTCTGAGTTATGCTGAGCTCTTGGAACTTAGTATACAAGCCTACCCAAAATCCCAAGCTCCACCAAAACCAAATTGCCCACAAGTCCCTCTTAGGACCATTCTGTGCTCTGGAGACAGAGTTCGGGCCGAACTCTGCCTCCACACAGAGTTCGGGCCGAACTCTGTCTCCTAGAAATCAGGAACCCTAATTTTAGGGTTAGCTGTTTGCTAGCTGTCCAACGGCCAAATTTTTGAATTTCCTTACCCGAATTCTGGCCGAATTCTGTCCCTAAAATCAGTATAAATAGGGCATGAATTCTCTCATTTTGAATCACTCAATCTTCTCTTCTCTTCTCTCCTACAAGCTCTATAAGCCATACCCTTCCCATCTACTAGCCACAAGCCTCCTAAGTCTCGAGTGCTCAGCATCTCTCATTTAGGATTCTTGTGCAAGAGTGAAGAAATCGCTTGGACAATTCCAAGCAAATCGCCACTGCGATTCTCTGTAAGAAGTTGACGTGCTCTTCTGAAGAAAAGGCACGGGTTGTAAGCTACTATTTCACAAATAGTGGATTTAATCCTGAGCTAGAGTTCTCAGGCCTGGACTAGTCCTCCACGAGGGAAACCAGGTTAAAATTGCTGTGTTTGCGTATGCTCTCTTGTCTTTCATTTACATTCCGCATTTTACTCTGACTATTCATTGTTAGTGAAAGAGTTAATTTTTTATTGGTCATTATACATATACTCTATTCACCCCCCCTCTAGAGTTGCCAAACTGTTCTTCAATTGGTATCAGAGCTCTGTTCTCTTTATAAGGACTAACATCCTAAGAGCTGATCCATGGCAACCACACAATCCTTGATCTCCAATCATGGTGAAGGTCAGTCCACTCATAGGCCTCCCCTATTTGATGGGACTAACTACACATATTGGAAAACAAGGATGAGTTTTTATCTGAAGTCTCTAGACTTTGACCTGTGGACTGTCGTAACTGACGGTTACAAAAAGCCCGCCAGAATAGTTGTCGATGGTGACCTCACTGAGAAGCCACACGACAAATATTCTGTCGAGGAGAAGAAACAGGCAAGTCTAGATGCTAGGGCTATTAATGCTTTATTCTGTGCTATAGACAGGAACGAGTTTAACAGGGTCTCTACATGCACCACTGCTCATGAAGTATGGAGACTTCTGGAAGTGACGCATGAAGGAACCACTCAAGTCAAGGAATCAAAGATAAGCCGTCTCACTCAAGAGTACGAAGCCTTCAAGATGAAGCCAAATGAGACGATCACTCAAATGTTTACAAGATTCCTCGACATCATCAACCCGTTATCCTCGCTCGGTAAGCAGTACTCAAACCATGAGAAGATCCGCAAGCTACTCAGAGGGTTACCAAAGATTTGGAACCCTAAGGTGACAGCCATCATAGAAGGAAATGATCTCACAAGTATGTCTATGGAGACTTTGATGGGCAAGCTCATGACTCACGAGCTTGACCTCAAGGACTTCGAAGAGCCTGCTCCGAAGACCAGGAAGATAGCACTCAAAGTCCATCGACGAAAGGTTGATCACGATGAGACTGAAGACGATATCTCAGATGATGAAGACCAAGCTCTCATGGTACGTAACTTCAAGAAATTCCTTCGCTTCAATCAAAGAAAGAAGGAACCACAAGAAGACGATGAAGAAGAGCCAACTTGCTATGGTTGCAAAAAGACTGGACACGTCAGAAAAGACTGTCCGCTCTTAAAGAAGAGCAACCGGTATGAAAAGCCCTACAAGAAGAACTCATCAAAAAGATATGCCAACACAAGCATTTGGCATGAAAGCGAAGCAAGTGACTCCGAGGAAGAAAAGAACTCTCCTCAAGACAAAGCAAATGTTTGCCTCATGGCAAATTCCACCAAGGTATCAAACGAAACTTTAGATGACTTCTCTTTTGATGAACTTGGCGATGCCTTCACCGATTTACTTGATGATCACAAAAAGATTATCGGTAAATACAAGCATGCCAAGGACAAAATCAAAAGTCTAGAAGATGAGATACAAAGAATTTCCTTGCTTCTTAATAATGTTAGAAACACATCTCCCACAAATGACACTGATGAAGTATCGAAGCTTAAATTAAGCTTACATGATGCTGAAGCACGCATTGAGCAACAAACTCAAGAAATCACTACTCTCAATACATTGCTTGCTGAAGAAAAGAGTAGACACAAGATTTCTCTGACTAAGATCTATGGCTTGAATATTAAAGTTGATGAATTACAAGCTGTTTCTAAAAGATTAGAAATCAAATTGGGAAAACAGGTGGCTAAACCTCAAACCCAATCACATGAGCACAACACCACTCATGCTAGTCAACCACGTCACCCTCATACAGCACATAACCATGCATTTATTTACACAAACTTTCACAAACCACATGCACGTAAAAATACTCCTCATACTCATCATATTGCACAAAGACACAACCAATATCACTCTACACATAGACAAAGTCATCATACCATACCTCATCAACATGCCATGCCACATAAGCAAAATCATCATATCATGCCACAACATCACACTATGCCATATAGACAATTTCAGCATGCCACTCCTCACAGTCAATATCATCATGCTATGACACACAGACATCATCATCATGCCACTCACTCTAAGCATAGTCATCATTACCATGCTAATTCTCCATATCATCCTCATCCTGTTGCTCATAGATATCATTCTCATGCTCCTAGTATAAATAAAAATGCCATCTGTACTTACTGTGGAAAACATGGACACATTTCACCACAGTGTAGAGTTAGAAGACTGGTAGACAAGAAAATATATGCTTGGTTTCCAAAAACTAACTTTTCAGGACCCTCAAGAAAATGGGTACCAAAGGTCACATCTACTCTTGATGTAGGTGGACCTTTCCTCCTCAACTGAGAGTAAGTGGATTCTCGATAGTGGATGCTCGCGACATATGACGGGAGACGCAAATCTTTTTGCATCACTATCGATGAAAAGAGAAGGATACGTATCCTTCGGTAACAATTTCAAAGGGCATATAATAGGTAACGGTATCATTGGTCATCCTCCTTCTCCTGTTATAAAGGATGTCTGCCTAGTGACCGAGTTAAAGCATAACCTGCTCAGCATTAGCCATCTTGCTGATCATGGATATGATATTAACTTTGGACAAAACTGTTGCTACATCTACGATAGGTCAACAGGAGACATTGCTTTTGAAGGGAAAAGAGAGGACAATATCTATATTTTCTATCTCTCTATAAATACTAACCATGCAGGTAGATGTTTATATGCACACAAAGACGAACGACTACTATGGCACCAGCGTCTCGGTCATGCCAACATGGATGCTATATCCAGGCTTTCTACCAAGAAGCTAGTGAGAGGATTGCCTGACATCACATTCAAAAAGGACACGGTATGTGCCGAATGTGAACTTAACAAGGCAACTAAATCCTCATTTCATTCCATCAACTCTGTAAGTACTACTAGACCCTTGCAATTACTCTATATGGATTTATTTGGTCCTAGTAGAATAGCTAGCCTTGGTGGCAAACTATATGCTTTTGTTATTATTGATGATTTTTCGAGATTTACTTGGGTTTTCTTTCTCGCTAATAAAAGCGATGCTATCTCTGTTTTCAAAGTTTTTGTAAATAAAGTTCAAAACGAAAAAGGCTACATGATTACTCGAATCCGAAGTGATCATGGAGGCGAATTCGTAAATTCAGTTTTTGAAAGTTTTTGTAATGCAAATGGTATTGATCATGAATTTTCCTGTCCTAGAACTCCTCAACAAAATGGTGTTGTGGAGCGGAAGAATAGGACTCTTGGCGATATGGCTAGAGTCATGTTGAATAAATTTTCTCTTCCGAAATATTTTTGGGCAGAAGCTGTAAGTACAGCATGCCACATTTTAAATAGGGTGCTTATTCGTCCCATTTCGAAGAAAACACCCTATGAGCTTTGGTTTGGGAGAACCCCAAATGTTTCTCATTTCAGAGTTTTTGGCTGCAGATGTTTTATCCTTAACACCAAAGACAACTTAGGCAAATTTGATGCCAAAGCTGACGATGGTATCTTTCTTGGTTATGCTGCCAAAAGTAAGGGATATAGAGTTTTCAATAAACGCTCACTTATTGTGGAGGAGTCAACAAATGTGACTTTTGATGAAGATAACAGTGCAGTAAGTACTCTTG
Organism: Iris pallida; assembly: GCA_029216955.1. Taxonomy (NCBI): domain Eukaryota; kingdom Viridiplantae; phylum Streptophyta; class Magnoliopsida; order Asparagales; family Iridaceae; genus Iris; species Iris pallida. The sequence continues at coordinate 1,074,590 of JANAVB010027397.1, forward strand.
ATGATGATGTTGTGCCATCAACTTCCTCTACTCCAATGAATACTTCAACTGAAACTAATTCTCTGGAGGGTTTGCCTAAGAAATTCTCATTCAAACCTTCACATCCAGAAAATTTAGTCATAGGTGAAGTGTCACGTGGAGTTACTACTAGATCATCATTAAGAGACTCTGTTGCTAGCACTGCCTTCATTTCACAAGTAGAGCCTAAAAACATTTCTGAAGCTTTTACTGATGAATTTTGGATCTCTGCTATGCAAGAAGAACTCAACCAATTTGAAAGAAGCCAAGTATGGGAACTAGTTCCTAAACCGGCCAATCATTCAATAATTGGTACCAAATGGGTGTTTAGAAACAAAGTAAATGAAGATGGTTCAGTCACACGTAACAAAGCTCGTCTAGTAGCTCAAGGATACAACCAAGAGGAAGGTATCGACTACGATGAGACATATGCTCCTGTTGCTAGACTTGAATCCATTCGGATGCTTTGTGCTTTTGCCAATCATCAGAACTTTAAATTATTTCAAATGGATGTTAAAAGTGCTTTCTTGAATGGCTTTATTAAGGAGGAAGTTTATGTCAAACAACCCCCTGGCTTTGAAAATCACAAATTTCCCGACCACGTGTTCAAGCTAAAGAAAGCGCTTTATGGCCTTAAACAAGCTCCCAGAGCTTGGTATGAAAGGCTAAGCAGCTTCCTGCTTGAGAAAGGTTTTTCTAAAGGGAAAATTGACACTACACTGTTTATCAAATCTTTCAAAGACACCATTCTATTAATTCAAATTTATGTTGATGATATTATTTTTGGATCTACTGATGAAACTCTTTGTCAAGAATTTGCCAAGTGTATGCAGACAGAATTTGAGATGAGCATGATGGGAGAGCTCAACTACTTTCTTGGCCTGCAAGTAAAGCAACTGGCAAATGGAACTTTCATCTGTCAATCGAAGTATACCAAGGACATGCTGAAGAAGTTCGACCTTGACAACGTCAAACCAATTAGCACGCCAATGGCTACTTCAACCAAACTTGAACCAGATGAGAGCGGCAAACCTGTTGATCAACGTAAGTATCGAGGTATGATAGGCAGCTTACTTTATTTAACTGCTAGTCGCCCCGATATCATGTTTAGTGTTTGCCTATGTGCTAGATATCAAGCAAATCCTAAGGAATCTCACATGACCGCGGTTAAGCGTATCTTTCGATACCTTAAGGGTACGGTTACAGTGGGCCTATGGTATCCCAAGTCAACATCATTTGACCTCATCGGTTACTCTGATGCTGACTTTGCTGGATGCAAGGTCGACCGTAAAAGTACGAGCGGCACGTGTCATTTGTTAGGAAAGGCTCTAGTCTCATGGTTTAGCAAGAAGCAGAACTCTGTCGCACTATCCACAACAGAAGCTGAATATATAGCAGCTGGGCGTTGTTGTGCACAGATTCTGTGGATGAAGCAAACCCTTGAAGACTATAAGTTATCTTTCATGCATATTCCTATATTCTGTGACAATACTAGTGCCATCAATTTGACTAAGAACCCTGTCTGTCACTCACGCACTAAACACATTGAGATCAGACACCACTTTTTGCGTGATCATCAGCAAAATGGCACGATTAACTTAGAATTTATTGACACTGATCATCAGCTGGCAGACTTCTTTACTAAGCCACTATCCGAAGAGCGCTTCAATTTTCTTTGTCGTGAACTTGGAATCTTAGATGAAGCAGTCATAAATTGAAACTCACCTGCGTAAATATCGTGTATATTGTGATTCCTTACAAAGAATTTGGTATGGGTACAAGCCGAAAGGGTCCTTCTGACAACAAGGCGTAAAAGCCTAAGCGACACGGTGCACTAGTCCTCAGGACTACCGCTAGCTGGGATCCGGCCCCTGCAGCTAACCCATGGCAAATTTGGACTATTGAACCACAGTATATGTCCTTATTTATTATATGGCTTGTTTCAATTTAATATTGCCTAATTGACATTTTCTAAAAGTTCATTCTATTTTCTGTATACCTCTCTATCTATTTCTTTCATTCAACACTCTTTGTTATTCCCGACTGTCATTTTGTTTAATTATTGAACATTTTCTTCCTGACTTTTGCCTTTTTAAGTTCTGGACTATTGAGCCAGAACTCGGGCCGAACTCTGCCCATATCAGAGTTCGGGCCGAGTTCGGTCCCTAGGTTCCAGAATCGGGATCTGGCTCCACCGTTGGATCTTTTCTAATCCAATGGTCCATATTTCACCCGACCAAAAGACAAAACCCTACTTTATGTCGGGATTCTACCTCTCTCCTTCACTATTACCACCTTTTTTTCACCTATACACATTCTTTCCTTGAATCCCTAACCCTAGTTTTTGATCCAGAGTACCCCATTGTTTCTCAAATCAACAAAAAGGTGTCTCCTCTCCATTATCCTCCATTGCTCTTTACCTGTTTGAGGTATCATTCATATTTTCTATCTTCTAGTTAATATCTTTTAATGGCTCCTTGCTTGTTCAATCGTGGGAAGAGGATTCGCATTGAGAGTATTTCCTCTTCAGATTCTTCTCCATCAATTGAACAAATCATTGAACTTCCTCAACCACCTCACCCTTTATTCAATCCACCTCGTCCTCTACATCCTTCCACTTATGACAATAGACTTTTTGTCTCACTTGATGCATCAAACAACTGGTTTAGTGACTTTCGGAATCGTCAGGTATTCACGGGACATCCTATCAATTTTTCAATATTCTCTCAATATGATTCTTTATTCCATGACCTTTATATTGATGAACTTGTCACTACATCCTCTGCTATTTATCATCATGCCATTCAAATGTTCTACTGCAACTTAACCTTTGATGATCTTCGTATTTATTCACGAGTTGCTGGTATCGATATCTCGTTTGATGACTTTGAATTAGCAGAATATCTTGATCTTCTTGAGCCAAGTTCTTGGGAAAGACTTGTTGATGCTCGCTCGTTCCATTTTCCCAACGGACTTTCTCTTGAAAGCTTCAAGGACGATTTGTGCACTCCTTACACACGTCCTCGAAAGCTCATGACAAAATATCTCAACCCATATTTTTCTGATCTTCATTGGATCATTTCTAACACCATTCTACCCAAGATCGGTTCCCCTGATGAAATTACTTATCTTGAAATTTCTGCTCTTTATCATCTTCACTTTGGAATTCATTTCAATCTTCCACGTACTATGATGGACTGGATGATTCGCTGTAGGAGGAAACCACGAGCTTTGGTTTATCCTCTGTGCTTTTCACATACCACTTGATGCTTGTCCGTTTCTGCCGGCACCTACCTTTCTATCTCCGGCACGACTCCTTCAGCCTGTTGCTGCTACTAATTCGTCTGCTGATGAGGAGCCTAACGCCCCTCCACTCGGTCAGACTGCACCTCCTGCTACCTTGGATTCACTTCAGACTATGCTTCGCGATCGTTTTGCTATTGAGGACGATCGCTGGACGCAGCATGATTACCGTACCACTCTGCAGATTAGTGCCCTTGGGAACTCTCTGCATGATATGCGGTATTCACTTGCTCGTCATCCTGATCTGCATGTGCCTATTGAGAGGGATCCAGCGCGCGCGGGTTATCGCATTGATGATCCGTGGGTCATGCAGTATATGGATCCAGATGATACTTTTGTGGATCTTCAGATGTTCCAGGACCTTTTCGTTGGATCTTTCCATGGTCCATCAGATGTTCCAGGACCTTCTCGTGCTCCATGATGGAGACTGGCTACTATCTGCTGCTGCTGCCACTGCTGATGGTCTTAGTTATTTTTGCTTTTAGTTATTTAGTTTCTTATAGTTTCATATAGCTGGTTTTATGTACTCCGTTTCTGAGTTGGCCACTTGGTTTGGTGGATGACATTATCTATCTTTATTATCATTCTATGTCAATGCTTATTTTGCTCCATATTATACTGTTTCTTCTCTTAGTGTGGTTGCATTACTATTCATTGTTTCTTATATTGCTAACTGCCAAAAGGGGGAGAAACATATGTATATTTATATGTTGTGCTTGTTTTGGGATACTATTACTGGCTCTATGCATTCGTAGATCTGTGTATATCTGTGCTTCTTGCTCTGGAAAATATCATCTATCAGATCACAGGAACTATGCAATTTGTACGGGGGAGAGCTATAGCTTCTAGCTCGACACCGCTCATGGTTTACGGGGGAGCTATTTTCGCTTAGCTCAGGCATCGTTTATGGGGGAGCTATGGAGCTATATTACAATCAACTGTGTCCAGGTATGAATATTGAAATATACATATATTATTTTGTCAATTATCAATATGGGGGAGATTGTTGACACAAAGTCACAGTCAACCAAATATTGACTATATTGACCAAATAATACTTGTATAAATTCAATACGACACACGACGACTGCATTCAGTTCAAGACAGATGACAGCTCAGTCTTCAGCTCTCAGTGTGTTCTGGAGTCTGTATTTTATGATTTCATTGAGTCTAGATTTATGTACTCTGAGTTATGCTGAGCTCTTGGAACTTAGTATACAAGCCTACCCAAAATCCCAAGCTCCACCAAAACCAAATTGCCCACAAGTCCCTCTTAGGACCATTCTGTGCTCTGGAGACAGAGTTCGGGCCGAACTCTGCCTCCACACAGAGTTCGGGCCGAACTCTGTCTCCTAGAAATCAGGAACCCTAATTTTAGGGTTAGCTGTTTGCTAGCTGTCCAACGGCCAAATTTTTGAATTTCCTTACCCGAATTCTGGCCGAATTCTGTCCCTAAAATCAGTATAAATAGGGCATGAATTCTCTCATTTTGAATCACTCAATCTTCTCTTCTCTTCTCTCCTACAAGCTCTATAAGCCATACCCTTCCCATCTACTAGCCACAAGCCTCCTAAGTCTCGAGTGCTCAGCATCTCTCATTTAGGATTCTTGTGCAAGAGTGAAGAAATCGCTTGGACAATTCCAAGCAAATCGCCACTGCGATTCTCTGTAAGAAGTTGACGTGCTCTTCTGAAGAAAAGGCACGGGTTGTAAGCTACTATTTCACAAATAGTGGATTTAATCCTGAGCTAGAGTTCTCAGGCCTGGACTAGTCCTCCACGAGGGAAACCAGGTTAAAATTGCTGTGTTTGCGTATGCTCTCTTGTCTTTCATTTACATTCCGCATTTTACTCTGACTATTCATTGTTAGTGAAAGAGTTAATTTTTTATTGGTCATTATACATATATACTCTATTCACCCCCCCTCTAGAGTTGCCAAACTGTTCTTCAAATGTTTATGGGCCTATCGTACTACAGTTCGCAATGCGACCGGATGTACGCCTTTCTCCTTGGTATATGGGTGTGAAGCTGTTCTTCCTCTCGAGATCCAAATTCCTTCTTTAAGAATTGCGATTTCCAATGAACTTACTACAGAGAATAATGATCGTCTTCGACTTAGAGAATTGGAAGCTTTAGATGAAAAGCGATTGTATGCTCAACAAAATATTGAGTTATATCAAGCTCGAATCTCAAAAGCCTTCAATCGTAAAGTCAAAGTCAGAGCATATCAGAAAGGAGAACTGGTTCTTACTGTCAGGCGTCCTATGACCATGACACATATGAGTAAAGGCAAATTTGATGCGAAATGGGAAGGCACATTCGTAGTAAACAAAGTCTTCTCTAATGGAGCATATCAGCTTGCTTCTATGGATGGGAAAATCACGATGATGCCTATCAATGGCAAATTCTTAAAGAAATATTATGTATAATATTTTCATCATTTCCCAGCAAATATAATTCTTCTCATTATTTCGATATCGTTATCCCCAGAGGAAACTGATATTCTACTATGTATCATTTTCCCAGAGAACTTGATATTTCATTTTATTAGAGCCCCAGTGGATTTAATAAAGATCTTGTATAAAAAATTATGTCCATATCACCTCTGAATTTTCTATCTCAGTGTATATCATATTTTTCTATTCTATGAAAATAATATCTCGTCCTTTTGATTTCTGAGTCTAAAGATCAGTGGATAAAGGCAAAATAATGTAAAGCAAGAAGGATACATCATGAACAAAGTTTTCTTAAACAGAGTTTATTTGAGACAAATTCTTCAAGAAATACATCATCATGGAAGATCACTGTTATCCCTTTCGTACTTGGGACGAGGACCACATACATAATTAGTAAAAGAATTGAATACATCTTTTTCTGACAGCACCAAGAACTGACAGGCAGCCAGCCTCATTGCTTCTTCTTCTTCGGTTTCTTCTGGTTCGACTAAGAAGTCCAAGATATCTTTCGGCAGTTTGGGAACAGATGAGCCTTCGCCCGTCTCCTTCTTCTGTGGAGTCGAGTGCTCTTTAGCACTTTCATCAACCTTGAAGACGACTTCGGCTTTCTTCGTGTTCTCTTCGGAAGACATTTCGAATAAAAGAGATGTGTGATCCTTCATTCAAAGATATGCTCTATTTATAGGCATATGGTTGCCAGAATTAAAGGAACGTGTCCTTTCCCGATATTCATTCATTAATACTTGACGGTTCATCTGCGCATTTATTATATTCATCCGGTGGTTCGTTTGTTCATAATCTTCTATCGATTGAAATTTGTTATCTTTCACATAACCTTTGACCTCTGCATAAATACAAATCTGAATTTCTTTTTTGAGTCTTTACATCCTATCACGTCCATATTACCTCTGATAGTATTGTACACTTTAAAAATAGAAATCAAGATTTCTATTTATGATGTTCTTTTTACATTCAGAAAGAAAAAAAAATCAAATCGAATAAAGAAGATTTACCATTTCCATCATCATATCTTCATAAAAAGTCTATTACATTTCTTAGACTTTCCTACAAATCATAATGGAAATCTATTACAAATCTTGGATTTTCATTCTATGTACACCTGAGATCTATTTCTTCTTGGATCTTCTCCGGCAATCTCGTTGTTGGTGGCAATTCCTGACTGTCTGGGCCTCAGTCACGACCAGATCAACAGGAGTCAAACTCTGGTCTTCTCTCTCAGACGAGAGGAGAACCACAGAGTAGGGCAACACCAAAATGTGTTGCTGCCAATACAGCGCGTGGAGGAACGGCGGCACCTCAAGTAGATAGGAATGTATCCAAACCTTGGGATACAATTCCTAGTTCTGCCGTCAAAGGAACTCTACTACCCAATCTCTCGGGTAAGAGTTGACTCCACCGTCCAACTCTCCATGTATAAAGGCTCTTCCTACCAACAGAGGAAGGCCGTTATATCTCATGGAGAGTTCTGAGTTGTCTGATTTACGCGTCAAAAGCGTATGAGCTTCCTGATGTAGACGTCAGCAGGACATTCTTCGCAACATCCACATCCCCAATGCCAGTTCTGAAGAAAATTTTCAGCCGAGCTTCTACAGAAAACAGCAAGGAATATTCAGCGTGAAGTTATCAAACAGAAACAAGCGTGTATTGTTCAAATAAAATTTTTTTTCGACACGCACTGGCTGATCAAGCGTAACAGAATAAGTACGTGTACTATAATTGCTTACCTACAAGCTTGATGTTGAAGATTGGCAGATTCATGTTTGATGCAGTATGCAGAAATCGAATGCTTTCCTGTTTGAGAATGAAATCTCTCAAATGTTTCATCCTCAGAGGAGACGGAAAAGAGTAGGGGATGAGTATCTGTTAAACTCAGCTACCTATTTAAAGGATGAAGTACAAGCCTATTCTTGGAAAGGATCCACAAATAGCGCTCGTAAAACGTGGAATCAATGACACGTGTACTTTGGAAACTTGCACAGCCTTGGAAATATTAAAAGGATGTTGGAAGATGGCGTAACTTACGGCTATTTATTGGTGCACGCTATTCAGCGTAATTCACAACATTAAAGGACAGCGTAATTTACAGCGTAACCTACGCTATTTATTTTGCATACGCTATCCAGCGTAATTCACAAAACATTGGAAGATAGTGTAACATACGCTATTCATTGGTATACGCTATCTAGCGTAACATATAAAGCAGCGCGACATTGGAAATGGTCAAAGAGTGCTAATTAGAGTTAAAAGCACATAGATCAAATACAGAAATTGTACTTCATTTCTTCAAAACAGGCACTGATGGCCTTACCAAAGACAAAACAAAAGTGCAACAAAAGCATAAAAAAGTCACTTTCCAGAGCGACTGAGCTTGTTGCCTAGTTTTTCTACGCTCTTAACTCCCAAGCGGTGCAATAGAGCCTTGAATTTTTCACGCTGCTCTAAGAGGATGTGTCCATCAGAAGGAGCTGAGCCATCCAGACCGAAGAAGCTCAGGAGATTCTTTGCTAACTGCGTGGGGTCGTCCTTGAGCTCAATGACGACAGGTTCAGGTTCTTGGCCCCCAAAAGTGGGGTCACCATGGGAACAGAATCCCAATTTGCGTGCTTCCTCTTCGGCTGCTTCCTTTGGAGTCATGGTTGCAAGAGATGAATGTCAAGAAATTGAATTCTCTCAGTTTATATAACAGAGCTTGCTGGCTGTTCATATTCTTCCATTAGTCTCGAAAAATGAAGAGTCATCATGACATTTAATAAATTCATTTTTTGTATGAACAGACTTAATGCCAGCATGTTAGGACTCATTCCCACTTTATTCAAAGTAATTTCGAACTTTTGAAACTCATAAAGTTCGAAAACTTTGAAGGGGGTCTTGTAGGATGTGGAAAATTATGACACGCTGTCATCTTAATCCATACGCTTAAAGACAGATGTCAGTTGAAGCTATACGCTCAATCAGAAGTCTCAAGGCCATACGCTCATCAAAAGCCATACGCTCAGTGGATATTTTATTTCTTCAAAATGACAGCACAGCATACACTAAGTGAAGAATGAATCTGACGTCTCGTCTTTCGTGTGAAGATGATGATCAGGAAAAGAGCAACCGTCATTTAGGATTTTGAAGAGTTGGTTTTGTCTTTTACGAGGACAGCTCAGCGGATTATTTAATGCAAAAGCCATCATTACTGTCAATTTTGACAGTCTGTCAGTCGTCATATCTGCAGTCACGACGCTCGAGAAAATCTTTTGACAGTTTATTAAAAGATATGGTGTATCAAAGAAGATTGATGATAGCCACGTGGCCACTTCTCCAGTGAGCGTATAAAATCTATACGACTCCTACTTCACCCAGTCAAGTGAGCGTATGGTTCTCACGTGACTCCTACTTCACCCAGTCAAGTGAGCGTATGGTTCTCATGTGACTCCTTCCTAGCCAAGTGAGCGTATGGGCCTCACATGATTCTACGCTGTCCAAATGAGCGTATGATTCTTCCTCAAAGACAGCGTATAGCAACAGTCGTATCCAGAATGACATTTCAACGTGCAGTCAACACACGTTCTTACGTGTCCTGCACTCAGTTACCCACTTCTTCAGAAGTTATGCAACGTGGCATCCATGCCATCAGTTTCTTCTGAACATGCTCCACTACTTTCAACCGCACGCTAATGTGTCTCTATCAGATTTCGCCACGCGTCCCTGCAATTATGCACACGTCCAGTAACTGCCTAAGTGTATGCTTGAGGACAGTTATCTTGAACTCTATAAAAAGAGTTTCTTCATCTTCATCAAGAGAACAGACATTTTATCAGAGAGAACAGAGAGATTGCCCAGTTGCTATCCAAAGTTCTTCAAAGTTCGAGTGTTCTTCATCGCATCGTCCAAGGGATAAAGTAATCGTCTTCTAGATTAGATTCCTACAGTTGTAATTTTCCCAGATACAAAATAAATAAAGAGAATTTATTTATGGAAAACAGGCATACCATCTACAGACTGATGGCCAAACAAAGAGAGTAAATCAGATTCTTGAAGATACGTTGAGATTGTGCGTGCTCTACTCGAAGACAAATTGGGACGCACATCTCGCATTAGCAGAATTTGCCTATAACAACAATTATCAGGCAAGTATCCAGATGGCCCCGTACGAAGCCTTGTATGAACGTAAATGTCGATCACCGATATGTTGGATGAAGTAGGTGAACGACAAGTGCTCGGACCAGAACGTAAATGTCGTCGAGAGGGTTCGCTTCATTCGAGAATGACTTAGAGTTGCTCAAAGTCGACAGAAGAATTATGTGAACGTACATCGACGACCTTTGGAATTCGTGGCAGGGGATTATGTATTCTTGAAGGTCACACCCATGCGAGGTGTGATGCGGTTTGGGATGAAAGGAAAGCTAAGCCCGAGATTTGTTGGACCCTTCGAGATTTTAGAGAAGGTAGTCTCAGTGGCTTATCGACTTGCACTACCTCCGACTCTGGCTGATGTGCACGATGTCTTCCATGTGTCCCAACTACGAAAGTACGTGCATGATCCAAGCCATGTAGTGAACTTTGATCAGTTGCAGCTGCGCGCTGACCTATCATATACTGAAGAGCCTATCCAAATTTTGGATAGGAAAGAGAAAGTTTTGTGAAATCGGACAGTATCCTTGGTCAACATGCAGTGGCGGAACCATGCTGTCGAGGAGTCGACGTGGGAATTAGAGGAAGAGATGCGGGTGAAATACCCCTTGCTGTTTGATAATATTGAGGTAGGACTTTTGCTTTAAGTTTCGAGGACGAAACTTTTTTTTAGTGGTATATTATGTAGTGTCCCACTCCTAGCGGTTCTCTAAGTAAGGCTTGTGGCTTGGTTAACTCGGTTGGAACCGAGTATTGGGGAAAATGACCGTCGGCACCGAATCGATCACAGACAAGTGCATAAGAACCTTTCCAACTAATGGATTAGTTTCTCTTAAAATGCGTCCATGAGTTTTCGTTGGATGTTTTGCTGCTGGTTTTGTTGTTTGGTTTTGATGGATGCTTTTCTGAATGATTTTCGATGATTTAATTCTTGTCTGTTTCCATCGATTTGTATAGCATTCATTCTTGAGAATTCTGAGAGAAGAGAACACAACAAGACGGGATATTAACCAAACTTTTGGTGCCAGTGCAGACTGACGCGTGACGGAAGGCTAAGCGTGCAAGTGTTCCTCTCTCTCTAGGCGATTCTCTAATTTGGTGAGTGTGGATCTCTGTGGTGGTATTGTCCCTCTCGCTATTCCTTCATGCCAACTAAATAATTGTTTTGCAACATCCGTTGATCGATATCAAGTTGCTAATGCCACAAGTCAATACCACTAAGAAGCTAGAGATTGATTATTGAACATTGAAAAAATTGATTACATTGTTAACAACATTGAGATTGTGCTTGTACCTTGAACATTGAATTGAGATGAATTGATGCCTATGATAAAGAGATATGACATGCTAAGAATGAACATGTTTCCTTTCTCCTTAATATTATACCATGCACACTATGCTTAGTGAGTCAGACACGCATTCGCATAGTCATAGACAATTGTATATAAGGTATTGTTTCCTCGAACGGTACTGGGGCACCAGGACCGATTCGGCCTAGGAGGAAATGCAGCGTGCTTTGGTAGCACAATTGGTATCGGGACATTCATTCGGACTTGCAATCCGAAGGAATGGTGCGTCGTCGCATACCCTTGAAGTCCTATATGGCAAGTCAATATGGTTTAACAACACCAGTGGCTATGTAGTCAGGATGCATGCAAATGATCATTTTATACAGGGGCGGTAAGTGTATTATTATTATCTTGTATCTTATGCAGGAAAGCTGGATTCGGCCAATGGTAAAGTAAACATGGTTTCATGAAATTCTATGTTGCATTAATTATGATTCACTCTAAATGTTGCCTGTCCCTAATAAGTTCATATCTTTAAAATGCTTGTCAATAATAAAATGTTGGTTTAGCTGAGTGGACAAACGGGGCTTATAAGCGCATTGTTATGATGTGCTGACCCCTCCTCCACAGGTACTGGAGAAGGCTCGGGCGCACATCGCAACTAATGCTTTCTGAATTGCTGTTTCCTTTCAAGTTATTTTCCCTAAAGATGCACAAAGTATTACGGAGTTTTCAAAGATAGCTGCTTATATTTCAAAGTACTAAAGGGGCATGATGTATAGAAGAGAAAGTTATTTCATGGCAGCCTATCAGTTGTACTTTTTTTCATGAATCAATGTAGCCAAAATGGCATTTCAAATATTATCGAGAAAAGTTATATTCTGACTACAATTATAAATAAAATGAGTATTTCTTCTTCCTATATTGTGTCTTCAATGTTTCTGAAATGTGGCTGGGTTTTAAATATTTCTAAATGACATAACAGTGCACGTTCTTGCCTTGTACAAATGCAACACCAGACTTGTACGGCATCACGCCTACCAAGGACGAATGATTCGGCGCGAATCAAAGCGAGGACAAAAAATTCCCCGAATCGGGCGTGATATTGCTAAGGTCGTCCGGGAGTCTCTAGAGACGCATTTTCAAGCGGATGAGAATTGCAATAAGATCCATGTGACTGAGAAGGTCTGGAACATGTGATTTGAGGAAGACAAGGCAATGTTGCCTCAAGTCAAGGAGTTCCTCAAGTTACGTCAAAAATGTGAGGACGATAGCATGGCACTTGTCGACGCTTTTGTCGTAGGGGGTATATTTGCCAAGCTTCCGTCAGCATGGAGCAGTTTTATCTCGGACATGCACATGAAGAAGATGCAAATCATCCTGGATCAACTACTTCATAACATCAATGTTAGAGATGATTTGATGGCTAAAAACAAATTGGACATGTTGTCCAAACAGTTGGCAGAGTCCAACTTGGTGCATGCGGGGGACTCCAAGGGGAAGCATAAGGTTTCCCACAACCCGAAGAAGAAGGACTTCAACCATCTGAAGGTGAAGTCGGCTTCGTTCAAGTCAAAGCCAAGATGTGACTTGCTTCAATTGTGGAAAGAAGGACCACTATCGTAGAGATTGTAGATCAAAGTTCAAACAAATAGAGCAAGGTGAGCCTAACAAGGTTGCCATGATTACACAGGTTGCCATGGCTGTTGTTGACACTGACTGGTAGGTGGACATGGGTGCATCCTGCCATATTTGCTCTAATAAGGAGTTGTTCACCACATACAAGCCTACACCTGAGAAGGTTATGGTGGCGAACCAGACACAAGCTGAAGTACTAAGGATTGGAATGGTGTACAGAACCTAACTTCGGGGAAGTCGCTAACGCTTCAAGATATGAAGCATGTACTGGTGATAGCCAAGAACCTGGTCTCTGGAAGTCTGCTATCACCGGTACATGCTTCAGAAAGTATAACAGAATAGTGATGTCCTACAAAGGAATATAATTCAGAAAAGCTTATTATACCAAAGGGATGTTCAAACTTCTACTTTTAACTCCTGCAAAAGTGATTAATGCAGTTTATTCTTCTTGTTATCCTCTTGAGTTATGGCACAATAGACTAGGACATGTTCATTATAAAAGAATAAACAAAATATCTAGTTCTATGGCTTATCTCTAAATGTGGGGGTAAGGAGGTGGAGAAGTGTGAGATTTGTGCACAAACAAAGATCACTAGAAAATAGTTCAAATGGGTGAATCGAAGTACAGATATTCTGGAGTTGGTACACTCAGATATCTATGACTTTAGACATTTTTCCACAAAGGCCAAGATGAAGTATTTTATTATATTCATCGATGACTACTCGAAGTACGCGTTCGCCTATCTGCTCAAGTCTAAAGATGAAGTATTCGAGAAGTTCAAGGAGTTCAGGACTGAGGCTGAACGTCAAACTGGGCAACAACTCAAAAGACTCAGAAGTGATCGAGGCGGAGAGTACAGTTCTATTGAATTTGTATCGTTCTGCAAAGAACATGGAATTGTCAATGAGACAACTGTTCTGTATTCTCCTTAATCAAATGGAATAGCTGGAAGGAAGAACATGACGTTGACAGAGATGATGAACTCAATGCTGTTGACTGTAGGTCTTCCAAACTGCTTCTGGGGAGAAGCTGCGTTAACGGCTACGTTCATTCTGAACAGAGTGCCGTACGTAGGTTTCGAAGTCACTCTTCATGAACTTTGGTTCAAATTTAGACCCAACTTGAACGTCATTCGAGTGTGGGAGTACCTGGCATATGTGAAGCTTCCGGACTTGAAGATTCAGAAGCTTGGGACAAGGACTACAAAGACGATCTTTTTAGGGTATGTTGAGAAAAGTGATGCTCGGAGGTTTCTTGATGTTGAAACCAATCAAATCATTGAATCTCGCGACGTCGAATTCTTTGAAGATAAATTTGCGAGGCACAAGAACATTATTATTGCGAACATTCCGAAGAATAATGTGAGTGCACAGGCGGCTATCACTTCCAAAGAAGATGCAGTCCAACAAAAAAAATTATCATACCAGAGACAATTGTTGAACCAGAACTCACAGAATTCAGATCTAAGCGGGTGAGGAGACAGAAGGACTTTGGAGATGAGTTCGTCACCTATCATGTGGAAGCTGATCCGCTTACCTATGATGAGGCGATGAAGAACAGAGACGATGTCTTCTGTAGGGAGGCTATCAATGATGAGTATGACTCTATAACCTCCAATAATACATGGTTGTTGGTCGATCTGCCTGAAGGAGCTAAACCAATCAGATGCAAGTGGATCTTCAAGAAGAAGATGAAGGCCGATGAAACTATTCACAAGTTCAAAGTAAGGCTGGTTGCCAAATAGTTTTCTCAAAAGCAGGAGATCGACTACTTCGACACATATGCTCCAGTAGCACGGATAACAACCATCAGGATGTTGATTGCTCAGAGTGCAATTCATAAGCTCATAATACATCAGATGGATGTGCAGACCGCATTCCTGAATGGAGAGTTGACTGAAGAGATCTACATGCAACAGCCAAAAGGATTCATCGTCAAAGGCCTTGAAGATAAAATCTGCAGGTTGGTGTGATCTCTATACGGTCTAAAGTAAGCTCCCAAGATGTGGCACGAGAAGTTTGACAAAGTTATTAGATCAAACGACTATATGGTCAGTGAGACGGACAAATGTGTTTACACAAAGTTTGCTGATGGGAGAGCAGTCATCGTTTGTCTATACGTAGACGACATGCTGAACCTGGGTACGAATCTAGCACGTGTCACTGAGACAAAGAAGTTCCTCTCATCTAAGTTCAGTATGAAGGACTTAGGGGAAGCTGATGTTATCCTAGGATAAAGATCATCCGGACAGACACTGGAGTGGCGCTGTCACAGTCTCATTACATTGAGAAGATGCTCACACGTTATGGATATCAGGATCTTTCAGGGATCGATACTCCTTACAGGTGTGACAAGAAGCTGAAGCCAAATCCTAGGGAAAGCGTCAGGCAGCTGGAGTACTCAAGCGTTAACGGTAGTTTGATGTATGCAACTACTGCCATAAGACCTGACATAGCTTACGTCGTGGGGATGCTGAGTCGATTCAAGAGCAACCCAGGTATGGAGCACTGGAAGGCCGTGAAGAGAGTTATGATATATCTCTAGAGGACTTAGAAGTATGTACTGCACTACAGTGGATATCCGACAGTAGTAGAAGGCTTGATGCAAGCGGGTGTTCAGAAGCAGAGAGCGAAAGGTCCACAGGAAGGATACATCTTTTCCATGGGTGGAGCTGCTATATCGTGGAAGTCGAAGAAGCAGATAATGCTCTCTCATTCCTTAATGGAATCTGAGTCCTTTGCATTGGCTGCTATAATAGAAGAAGAATGGCTTCGGGAGCTCATGTATGATATTTTAGTAGTTGGTGCACAGATTTCGGTGGTACCGATATACTGCGACAACCAGGCAGCTACAGCGGTTGCATCAAATGATCTCTTCAATGGTAAGAAGATGACTATGTGATTGAGGCACAGGACGGTGAATAATCTGATAAAGACTGGAGTCATTACCGTGATTGATGTTCGAAGTCAGAAAATTTTGGCCGATCCGTTCACCAAAGGTTTCAAGCGCCAGCTGGTCGAGGACACAACAATTATGATGGGCTTGAAGACGATATGATATTCTGTCTTTGTAATTCTACCATAAAGTTTTATGCTATTAGTTCAAAGAGAAATCTACTAGGCATCTAACTTTGGTACAAAGAAGGACCATTGACGGAGAGAATATCTGGAACAGTAGATAGTCGTTTGAGACACTAAGGGGTTATAAACCCATAACCAGTATTGTCGACTATCTGTTCTCTTAGAAGAACAAGTCATGTGGGAGGATGGCTTAGACGCCTTAATGAGTTCTCAGGCATTTCGAATGTCTTGTGTGCTCTACAGGAAGCACGGTAGCATAACACTACAAAGGAGCATAAGGTCTCCATGCTACAGTGGGTGACACCACCAAGAGGTTCCTCGATAAGGGTAATGCTTCGGCTTTGTGATCCATGTCACAGCAGCGTAGCACCGCATATAGGCAGGTAGTCTAACGTTATAGAATGAAGAGTGGTAGTCAGCACTACAAAGAGACTGGTGACCTCATGTTACAGTGGTGTGACACCACCAAGAGGTACCTAGAGTGGGTAAAGCCTCGGCTACGCGAGCCATGTCATAGCGGCATAATATCGCAAGGAAGCGCAAGGCTTCATGCTGGGTAGTTTGGCACTATAAAGAGGTTGGAACTTCATGCTATAGTTGCGTGACACCACGATGAGGTGTAGCCTCGGCTTTGGGCCATGTCATAGTGGGGTAGTACCGCAAGGAAGCGCAAGGCTTCATGCCAAAGGACTCTTTAAAAGAACTCACCTAGAATGTATGGAAAAAGATTCGGGCCGTCTCTTGAGGGTAAACTTATTGACGCCCAAGATACATACACCGAAACCAGGCATGAACAGGGCCTTTAATGTGCAACTGAAAGCAAAACTGATGTCATTATGTGAGTGGGAAAAAATTGCAGTCATGGTGCAGAATTCAAGTCTTAGTCCATTCTTGTATCATACTGTTATTTGACCCATGCAGAAAGATTCAAGTCGTCAGCGATATCTCTCCTAATGCATGATGGGCAGTCATTGTGAGGAACGCTCAACCCATATATTGAGATATATGGAGAACTTTTGGTATTTTTGTCTTTAGAGTAGGAAAGATAGTCCCACATCGGCTACACCAAATGGTGAGTATCTCAATATAATGCATTGATTGTGTTGAGGTGTGCACATGAGGTGTGTGGGGCACAAGTGTGTGCCATGTGGGAGTATTTTCCTAGAAGGAAAAGGAATTAATTCCAACAATGATGCAAGTTAATTTTTGTTGTGCGGACTCGGACTCGGACACGGACTCCAGGTTGTCTCGTACATGCACGGGAGTGTTCGGGGAGTAGGCGTGGACTGACACACTACTATGCTGATTGTGGGATGATCTAAAATATCAAACTCTATTTTTGAGTATTGGTATTTTAGTCCCACATCGGATAGGAGAAAAGGTGAAGTCTCACTCCATTCTAAAAATAGAGCCCGACCTCCCTTGGAAGAGGCACCAAGAAGAGAGTTAAGGGAGTCCTTAAAGTCCAGGAAGCCCGTTCAAGTCTCAAATATTAACTTATGAGCGTTCCAGAAATTCTTCGTGAACTCGTTGGTTCCTAGAAGCAGATCGTGGAGGGGGGAATCTTGCTTTGAGCAACGGTGATCTTAATCACCCAGCAAGAACCTTTCCTCTTCTTATTTCTTCTTTCTTCTCCTTTCTCTGAGTTGTAACTCGGTTCTGTCCGTCAACAACTGCGATTGCGAGGAGAACGTGATATTTATTTTCTGATTATTGTTGCTTTTGTAATCAAATTTATATTATAGTGTAGCTCGTGGATCTCGAGAATAATCAGAAGAGGAACGTTTGTTTGAACCTCTGATCTCGACATCTAGTTCTACCATCTTTGATCAAGCCCCGGGACTAACAATTATTTGGTTGATAGAGGCTTGACTTTAAAATTTAATGCTTCCAAAAAAGTTTTAAAATATATATATTATAGGTTAAAAGGTTCTAAAATATTAAGTGTGTTGATGGATCAAAATATTAATTGGTAAAATACCGATAGCGAACAAAACCAACCGAATACTGATTTAACCGAAACTGAAAAAACCGATTCTAAATGGTACGGTATTGGTATTGATTTTTAGATACTGATTTAAAAATGTACCGAAAAATTCGACCAAATACTGACCGATTATATTGATGCTCACCCTACTGGGCACTATTTTTCTATCCATGGAAGAATATGAAAGAGAGAGAATTTTGTCGATGTCCTGTCCCTGCACAAGAAGACGGTGTCCCTGCAGAAGGAGACGGTTTAAGGAACAAATCCAATACAACTTTTGATTTATCTTATGAGCCTGTTCGGTTGTTGCAGTGGTTGTAATTGGTTAGTCAATTTCAATGTTGATTTTGCTTCAACTTCAATGTTGATTTTGCTCTAGATAGTATATATTTTTGCGACAAAAGCTGCAATAATATCCAAGTTTTTTGTATTATTTGTTGCAGTGAAGGAAGTTGCAAAGCTTATTATAACAATCAAAGCTAAAAATAAATTATTTATAGCCAACAAAACAATTTTTAAATAAAATTTGGATGAGATCTTCCTCGATCCCATCTTCTACTTAAAAAGGAAATCTGCAATAATTCTTTTTTGTAATTTCACTTAAGGCTGTGTTTGATTGAGCTTTTTTTTTCTTCATAGAAATCATTTTCATCACAAATTTTCCACCAATTGTAGTGTTTGATAGCTTATATTTTCCATAGAATTATTTTTCCAAAAACTATCATTTTTCATATTTTTTCTAAAATTCTGGAAAATGAAACTTATCCACCCATAGAAAAATATTATTTTCCATGGAAATAACTATTTTCTGTGGAAAATAATGACAATCAAACACTCAAATTAAATTTTCCACGTAAAATTTTAGAATTCCATGAATTTTTTTCCTAGAAAAATAATTTTATGGAATAAATTACTTTTTCATATATTTTCCACCTTCTAATTAAATACACCCTTAGACTCGAACTCAAAGCTAATTTTTCGACATATAATACTGAGACAATCCCGGTGTTAAGGATATATACAATGTCACCTAAATAATTATAATAATAAAATTTGAAAACAAATATTAATACCCTTTGAAAAAATTAAAAAAAAACAATTAATCGGGCTATAAAATCATACCATAATTAAAAAAAAAAAAGAAAAAGAAGAAGGAGAAACTAAGACTAAGAGATTGATTCCTTTTCTAAAAGATATAAAGAATATCCAATTACAAGTAAAAACAACACTATGGAAAAATTAAAGCTTCGCTAACATAGTGTTTAGACTAGGTTGAGCCAGCAACGTATTTGTCTGAATTTAAGCCATAAGGATCTTCAATTTCAAGCATGTGCGGTTCTTCATCCACTTCTGAATCCAACCCAACGATCTCGAAGGAATCATCGGTATCGGTATATGTATCGGTATCGAGTACGGTTTCCATTGAAGGAGTGGCAAATTCAGGTTCAGTGGGTTCAACTTCACGAGACGGTGCAATTGCTTCTACATCATCTTCTACGATGTCGACAAACTCGTACTCGTCGTCAAGCACGGACTCAGCAACAGAGTCAGCGACAGACTGCAGGTCCTCCAGGCACTGTTTCCACTCGTGCTGCCACTCGAGCCAAATCTTGTGCAGAACCGCCACGCGGTCGTCCACCGATGGGCCCGTACTTGCCGACAGAATCGATTCCAGCGCTTCTCCAAGAGCGTCCATTTGGCCGAAGCAGCGACCGGCCTCCTTCAACGCATCCTCCTCCCAAGTTTGGCACATTTTGGTACGAATAAATTTAGATGCTGAATACTTAGAGATGTTTTTATTTTACAGGACACTGCACCTTCTTATATATACAATTACATTAAATCAGAAATAGAGTAGAATTAGGAAACCTACTTGATTTATATGATAATAAATTGATAAATACGATATTCAAGATACGAACTAATAATTCAGAAACATAGTAGAATTAGGAAACCTAATGTTATATTAACTAGTGATTAATATGTTAATAACTAATAATATACATATTGAAAAATAAAAACTGCAAATGTCCAAAATCCGATCTGAGAAGAAGCTGCATCGTTGGGGTTTTCGATGGAAGAGTGGAGTGGTAATGGGAAGCAAAGCGAGAATTTGTTGAATTTGTGAGTCTATATAGAAATTCGGAGAAGGAAATCATCTGTGCCTATGTTTTCTCTGAAATGATCATAACGCATTGTCATGGAAAGTATTCTATCATCTGCCTTGTTCCATGACTCCATGATAGACAACTTAAGGGTTAAGAGCTGTCTATATATCAGTCGAGAGTCATTTTATCATGTTTATTATTAGGGTTAATTGTCCAAACGGTGTCCGAGGAATGCCGTGGTTGACGTTTTGGTGTTTGAACTTCTTTTTTGGTTAATTTAGTACCTAAGTTCTGCATTTTGGTTTAAACAGTGTCACAGAACCAGATTATGTTCGGTGTCTTTGAATGGAAACCGTTAAAAATGGACATGTGATGGTCACGTGGCTTACTTTTCAAAGTTATTTTGTCAAGTTTTTGTTGCTGGACCATCGAAAGAATATATGTGTTCGAAGAAATTCTACATGAACAAAAAAAGCATTGATCTTCCCCCCAACTCCACCGTGGCTCGATCCGCTGATCTTCCGCCACCCAACCAGGGTCTTAGGCGTCTCCCCGTGGCTCGGTCCAATGATCTTCCCACAACTCCCCAATTTTGAGTTGTTAAAGCCTTTATATGTTGGGCTACCGGAATCGATCCCTCGCAACCCTGATGCATGTATATATAGCACAGACATGGCTGTGAGGTTACTCTCAAGCTTCATTAGATCTTGCTAAACTTATTCATGTATCTGAGTTAAGAGAGCACATATATAGATCACAAACATCCTTTGCCATTGGCCTTTCCTTTTTGACAAAAGGATGAATTTGGTTCCTTAATATCATTCTGCTAAAGAGACTGGCAATCCTGCTGGTCACTGGATATGTTTAATAGTTACAAGACCACACTAAATCTGTACTGTGATTTTCTTTCCCTTTTGTGTCTTCTTTGTAACCTCACTAAATCTGCTGAAAGATCATATTATAGAGTGGTGAAATTTAATATACCTTGAGTTTTTCATATAGATAATATATAAGGCCAGTACAATTCTTCTGTATTATGTATTCTTAGTCTTTTATGGCGATAGATTATTTTTATCTTGTTGGTAGAATACTTTCGAGTTCTCAAAAGAGCAATGGCACAAAATTGATGCAACATTTGAAATTTTTAAAGAAATTAATGTTAGAAAGAAAGTAGACTTTAATTGGATTTACCTAAATATTTGTGTTCATTTAGATAAGGATATCCATTTATTTGTGGTTATCCGCAAACATATAATTTACATCACCATCCTAATTCTGATTCTTGATTATTACTTTGAAATCCTACAAAATCCTATTCAAAGTCCTAAGCCTAATCTTCAATAACTGAACTCCCCTCCAATCCAAATTACAGTACTCATCCTGATCCAATTTCACCTAAATAACTCAATTCCAAACAGAATAATTCAGACTTAAACAAAATATTTCCCCTAACTAAATATATCAAATTCTAAGTTAAAATTTCTACATAGAAACTCTACCAACTAAATTTCCTTAAAGTAGAATGCCAAGCAGGATAGAAACTCAATTTCAGAAATCTGGAGATGGCCTAATATCCAGTCAGGGCCCTTGGCTAATCCGATCTAATCCTTGCATCCTTGTAACCCCGCAGCCAAATCTCTCAGCCACCATCCTCACCATAGCCTTTGCTTTATTCATGTTTTTTTGAATTTTTTTTTCATGTGAATTAGTCCGCACTTATTCTCGGTTTTAAGGAGGTTAGGAGCAGTCAAGTGGGTTAAATCTGGACCGTTGGATCAAATCAATGGATGGCTGAGCATCAGGGAAGGTTCTGTGACCAGGGACACAGAGTTCGGCTCGAACTCTGTGTGGGGCAGAGTTCGGCCCGAGCTCTGCCTCCATGGGCACAGAAAAGAAAAGTTGAAAAAATGGCTAAGTGTTGGTTAAAAAAATGAAATTGGGAAGGTTTGAAAAGTGGCAAATGTTTGACGAAAAAGAATAGAATTTAGAAAATGTGAATTAACTAAGTTATAAATGAAATCAAACCATATGATAAACAAGGACTTATGACAACAACCATTTCGATGAAACTGCCATGGGGTAGCTGTAGGGGCCGGATCCCAGCTAGCGGTAGTCCGAATACTAGTGCACCGTGTCGCTTAGGCTTTTACGTCTTGTTGTCAGAACACTACCAAAATACAGTCAATTAGCGACGTATTGTTAGCGACGGAAAATTTCCGTCGGCGTTAGTGACGGATTTGCGGCAAATAGTCGACGGAGTACCGACGACATGCCGATACATTTTTTATTTCATTTTAAGGGGAAGAAAAGGTCGTTCATCCGTCGCTAGGTCGTCGGAGATATAGCGACGGATACACAGCCGTCGCTATGCAGTCGATTATTTGGTGGAAATTGTTGGGAGAAGTGGCGGGACAATTCTTCGACTACGTAGCGATGGATAGTCCGTCGGCAAGTATCAAATAGAGCGACGGATTAGCGACGGATAAAATTCGACGCTACTCGGTCGCTAAATAAAGGGCCCAGACATAAATTGAAACGACGGGGGGAACTTTTCATTCCCCCAAATTTTATTCTCTCCTCTATCTCTCTCTCCCGCGGCGGTGATCGGCGACCTCTCCTCTCTCTCTCTTCCAAAGGTAATCTCTCTCTCTCTCTCTCTCTCTCTCTCTCTCTCTCTCTCTCGGTGGTCGTGGGTGTTGTGGGCTGCCGGGGGCGTCGTGGGCTGCGGGGGCGGCAGAGACTGTAGGGGTGGCGTGCGTGGGGCAGCGCGGGGCTACGACGGCCGTGTGAGGGGCTGCGGCGGCCGCGCACGGGGCTGCGGCGGGCGGCGGGGGGCAACGCGCTCCGGGGCAGCGGGGGGCGGCGGGGGTGGCGCGCGCGGGGCAGCACGGGGCTGGGGGGGCGGCGGGGGGTGGGAGGGGTATGCTGGCGTGCGCGGGGTTGCGGGGGGCGGCTGGGGGGCAGTGCGCTCCGGGGCAGCGGAGGGCTGCGGGGGTGGCGCGCGCGGGGCAGCGCGGGGCTGGGCCGGGGGCGGCGAGGGGTGGGAGGGGTACGCTAGGGTTTGTAAGTGTAAGTAGTAGTAATTATCCTAGTTTAAGAAATAGGATGAGAAAGTCTATTGCTATATATATATATATATATATATATATATATATATATATATATATATATATATATATATATATATATATATATATATATATATATATATATATATATATATATCAAGGTTCAAAGTATCGGTATCGGAATCGGTATCGGAATCGGAATCGGTATCGGACTTTTCCTATGAGTATCGGTATCGGCGATATCGGTAGTATCGACAGCTTCGGATCGGAGTATCGGATTTTTTGGTATTGGGAAACAAATAATTATCGATAGTATCGAATTCTTTTACATGCTTTTACAACCTTATTATGCTTTCAACCTAGGTTCACAATATCGGTATCGGAATCAGTATCGGACTATTCCTATGTTGTTTAATTTTTTTGCCGAATTGACCGGAACAAAGACCTCCAATTTCGGCATCGGTCAATATTTGGTATCGGCCGGTATCAGATCGGAACATGCCAAACCGTATCGGTATCGGCCGTATCGGATCGGTATCGGCTGATATACTTCAAACCATGAATTATATATATATATATATATATATATATATATATATATATATATATATATATATATATATATATATATATATATATATATATATTTACTGACTCGTCAAGTTGAACCATGTATAACATGCTCGACGCTTAAGAGGAATCATTTGGACTTAATGGCATCGGTATCGAACTATCGGTAACGGTATCGAACTATCGGTATCGGTATCGAACTATCAGTATCGAACTATCAGTATCGAACTATCGGTATTCCTAGCGGACTATCGGTATCGGTATCGAACTATCGGTATTGCACTATCGGTATTGGTATCGCACTATCGGTATCGGACTATCGGTATCGGTATCGAACTATCGGTATCGGTATCCGTATGTACTTAGTATCGATCGTAGCAGATTAGTATCAGTATATCGGTTTGGTATAGGTCGTATCGGATGGTATTGACCTTAGCGAATTGGTATCGTCCTATCCGATATGTATCGGCCGTATAGCTAGGATTCGTACTGGCCTTATCGATTCGGTATCGGCCATATCCGATAGGTATCGGCCGTATCGGATATGTATCGGCCGTATCAGATTAGCATGGTGGAAGGTTTAGTAACAACTGTACCTAGATTTTTCTCTTCTCAAGCTAGAATACCATCGCAAGAGAGTCACGAGAGAGTAAAAAAAATCTCCTACATATTGATGTTTACGAGAGTGATTGGCCAATTACAGTAACACACATGCTGTATTTCCATCAGGGAATGAGAGATTGAAGGCAATAACATATAGAGTTGTATTTTGGAAGAAGACGAACTCCTATAAATTCTTTGTTCATAAAACAAGCTATAGACGAACTACTACAAACTCTTTGTTCTGTATTCTCTATAACTTGTTTTGTGAACAAAGAGTTTGTACGAGTTCTTCTTCCGAAATACAAGTCTATATGTTATTGCTTTCAATCTCTCATTCCCTGATGCAAAATGCAACATGTGTGTTACTGTAATTGGCCAATCACTCTCGTAAACATCAAAATGTAGGAGATTTTTTTTACTCTCTCGTGACTCTCTTGCAATGGTAGTCTAGCTCGAGAAGAGAAAAATCTAAGTACCCCGGGAAGAGATGCATTCAATCTTCCCGGGATGTGACCCCTTCCAGCGAGTCCGACCCGGAGAGTACCCCGGACACAGACGCATCCCGCCGTCAATCGATTACTTCATCATGGCATGAGTCTGGATCTGCTAGCGGATCCGTTTCGCTATCGGACCTACCAGCGGATCCACCAGTGGATCCCCTAGTTACTGCATAGTAGGCCCCGGAGTACCCCCATACTCGGTTCCATCCGGTTACTGGAGAGTACATGCGCGGACCCACGGATCCTTCGACGGCACCAGAGAGGCCGAGAGGCGAGTTCCGACGAGAGCTATGGCCCGCGGGGACCTCTGTCACGCCCCAGAACCAGAATAATGGAGAGCGGGGGCAGACATAGCCAGCTACGTATATAGAGATGGAATCTATCTCGCTATACGGTCACGGCTGTCTAGATACATGAGGGTTTAACTACAATCCATCAGTCGCATATGGTCATGAACAAACATATTGTCTCAATCTCAAGCAAGTAGTAACAGTATACAAGATGTCAGAGCACCAAATATATAATAACAAGGCGTCCCATACATTACATATTCGGATGATCATGAAGCTAGTCGTACAAAATGTCAGGACTAGCAAGAGTTTCAGTCATACATGATCAACCCTAGGATCTGTCAATCATGTTACAGCCCATAGGCAGACAGTAAATGAAGGTACAATACGAGCTAACACGTGCTCGCCGGCTAAACGCCTCAAAAGAATAATTTTACAATAAAGTGGGAGAACAAAAAGAAACCCACTCATTACCAGGGTTACGCCTGGTGTTTACCATCTGGCTGGAAGGTAGGTAGATCCTCTGGTGCTGCTCCGATATCTGGCCATACAAAACCAGCTGGGTTAGACCCCAGAAAGAGTAAGTGCCACAAAGGAGGCTTCACTTAGGAACTAAAACCACCATATCACAATCGAATATTAAAGATAATAAACAAAGAACTGATAATAATATAGATAACAACAGTAAACTGAGTACGAGGAAACCATTCAAGTAGCCAGGTCACAACCCTTAAACCAAACAAGGACCGAGGTTGTAACCCTTCACCTGAATAGAAACTCGTCTCAAATACCATTGGTAGGGTAACAAGACAATAAATGAAGAGATGACACAGAACTGCTCTGGAATCAGGTTACAACCCTTAAACCAAACAAGGACCGGAGTTGTAACCCTTCGCCTGAACAGAACTGGACCCCTGATCTTTATTGTTAAGGCCAGTATAAATAATCATGGTATTGAAGTAAGGTAAACATGACGATCATGACAGGAGTTGCAAATAAGACAATAAACGAAGAGAGGACACAGAACTGCTCCGGGTGCCAGGTTACAACCCTTAAACCAAACAAGGACTGGGGTTGTAATCCTTCGCCTGAACAGAACTGGACCCCCGATCGTTATTGTTAAGGCAAGCATTAATAATCATGTCCTATCACAATCTTGCACAGGATCAGGATAAGACTAAGCTGGAATAAACTTCATTCAATCAATCACAGCCAAGCAAGGAGTACGGCTTGATACTTTAACTAACTAGGGTTATCACAGGCCTAGTTACTAGCAAGATGCAACGAGATTATCCCAACAGCCACAAGTCCTGCGGACCATCCAGGTTATCCGGGTCGAATGACCGTTTATGAAGGGTACACCACGTGACAGTGTGCTGGAAATATGCCCTACTCGTCGGTAGGCTACAAGTCCACTGAATGTGCCCAGATAACGGGATTGTCTGTAGCTGGAAAATCTCTTCATGACTACTGAATTATTCTAGTTTATTAGCCTTAGTCAATTGTAGTGGTTATCCCTGACCATGGTACTCAGGGAACCCTATCCTAGACATAATGCAAGATAGTACTGGTTTATTTGTACAAACACAATCACCCACGGTGTCCAGGTCATTCCTACTTGTCATGTCAGGCTAGCTGTCGTAACAGCTTGTCGAGATACATCATGTCAGTTTACTTATTAAGAGTGCGCCATGGCGGGCCACTATCGTGTCATATTCTTACCTTATCATGAATGAGAGAAACTTGCATAAAACAAGTAGTCACATATTCTTGAAGCCAAGGAAAAGATCTACAACTTTTATGTTTTGAGTTTTTCAAAATTCTAGCTACAAAATAACTTAAACAGACAAAAATAGCGAAATAGAGCAATTACGGCGAATGGGATTCCTGCACAAATCGGCGCATGGGATTCCTGCACAAATCGGCGCATGGGATTCCTGCACAAATCGGCGCATGAGATTCCTGCACAAATCGGTGCATGGGATTCCTGCGCAATCGGCGCATGGGATTCCTGCGCAATCGGCGCATGGGATTCCTGCGTAATCGGCGCATGGGATTCTTGCGCAATCGGCACATGGGATTCTAAACTCACGTTGCGTCTTCAGTACATGCGTGTAAGATACCTACGCGCATGACACGCTCGGAGTCAAAGAATGCATTGTCGGGACTTCACGGCGCATGGCCTCCAGGCGCATGGGGTTCCCAGCGCATGGGGTTCATCGTCCCCAAACAGCAAGTTCAGCCATGAAAGTTCCAAAAACTTGCCATGGCCATAACTTCCTCATCCGAAGTCGAAATCAAGCGAAACAGAAGCCAAAACTGCATGAAATTGAATTCTCTACAACATGGAACCACTAGTTTTTGGAAATACCAAGTTTTTAGAGATCAAAACTAAGAAAACTAAACAAAAAGGAACTTAAAACTTAGATCTACAAGAATATAACCATCAAAACTGAAAACTTTCAGTTCTAAAGAGGCTTAGAATCTAGTAAGGAAAAGAATGGAACAATAAAACTTGAGATCCATCATGAAGCAAGTTTGTACTTGGCTAAGCTCTCTCTCTCTCTCTCTTTTCCTGGTAGGTGTAGAAGTAAATGTGGAGAAGAAGAAGAGTAATGAAGAGAGAGAATGAAGGAATGGGTTAATAAAGGATGATGAGGGTGGTAGGTAGGGGTTCTCCCCTTGGTTCATGATGAACCAAGGCAACCCAAGCCTAGCCGAACCAACCCAAAATAAACTGAGCCAAGCCAAGAGATATGCGATACAAGTGGAAATACGTACACGTATTCCAAGATACTTCATACGAACTACAGCCATTACAACTCTACCCTCTTTAAAAGAATTCCGTCCTCGGAATTTAATCAAGAGGCTAGAATTACAAGGACAAGCTATAATAATCGTAAGCTATAACAAGCAGTCTATCATGCAGTCATTTATTCAAGCAAGGAATTAAAAGCATAAGGCATAAGGAAGACATTATACCTTACGAGTCAAACAGGTCGGGGTATCGCGATCGGATATCATCCTCACGCTCCCACGTGGACTCACCCAAAGAGTGATGACCCCAAGCAACTCGGACTAAACTAATAGTCTTGTTCTTGAGTATCTTCTCTCTCCGGTCCAATATAGACACGGGCCTCTCCTCATACGAAAGGTTGGTACCAACAACCAATTCCGAATGATCCAGGATATGGCTCGGGTCCGGGATATACCGTCGTAGTTGAGATACATGGAACACGTCATGCACCTCTTTTAGCGACGGCGGAAGAGCGAGACGATAGGACACATCACCTACTCGCTCCAGAATATCGAACGGCCCTATATACCTAGGACTAAGCTTTCCCCGTACGCCAAAATGAATGACGCCACGGTTAGGCAAAATCCTCAGGAATACATGGTCGCCGACCGAGAATTCCAGGGGTCGTCGATGGGAATCAGCCCAATGACGCTGGCGATCTTGGGCAACTCGAAGATGATCTCTGACTCTCCTGACTACTTCAACGATCTGAGCAATCATTTCCGGACCGAGCATCTGTCTCTCTCCGATATCGTCCCATGCTAGCGGGGATCAGCACTTCCTACCATACAGTACCTCGAACGGTGTCATCTGGATACTGGCCTAGAAACTGTTGTTGTAAAAGAACTCCACCAGCTACAGGTGTGATCTTCCCACGAACCACCGAAGTTGAGTGTACAAGATCTTAACATGTCTTCGAGAGTCTGGATTGTGCGTTCTGACTGGCCATCTGTCTGCGGATGATAAGCTGAGCTGAACAGGAGGCGAGTCTCCAAACTCTCTTGCAGGCTATGCCAAAAGTGCAACGTAAATCTAGAATCTCTGTCCGAGGTGATACTGACTGGTATACCGTGAAGCCTGACAATCTGTCGGAGATACATCTCCGCTAGCTGAGCCGTCGACTGACCAACTCTGAACGGGAGAAAGTGAGCCACCTTCATGAGCCTGTCTATGACAACCCAAATAGCGTCTCTGCCAGCCGAGGATTTAGGCAATCCAGTCACAAAATCCATGGTTATATGCTCCCACTACTATTCTGGAATTGGCAAGGGCAGAAGTAGTCCAGCTGGCCTCTGATGTTCAGCCTTATCTTGTTGGCAAACCAAACATCGAGAGACAAACCGGGCTATCTCCCTCTTCATGCCATTCCACCAAAAGTGCTGACGAATATCACAGTACATCTTCTTATCACCGAGATGAATGGAATACTGCGAAATGTGAGCCTCTGTCATGATCTCCTGTCTGATATCTCTACTGGGTACACAAAGACGCTTTCCATGTCGAAGTGTACCGTCTTTATGGATGAGTAACTCTGGTCTTCGTCCTGCCTCACACTCTGCTCTGAGTCGCTGAAGCTTGGAATCTGCTGACTGCGCCATCCAGATCCTCTCGACTATAGTGGACTGAACTTGTATGCTGGCCATCAATGCCACACTGGTAGAAAGGATAACTTCTATACCCATCTTCTGAAGATCTACTAACAGCTCTGGTTGTGCTGTTAGGAAATAAACTCCGGCTCTCCTGCTCAATGCATCTGCAACGACGTTGGCCTTTCCTGGGTGATATAACAGGTTGACATCATAATCCACAAGTAGCTCTAGCCACCTTCTCTGACGCATGTTAAGATCCTTCTGGGTGAAAACATACTTCAGGCTCTTGTGGTCTGTGAAAATCTTTACCCTATCTCCATACAAGTAGTGTCTCCACAACTTAAGTGCAAACACTACCGCTGCCAGCTCTAAATCATAGGTTGGGTAATTTTTCTCATGATCACGAAGTTGTCATGACGCATAAGCTATTACCTTCCCATGCTGTATTAGAACACGTCCTAAGCCTCTCCATGAAGCATCACAATACACTGAGAATCCTCAGGTTCTATCTGGGAGCGTGAGAACGGGTGCCGTCATCAAGCCTCGCTTCAACTTCTCAAAAGAATCCTGACATTCTGCTGTTCAAGCAAACTGCACATCCTTACGGGTCAACTGGATTAATGGCGCTGAGATCCGAGCAAAGTCCGAAACAAATCGCCGGTAGTAGCCGGCCAATCCAAGAAAACTGCGAACTTTTGCAACCGTGCTAGGCACTGGCCATGTTTCAATGGCCACGATCTTCTGGGGATCCACTTCAACTCCTCATCGGGTGATGATATGACCCAAGTACGAAATACGATCAAGCCAGAACTCGTATTTACTGAACTTGGCATAGAACTGGCACTCTCTGAGAATCTGAAGAACAACTCTGAGGTGCTGCTCATGCTCCGCTTCACTCTTACTGTAGACCAGGATGTTATCTAGGAACACAATCACGAACTGATCCAAATAGGGCATAAAGATGCGATTCATGAGGTCCATAAATACAGCCGGCGTATTGGTTGCTCCAAATGGCATAACAAGGAACTCCCAATGTCCATATCAGGATCTGAAAGCTGTCTTCGGGATGTCATGCTCTCTAACTCTGATCTGATGGTATCCTGATCGTAAGTCGATCTTCGAGAACATTGCTGCCCCCTTGAGTTGATCAAACAAGTCATCTATCCTCAGAAGAGGATATCTGTTCTTGATTGTCACTGAGTTCAAGGTACGATAATCTACACATAATCTGGATGTACGATCCTTCTTTTTTATAAGAAGCATCGGGGCTCCCCAAGGCGATCCACTAGCACGAATGAATTTCTTGGTTCTGAGTTCTTCAATCATCTTGTATAATATCTCTAGCTCTGACGGCGCCATCCTGTAGACTCTCTCTGACACTGGGCTGTTCCGGGAATCAAGTCAATAGTAAACTCGATCTTCCGCTCTGGCGGCATCCCTGGAAGCTCTTCTGAAAAAATATCTGGAAATTCTTCGACTATCTGAGGCAACTGTACTGCTGCTACTGCCATCCGCAACACTGGAGGAGAAGGTTCCACTTCGCCTCGGGAAAAGGAAAACTCTGGCTCGCCTGGAATGCTAAAAATAACCCTGCCAATGTGGCAGTCTATCCTAGCATACTGGTCCCTCAACCAATCCATCCCTAAGGCCACATCATAATCGGCCATCGAAAACTCTATCAATCTAGCGGGAAATTCCCTACCGCTAACTACGATCCGATACGAGGAAATACTCTATCTACTCCCACAAGTCCATTACCAGTAAGTATATTGAGCCTCACTGATAATGACTCGGGCTCCAATCCTATTCGTGTCACGAATCGTGCAGACATAAATGAATACGAGGCACCAGAATCAAATAATACTGAAGCTGGAAAGGTGTTGACGAGAATAGTACCTGCCACTACCTCACCTGGTGCTATCCCTTCTTCTCCCATGGTCAAAGCCAGTACTTGACTATGTCCTCTGGGTGCGGGTCCCCTCTGCTGAAAATTCCTCTTCCTGCTCAGGATCAGGGCTTGGGCTTGGGCATACTGCTGCGGTCTCTGCTGCTGGAATGCATGGGCCTGCGTCGGCAATGGCCTCGGGAACGGGTACTGCATCTGCTGCTGCTGTTGCTGGACTAGTGCTGGTCCTCTAACTGAAGGACTAGAGAAGGCCGATGAACTCCCCCTGTTCGGGCAGTTCCCAACCCTGTGGTCCGGGGTACGACAAGCCAAGCACAAACCCTGTGCTCTGCGACATTCTGATACCACATGCCCTGGCTTTCCGCAGTGTGAACATCCCACTGCGGAAGACTGCTTCTGTTTCTGCTGCTGAGGGTGCGTCGGGGCGGAATGCTGAACCGACGTCACTGAGGTCGCCCGCCTCGGAGCTCCAATGGTCAAAGCCCTGGCTGCCGGGGCTGGTGCTGATGACTGATTCATCTCTCTATGGGATCGCTTCCGACCTCCGGTCCTATCCATGATCCTCTGGGAGGTATATTCATGCCTCCGGGATGCTCTCAACAGTGCATCAAAAGTTTGATAATCAAACTGCTCTACTGCCAATAGAATCTCCAGATGAAGCCTCTGCTGGAACCGCTGGGCTCTATCGAACTCGGTTGCTACCAAGGTGGAAGCAAACCGACTAAGTCACGAAAACTCGGTCGCATAGCCATCGACCGTCCTACCCATCTGCTTCAGATTGGTGAACCTCGTCTGTATATCGTATCGAGCTACAGTATCGAAATACTTGGTCTGGAATCTCTCTCTGAATACTGCCCAAGCAATGGGTGCTAATAATCCAAAGGCCTGTGCTGCCCACCAGCTGCGGGCAAGATCCAACAACTGCAGGCGCACTACGACCACCTTCTCGTCTTCTGGAGTTCGGACTGCTTCTAGAATTACCTCTGAGTCCTGAAGCCATGTATCTGCAGCGATTGCATCTTCACTACCGTCGAAGAAGGAAGGGTTCAAGCGCTTGAAGCTGTTGGCCGTGCTATTACCTTGATGACCTCTTCTGGTCAAAGCGTCTGCCACTGCCTCGTGCAAGGCATCTCCTCGACGATCCTGGAAGGCTAATAGTGACCTGATGAGGCCCACCAAAGTGCCATCATCAGGCTTTATTGGCTGGACGGGCTGAACTGGTGGCTCTCCTTCAGTAGGCATGACTCTGGAGGCTACTACTGAATGTTGGGCTTGATCTCCAGGTTGCTGTTCGTCTGCGGGAGGTGATCCCCCTTGCTGATCGGCAGGTCCAGGAACAATGCCACTGAAGAAGACGACATAGGGAACAATAAGTGTCACGACCCGCACCCTGAGGAAGGGTACAAGAACGTGGGTACGTCCAGCCTACACCGCAGTATCGGCGGTAGAACGCTGTATAGTTCGTCTATAACATCTAACAACAAAATGATATAAACTTATCATCTCCGCACGGAGGTATAATATAACATCTCAACTCTATATCTCAATCACAAGTCTAGGAAAGATAGAGCACGATATGAATCAAATAAAAGAAAGGAACTGAATATATAAAAAGAGTTATCACACCACACAAAATAGATGTCCAACACAAATAATACAAGTTCTGAAATATAACTAAGTCTCAACTAACAATCGGAACAATCCGATACAAACTGAAAGCTGTAAATACTAGACTAGACTAGGCTAGACTCTACTGAGCTAGATGCTCTTCGGGCTCCTGAAGGTCACCCTCTTGTGCCCCATAGAAGGTAGGGCAGTCATCATCATCATCTGTAATATTTTCAACAGGTCCAGTCAGGACAGGAGCGAGCACAATACATCTCACGCAGTTCATATCATGTTGGGAAATATAAAGCATGCATAGAGTAAGATACATGAACTGTAAGAAAAGTATATGAAAACGAGAGAGAATTTATAACTGAAATAGATATAGGATAAGTAAAACTGCAATACTAGTGATTTAGAGCACAATATGGTTATGTAAATGGCTTAGGTAAACAATAACAATAACAATAGGTAGCTCCATCATACGTGAGTGTACAATAGATACGCACAAGATTTGTACAAGATGGGATTTAATCACATAACCAATCCTACTCACCCTCCCCAATCAATACACAAGGATCCAGTCAAGTTACGTTACCTTGTACAAGAGGTTTTTATCATGTTTTGCTCACGTGATCATGAGAGTAAAAGATTGCACAAGAGTATACATGAAAGTGGTGTACATGAAATACAAGATGTTCGTAAAAAACACATGACAACTGTATCTGATGCACCCCGAGGGAGATAACATCGCATAACAAGATCCATATAGTACCAATCCGTGATAACAACGTGACAGCATCATGTAAAGTAATGTAGAGCAAGAATACAAATCCAGACAAGTATGAAACGATCAGAGAATGTACTCGCCTGTCACCCTGAATGACTGATATGAATGGATGTCCGAACTGGTGTCACAGAGTCCTATTTAGAGTAAAACAGATTATGACATATTCAGAAACAAGGTAATTGAAGCGTATGATGCAATCTATAGGAATTTTGAGTCAACTAGGTCAAAGTCAACTCTTGGTCAACTTTAGTCAATACTCTAGTCAACATGAAGTCAAACTAGGTCTACTAGTCCAATCTAGGTCAACCCTAGTCTAATTAGGTCAACATCAAACCAAGCCTATACCAAGCCATATGTCAATATCATATATCAATATCTATCTATATCAAAATTATTCCTAGCCAATATCTATTCAATGCTAGTCAACTAGCTATGATTAGTTATACCCTTATCATAATACAATATATAAAATATCATATATATATATATCACTACCTACCTTAGGTTATATGACATATACACTAGGAACTAACATATATCTATATACATATAGATATAGGCTCAAACATATATACTTATATTATATATATTGCATACAAACTTATACATCAACCTACAATTTGGGAGAATAGGAAAATATATAGAGAGAGTGAGGTGTGATGTGGGTTCTCAATAAAAGGCAGTATGTGGCAGTAGGGAAAGGAGTTCAGATTTCATCTTCCCTATTCCATTTCAATATGCATAGATTGACAGTTTATATTTATATATATATATATATATATATATATATATATATATATATATATATATATATATATATATATATATATATATATATATTTATATATATTGATAGGAACTTAGATTCAAATACTAAATTTCAGTTTTTATAAAAACAGGGAATGAACCCTCAAGCTGAGATTTGAATCTCAGGTTTATGTTAAAATGCTCAATTTCAATTTAACAATAGATTTCAGTTTTCAACATACCAATCCAACCTCAGTTTTTCTACAACCCAACTCAGGTATTTCATTTAATCTCAGGTTTACACTAACAAGGTAAATCTCAGGTTCTATTCAATTTAGTTTCAGTCCCAAATCCCCATTTCAGTTTCCAGTTTTGAATTCAATCCCAGTTTTCAGTCAACTGTGTGGGTGAGGTGAGAGTGTGTGGCAGAAATTTTCACATGTTCTCAGGTTTTTAATACTTATTTCATTCTCAGGTTTTACCCTTTTCATTCCCAGGTTTACCTATTTCATTCTCAGTTTTCAACAATTGAATCCCAAGCCATTCCATTTCAGGTTTTGTTTCACTTTCAAAACAGGAATCAAAAGACAATGAGAATTTCTCAGATTTGGTTTTCAGGAAGAACCCAATGACAGTTCTAACCATCCAACCAAAATCGAATTCCCATTCAACATCAGACAAAACCAACTCATCAAAATCAACATGGACATTAATATTTCAAAATCATGAATCAATTTCAGTTAACAACATTTTAAATCTCCTATTATCTGGTACTGAATCTAAGTTTAAAACATGTGTAGATTTTAGTTTTAACATTCATTAAATCTCAGGATTGCACAGTATCAGAACCCCTGTATCAGGAAATTCGAAAAGAATTTCAAATGAAAATAACTCATAAACCCAAAACAGTTGTCCAGAAGTGTCACCCTCTCCATGGGTTCGTGTCAGGGGGTGTGTTCGTGTCCACACAAGTGGACACAAAGTGTCCAAAATGAAAAGAAACAATGTATCAGGAAACAGTCTGAGTATTCCTCGTGCACGCGTGCAAGTCGATCTAGGACACGACACACGCAACCTTGGGTCTCGTGCACGTGTCAGTAGCTAGGGTAGGTCTAGGGCTTTGTGAACACGTGTCTGTATCGTGTCCACGTGGTCGCGTGTCCACGCGCGAAGCGCGTATCAGTGAGGAATAATTTGTGCGTACAGCACAGTACAGGATCGGTGCGAGTAAAATTCCTACGTGCACACACATCGAGGTCCCACGAAATTTTGTGGGTAGGATGTCAGTGATTGCCCCTCGGGTCTGACCAAAATTGGTCGGGTCTCGTGTCGTGTACAGGGAGAATTACGTGTCGGGTAGCAGGGCATGGGTACGGGCCTGTGCGCGTGTGTGCGTGTCCATTTTGGACACGAAGGACACAAAGTCTTCGACTCAGTCCTCAGGAATATTAACATACATATTAAAACCTAATTTTCTGTTTAATTAGTTTCTGAAATTAGCACACCAAGTTTCTCACAAGCATTACATCGAACACCTTCTTAAACCCATTGACACGTGTCCGATACGGACACGAAATGGACACGAACTCCTACCAAACTTGGGCTACACCTAGGGGGACCCTAAATGAATGCATCCATGGGA
The DNA here is from genome assembly GCA_029216955.1 of Iris pallida. Classification (NCBI taxonomy): domain Eukaryota; kingdom Viridiplantae; phylum Streptophyta; class Magnoliopsida; order Asparagales; family Iridaceae; genus Iris; species Iris pallida. Next base: position 1,110,717 of record JANAVB010027397.1, read on the forward strand.
AGAAAACTAGAATTTAATAGGTTTTGTAGGGTTTTACATATTGAGGGTGAAACCTCAATTTAGAGCTATTTGAATGAGGGCTCTTCTACAACTTGCGACGATTCCGAGCCTCCGAATCCTTGCTAGCTGCCCACTAATGGTGTCCTCTAGTGTAGGGGAGTCCAATGCAAGAGACTAGGCTCAATTTGGACTTGTTTTGGATATTTGGGGAGGAGTTGAGGAAGAACACTAAAAGAGGCAAATAAAATGATTAAAAAATATGCAAATGATTAATGTGTTGTATTTATAGAGGGGGGGATGTGATGGCTGTCATTAGGTTAGGGTTAGGGTTTGGGATGAGTGGTCAAGGCCTCTCCAACAATTCCTAGCCAATCTAATGGCTCACAATTAAAGTAACCCTTCTTAACTTTTAGCCTAAAAATCTTACTAACAAAATATCTAGATATTAACCTAATTTATTTACTTAGTTGAAACCATCTAACTTAGTCTCTATGGTCATGACTACCATCTAGATTAGGCTCAAATTCTAGGTCAAGTCCTAACAATAGCTTAGCACAATACAATTTACAATTTTACAATTTTGTCAAAATGACCAAAATACCCCTAGGCTAAAAATTTATAATTAGTCATCCTAATCACATGACTAGGCTCCCTTGGTCATGGTTAGTCTCTGGGCTCGGCAAACTCTAGGGTTACACTAGTAAGTCATCAAAATCACAAGTCGTGATTTTAAATAGTTTAAAATTAACTAAAAATCACCAAAAATCATAACATGGGTTAAATATCATTATTAAATAATTATAATTATAAAATTTTAAAATTACCCTCATTTTAGAAACTGGGTGCTACAAGTCTACCCTCCTTAGAAGAATTTCGTCCTCGAAATTAAGATGGTCGTATTCCTTCTAGGTCAAACCCCCAACAATAATCACAGTCTCAACATACAGTCCGATAATCATACGCGTCTGTCAAAAATCATGATACTCGGAATCTTCGTCATGCTAGTGAGCAAGGCTACGATATTCACAGAGTCCTTGACTATGGTACATACCTCTAGAATCATGGTATTTAAAATTTTCGCATTGCCGCATGCTTGGCCGCGAAAACCTTAATTTCCCACACCCGAGAAGTACGTCCAAAATCTGACTATGTGTCCTCACTATGCCAGCTATCATGACTATAGAAGACTCTAGATCCCATAATCGAGACGACCTAGCCCATACGACTTATCTCAGAAGCAAATAAATCACAATAAACATCTGAACAAAATTTATCAACTACCAGGTACAGATAGAATCGAATTTCAAGACAGTTATAAGGGTGCAAATGCGGAAATAGAATCGAAAAGATTGGAACCTCCAATCAGCTCTTCCTCTGCCTGTGCATCCTCGACTGCCATAGCGAAAGCTCGCCCCTGCTGGCCTCCCTTGGCCTGTTGCTGATGCTGGGCAAACCTCTGCTGCTGAGTCTGCAACGGTGGTCCCGTCTGTTGCCCTGTCGGAGCTCTAGCTCCTGCTACTGTCTGAGTCGATCGTGCCAAGTTCTTGGGACACTCCCTCAACTGATGCTCTGCCGAACCACAAAGTAAACACAGGCCCTGCCTCTTCCTGCAGTCGCCCCATCCGTGACCTTGCTTCTTGCAGAAGTCACATGTAGTGTGTTGTTGCCGCCTGGGTGCCTGCTGATGAAGTACATGTCCCTGGCCCTGAAATGGCTGCTGAACTGGCCTCTGCTGGATGTGAGGGCGCTTGGCTGGCCCTGCACTGGAACTAGCCCTTAAGGTATCACTGCCCCTCTTCGGCTTGAGGCCGAAGTCCTCCTCTGCAATCTGCGCGTCCATCAATATCTGATCGAACGTCGCATCACGGCGTCCCGAGGTGCGGGTGCGCACTGCATGAGTAAGTCCTCTATAAAACTTACGAGCCTTCTGCCCCTCACCCTGGATCATATCGGGAGCGAACCTGCTAAGGCGGAAGAACTCAGCTGCATACTCGTCCACCGACGAGTTACCCTGTACTAGACCCACGAACTGGCCCTCCAATGCTGTAAGAGCCACGTCCGGGAAGAACTTCTCCTTGAAGAGCCTCCGGAAGTTCTCCCAAGTCAGCCCTCTCACCGACGCACGGGGATCCGTGCGGTACCATGTCAGCACAATGTCGAAGAATCGGCTGGCTGCGGTCGAAACCCAAAGCGCTCTAGGAAGCTCTGCCAGCTCCATGCTCCGCTGTACATCCTCCAGCCAGTCGTCTGTATAGAGGATGCCCTCCGTGCCTGTGAAGTCCCTAGAGCTCATCTTCCTGAAGTCCAATACTGTCTCCGGCCTGGACTGCTGCTGGTACGGCTGCTGGCCAGTAGGGCCCTGCACCGTACCCGGTGCCCCTCTCTCCATTGCTGTCAGTGCAAGCTGATGTGAGTTCTCCATACTCTGTCATAGAACCTCTGTCTGACGGTGGGATGCGTCAGCCTGATGCTGCTGTGCCTCTGCCTGGGCCCTCTGGGTCTGCATCATCTGCAGTATAAGGGCCATCATCTGCTGCGTATCTGTCGGTAGCGGAGGTGTCGGTAGAAAAGTCTCGGGAATAACTATGGATGGTCCCGCAGCTGGAGGTGGAAGACCTCCTGGAACAGTCGCTGTTACTCCTGCCTGAAGGGCAGGAACTGTGGTGGCAGCTCCCTCAGCTGCTACTCCCGTAGCCGGAGATGGAAGACCTCCCGGATCTGACCTCTCTGGAACCGTACTAGGCCCTGCTGTCTGAGAACGAGTAAGCGGCATCCTGAGGACAGATTGAAACAAGGAGATCAATATGGCACATGATAAGGAAAATCAAGGAAGGACAATTAAATTCAGTTACAAGAAGAGTTGTCATGGCAATCAAAAGATCAGAGTTTTTCCTAAAATGTGATTGAGTAACTCTTTATACTGCCTAATCCTATATCCTAACAGCAGGCTCGTAGCAGCACTCTAAGTCGAGCACCACTACGAAATCGCACTAGTTGCGACTCTGACCTGTATGGGCCACCACAAAAACGTGTCATGACCCGCACCCTGAGGAAGGGTACGAGAACGTGGGTACGTCCAGCCTACGCCGCAGTATCGGCGGTAGAACGCTGTATAGTTCGTCTATAACATCTAACAACAAAATGATATAAACTTATCATCTCCGCACGGAGGTATAATATAACATCTCAGCTCTATATCTCAATCACAAGTCTAGGAAAGATAGAGCACGATATGAATCAGATAAAAGAAAGGAACTGAATATATAAAAAGAGTTATCACACCACACAAAATAGATGTCCAACACAAATAATACAAGTTCTGAAATATAACTAAGTCTCAACTAACAATCGGAACAATCCGATACAAACTGAAAGCTGTAAATACTAGACTAGACTAGGCTAGACTCTACTGAGCTAGATGCTCCTCGGGCTCCTGAAGGTCACCCTCTTGTGCCCCATAGTAGGTAGGGCAGTCATCATCTTCATCTGTAATATTTTCAACAGGTCCAGTCAGGACAGGAGCGAGCACAATATATCTCACGCAGTTCATATCATGTTGGGAAATATAAAGCATGCATAGAGTAAGATACATGAACTGTAAGAAAAGTATATGAAAACGAGAGAGAATTTATAACTGAAATAGATATAGGATAAGTAAAACTGCAATACTAGTGATTTAGAGCACAATATGGTTATGTAAATGGCTTAGGTAAACAATAACAATAACAATAGGTAGCTCCATCATACGTGAGTGTACAATAGATGCGCACAAGATTTGTACAAGATGGGATTTAATCACATAACCAATCCTACTCACCCTCCCCAATCAATACACAAGGATCCAGTCAAGTTACGTTACCTTGTACAAGAGGTTTTTATCATGTTTTGCTCACGTGATCATGAGAGTACAAAATTGCACAAGAGTATACATGAAAGTGGTGTACATGAAATACAAGATGTTCGTGAAAAACACATGACAACTGTATCTGATGCACCCCGAGGGAGATAACATCGCATAACAAGATCCATATAGTACCAATCCGTGATAACAACGTGACAGCATCATGTAAAGTAATGTAGAGCAAGAATATAAATCCAGACAAGTATGAAACGATCAGAGAATGTACTCGCCTGTCACCCTGAATGACTGATATGAATGGATGTCCGAACTGGTGTCACAGAGTCCTATTTAGAGTAAAACAGATTATGACATATTCAGAAACAAGGTAATTGAAGCGTATGATGCAATCTATAGGAATTTTGAGTCAACTAGGTCAAAGTCAACTCTTGGTCAACTTTAGTCAATACTCTAGTCAACATGAAGTCAAACTAGGTCTACTAGTCCAATCTAGGTCAACCCTAGTCTAATTAGGTCAACATCAAACCAAGCCTATACCAAGCCATATGTCAATATCATATATCAATATCTATCTATATCAAAATTATACCTAGCCAATATCTATTCAATGCTAGTCAACTAGCTATGATTAGTTATACCCTTATCATAATACAATATATAAAATATCATATATATATATATATATATATATATATATATATATATATATATATATATATATATATATATATATATATATATCACTACCTACCTTAGGTTATATGACATATACACTAGGAACTAACATATATCTATATACATATAGATATAGGCTCAAACATATATACTTATATTATATATATTGCATACAAACTTATACATCAACCTACAATTTGGGAGAATAGGAAAATATATAGAGAGAGTGAGGTGTGATGTGGGTTCTCAATAAAAGGCAGTATGTGGCAGTAGGGAAAGGAGTTCAGATTTCATCTTCCCTATTCCATTTCAATATGCATAGATTGACAGTTTATATATATATATATATATATATATATATATATATATATATATATATATATATATATATATATACATATATATTGATAGGAACTTAGATTCAAATAATAAATTTCAGTTTTTATAAAAACAGGGAATGAACCCTCAAGCTGAGATTTGAATCTCAGGTTTATGTTAAAATACTCAATTTTAATTTAACAATAGATTTCAGTTTTCAACATACCAATCCAACCTCAGTTTTTCTACAACCCAACTCAGGTATTTCATTTAATCTCGGGTTTACACTAACAAGGTAAATCTCAGGTTTTATTCAATTTAGTTTCAGTCCCAAATCCCCATTTTAGTTTCCAGTTTTGAATTCAATCCCAGTTTTCAGTCAACTATGTGTGAGGTGAGAGTGTGTGGCAGAAATTTTCACATGTTCTCAGGTTTTTAATACTCATTTCATTCTCAGGTTTTACCCTTTTCATTCCCAGGTTTTACCCATTTCATTCTCAGTTTTCAACAATTGAATCCCAAGCCATTCCATTTCAGGTTTTGTTTCACTTTCAAAACAGGAATCAAAAGACAATGAGAATTTCTCAGATTTGGTTTTCAGGAAGAACCCAATGACAGTTCTAACCATCCAACCAAAATCGAATTCCCATTCAACATCAAACAAAACCAACTCATCAAAATCAACATGGACATTAATATTTCAAAATTAGGAATCAATTTCAGTTAACAACATTTTAAATCTCCTATTATCTGGTACTGAATCTAAGTTTAAAACATGTGTAGATTTCAGTTTTAACATTCATTAAATCTCAGGATTGCACAGTATCAGAACCCCTGTATCAGGAAATTCGAAAAGAATTTCAAATGAAAATAACTCATAAACCCAAAATAGTTGTTCAGAAGTGTCACCCTCTCCATGGGTTCGTGTCAGGGGGTGTGTTCGTGTCCACACAAGTGGACACGAAGTGTCCAAAATGAAAAGAAACAATGTATCAGGAAACAGTCTGAGTATTCCTCGTGCACGCGTGCAAGTCGAGCTAGGATACGACACACGCAACCTTGGGTCTCGTGCACGTGTCAGTAGCTAGGGTAGGTCTAGGGCTTTGTGAACACGTGTCTGTATCGTGTCCACGTGGTCGCGTGCCCACGTGCGAAGCGCGTATCAGTGAGAAATAATTCGTGCGTACAGCACAGTACAGGATCGGTGCGAGTCAAATTCCTACGTGCACACTCATCGAGGTCCCACGAAATTTTGTGGGTAGGATGTCAGTGATTGCCCGTCGGGGCTGACCAAAATTGGTCGGGTCTCGTGTCGTGTACAGGTAGAATTACGTGTCGGGTAGCAGGGCATGGGTACGGGCCTGTGCGCGTGTGTGCGTGTCCATTTTGGACACGAAGGACACAAAGTCTTCGACTCAGTCCTCAGGAATATTAACATACATATTAAAACCTAATTTTTTGTTTAATTAGTTTCTGAAATTAGCACACCAAGTTTCTCACAAGCATTACATCGAACACCTTCTTAAACCCATTGACACGTGTCCGATACGGACACGAAATGGACACGAACTCCTACCAAACTTGGGCTAAACCTAGGGGGACCCTAAATGAATGCATCCATGGGAAGAAAACTAGAATTTAATAGGTTTTGTAGGGTTTTACCTATTGAGGGTGAAACCTCAATTTAGAGCTATTTGAATGAGGGCTCTTCTACAACTTGCGACGATTCCGAGCCTCCGAATCCTTGCTAGCTGCCCACTAATGGTGTCCTCTAGTGTAGGGGAGTCCAATGCAAGAGACTAGGCTCAATTTGGACTTGTTTTTGATATTTGGGGAGGAGTTGAGGAAGAACACTAAAAGAGGCAAATAAAATGATTAAAAAATATGCAAATGATTAATGTGTTGTATTTATAGAGGGGGGATGTGATGGCTGTCATTAGGTTAGGGTTAGGGTTTGGGATGAGTGGTCAAGGCCTCTCCAACAATTCCTAGCCAATCTAATGGCTCACAATTAAAGTAACCCTTCTTAACTTTTAGCCTAAAAATCTTACTAACAAAATATCTTGATATTAACCTAATTTATTTACTTAGTTGAAACCATCTAACTTAGCCTCTATGGTCATGACTACCATCTAGATTAGGCTCAAATTCTAGGTCAAGTCCTAACAATAGCTTAGCACAATACAATTTACAATTTTACAATTTTGTCAAAATGACCAAAATATCCCTAGGCTAAAAATTTATAATTAGTCATCCTAATCACATGACTAGGCTCCCTTGGTCATGGTTAGTCTCTGGGCTCGGCAAACTCTAGGGTTACACTAGTAAGTCATCAAAATCACAAGTCGTGATTTTAAATAGTTTAAAATTAACTAAAAATCACCAAAAATCATAACATGGGTTAAATATCATTATTAAATGATTATAATTCTAAAATTTCAAAATTACCCTCATTTTAGAAACTGGGTGCTACAAGTCTACCCTCCTTAGAAGAATTTCGTCCTCGAAATTAAGATGGTCGTATTCCTTCTAGGTCAAACCCCCAACAATAATCACAGTCTCAACATACAGTCCGATAATCATACGCGTCTGTCAAAAATCATGATACTCAGAATCTTCGTCATGCTAGTGAGCAAGGCTACGATATTCACAGAGTCCTTGACTATGGTACATACCTCTAGAATCATGGTATTTAAAATTTTCGCATTGTCGCATCCTTGGCCGCGAAAACCTTAATTTCCCACACCCGAGAAGTATGTCCAAAATCTGACTATGTGTCCTCACTATGCCAGCTATCATGACTATAGAAGACTCTAGATCCCATAATCGAGACGACCTAGCCCATACGACTTATCTCAGAAGAAAATAAATCACAATAAACATCTGAACAAAATTTATCAACTACCAGGTACAGATAGAATCGAATTTCAAGACAGTTATAAGGGTGCAAATGCGGAAATAGAATCGAAAAGATTGGAACCTACAATCAGCTCTTCCTCTGCCTGTGCATCCTCGACTGCCATGGCGAAAGCTCGCCCCTGCTGGCCTCCCTTGGCCTGTTGCTGATGCTGGGCAAACCTCTGCTGCTGAGTCTGCAACGGTGGTCCCGTCTGCTGCCCTGTCGGAGCTCTAGCTCCTGCTACTGTCTGAATCGATCGTGCCAAGTTCTTGGGACACTCCCTCAACTTTCATGTTTTGAGTTTTTCAAGATTTTAGCTACAAAATAACTTAAACAGGCAAAAACAGCGAAATAGAGCAATTACGGTGCATGGGATTCCTGCACAAATTGGCGCATGGGATTCCTGCACAAATCGACGTATGGGATTCCTGCACAAATCGGCATATGGGATTCCTTCGCAATCTGCGCATGGGATTCCTGCACAATCGGTGCATGGGATTCCTGCGCAATCGGCGCATGGGATTACTGCGCAATCGGCGCATGGTATTCTAAACTCACGTTGCGTCTTCAGTACATGCGCGTAAGATACCTACGTGCATGACACGCTCGGAGTCAAAGAACGCGTTGCCGGGACTTCACGGCGCATGGCCTCCCGGCGCATGGCCTCCCAGGCGCATGGGGTTCCCAGTGCATGGGGTTCATCGTCCCCAAACAGCAAGTTCAGCCATGAAAGTTCCGAAAACTTGCCTTGGCCATAACTTCCTCATCCGAAGTCGAAATCAAGCGAAACAAAAGCCAAAACTACAAAAAATTGAATTCTCTACATCATGGAACCACTAGTTTTTGGAAATACCAAGTTTTTAGAGATCAAAACTAAGAAAACTAAACAAGAAAGAACTTAAAACGTAGATCTACAAGAATATAACCATCAAAACCGAAAACTTTCAGTTCTAAAGAGGCTTAAAATCTAGTAAGGAAGAGAATGGAACAATAAACATGAGATCCATCATGAAGCAAGTTTTCACTTGCCTAAGCTCTCTCTCTCTTCCTGGTAGGTGTAGAAGTAAATGTGGAGAAGAAGAAGAGTAATGAAGAGAGAGAATGAAGGAATGGGTTAATAAAGGATGATGGGGGTGGTAGGTAGGGGTTCTCCCCTTGGTTCATGATGAACCAAGACAACCCAAGCCTAGCCGAACCAACCCAAAATAAACCGAGCCAAGCCAAGAGATATGCGATACAAGAGGAAATACGTACACGTATTCCAAGATACTTCATACGAACTACATGCATTACAACCTTGTTAGTAAATTTAAGATAATTTATCAAATTTCTTTCATTTATTTAAGTTAATAATCCAGTCGTTTCTTCTTTGTAAGTTTTTTTTTCATTTAATGTTGCCAGGGCTCTTGGAAAAATTATCAGGGCTAAATTCTATGGTCCCTACCTCAACTTTTCGTCGGTGCCCCCAAACTTGAAGTACGTCTTGCTTGACGAGTTGAGGGTATATATCTATATCTTCTAGTTAATTATTAGTTACACTTTAATCAACCATTTTTAAATTACGTGATAATTGAATTTGTACGTTAGACGACGTACTGGTGGGCCCTTCATCTCGAGGATGCGATCCGCAGGACCTACAAAAGTGCTGCCTCGAAGAAGATACGGGATATGATTCATGACCTAAAAATGGGGCAGACGAGGCCGAATTGGATCCGGCAGGACTATTATGAGGACCTCTTAGATATGATGAATACCCCTGCGTACAAGGAGAAATCGGAGAAGGCGAAGGCGAACCGACGGGCCGCGGGGATTCATACAGGAGGATCAAGGCCCCACGCAGCGACGCTTGCAGATCTGGTGAGATACCATAAATTTATTTCACTATCGAACTAGGTATTATTAATATACATAGTTAATTAAGTTCTACAAAAATTTTGTATACAGACCCAGCGGGCGGTGAAGGAGGAAAGGGCGCCAGAATCGGTCACAATGCACGACGTCTTCCAGCATACGCACAAGAGACGAAAGGACGGAAGCTTCATCGACGAGAGGGCCAAGGAGACGGATGTAAGTACTTATGTTTATGAGATTTACGTTATAATTAAAAGTATTCGGACTATAACTTAGGTAAACTTAGGATTCACACTTAGCTTAGTGAAACATTGGATTTAGATTACAACTTAGGTAAATCTTATAATAAAAACACATTCATTTGATAGGCTGTGTATCGTGAAGCCCTTAGTCGGGCTCAGTTAACTGAGACCAAGGATGTCGGCGAAACGACGCCCGCCCGGACGCCCTCTTCTTTGGCCGCTCGCAACGACTTGTTCATAGATAACGTCGGCAACTTTAAGAAAGGGCACCTGTATGGAGTCGGCTCCCTAGGGCTGTTGTACATGGCGACTCAGAAATTTCTACCGACACCGCCTCCTCCCGCGACCCCGGCGGACGATGATGTTAGGTCGCAGCTTACGCAGCTGCACGAGGCGGTGTCGTCCTTGCGGGAGCAAATTGCTACATACTTTTTACCTTCGTCTGCTGCTGCCGGTCCGTCTGCTGCTGGTGTCGGTCCGTCTTCTACTGCTGTCGGTCCGTCGACTGCTGCTCTCGGTCCTTCTTCCGTCGGTCATCTTTCTTTCAACCCTGCTGTCCCTCTGGTACCGCCTCCGACTGTGACAGCACTCCTTGATCTCATGTCGCGAGAGCAGCTACGCCGACTTACGAGCAGTGTCTACGACAGCTTGTCGTCGTACCTAGTGGAGCAGTATATTCGTCGGTCGCAGCAGGAATTACCACCACCGGGTAATCGAACTCCTCCTCCTCCTTAAAGTATTGTAATTAAGAAAATTTATAATATTTGTGGGAATTTTGGAATATTTATGGGAATTTTGGATTAAAACGACGGATATTAGTTTATGATTTCATAATATTTGTGATAATTTTATATTGGTGTGCATTATATATTTGGTCTATGTGATTGTTGGATAATTGGTGTGCCTTATATATTTGGTCTATGTGTTTGTTGGATAATTGGTGTGTGTTATATATTGGTTTGGTTTATGCATATTTGTGTGAACAGGGAAAGCTCTGCATTTTTTTTAAAAAAATCTCAGTTAGCGACGGACTAGTGACCGCTTAGTGACGAATGTTTCCAGTTTCTGACTACCTTTCGATGGAATATCCGTCGCTACTTGGAGATTTCAAACTGTTTCCAGTTAGCGACGGGTGGTCGATGGATTCGCGTCGGACAATCCGTCGCTAAGGTTCTGGAAATACCTAGTTCGACGGAATAGCGACGGAACATCCGTCGCCAAGGTTCTGGAAATGCATGACATTTTCAGAACCATGGCGACGGATTATCTGCCACTAGTCAGTCGCTACGTCGACGGATGAGCGACGGAGTCGCAATGACATATCCGTCACCATGGTTCTGGAAATGCCGAGCATTTCCAGAACATGGTCGATGGATTATGTGTCAGTATTTCGTCGCTAATCCGTCCTTTGTTAGCGACGACGATCGACGGAATAGCGACGGAACGATACACTCTGATACGCTGTTACGACGGTTTACCGACGGACCGTTCCGTTGCTAGCGTCTACACAGTTCAGTATTTAATACTTGAAATCGACGAAAGACCATCGAAAAGTCGTCGCTAATGCATCGTATTATGACGACAAAAAGTCGTCGCTTGACGAGTACTTAGCGACGGAGCTTTATTAGCGACGAGCTGATTGCCGACGGATTATTTTGACCAATATTCGTCAGTAATCGGTCGCTAATACTGATTGTCGACGGATGGACGACGGATCTGGCCGTCGCTAAATCGACATATTTTGGTAGTGGAAGGACCCTTTCGGCTTGTACCCATAGTAAAGTCACCATAAAAATATATGTCATAATCATGATTTATGCAGGCCAATTTATTTAATAACCTTTTTATCAAAAATTCCTAATTCACGACAAAGAAAATTGAAGTGCTCTTCGGCCAGTAGTTTGGTGAAGAAGTCTGCTAGCTGATGTTCAGTGTCTATGAATTCTAAATTAATCGTGCCTTGTTGTTGATGATCACGCAAAAAGTGATGTCTAATCTCTATGTGTTTAGTACGTGAGTGACAAACAGGGTTCTTGGTCAGATTAATGGCACTAGTTTTATCGCAAAAAATAGGTATGTGCTTGAAACATAAGTTGTAGTCTTCAAGGGTTTACCGCATCCACAGAATCTGTGCACAACAACGACCAGCTGCAATGTATTCAGCTTCTGTTGTGGATAGTACGACAGAGTTCTGCTTCTTGCTAAACCATGAGACTAATGCCTTTCCTAGCAAATGACACGTGCCGCTGGTACTCTTACGGTCGACTTTGCATCCTGCAAAATCAGCATCGAAATATCCGATTAAATCAAAGGAAATGGTTTTAGGATACCACAAGCCTACCATAATAGTTTCTTAAAGGTATCTAAAGATAAGCTTAACTACGGTCGTGTGTGATTCCTTAGGATTGGCTTGTAATCTAGCACATAAGCAAACACTGAATATAATATTCGGGCGACTAGCAGTTAAATATAATAAACTACCAATCATACCTCGATACTTACGTTGATTGACCGGTTTGCCGCTTTCATCAGGTTCCAGCTTTGTGGTAGTAATCATAGGGGTGCTGATAGGTTTGATGCTGTCAAGCTCAAACTTCTTCAGCATGTCCTTGACATATTTTGATTGACTGGTGAAGACATCTTGTGAGAGTTGTTTGATTTGCAAGCCAAGAAAGTAGTTGAGCTCCCCCATCATGCTCAACTCGAACTCATCCTGCATACACTTGGCAAATTTCTTGCATAGACCCTCATTAGTAGATCCAAAAATAATGTCATCAATATATATTTGAACTAAAAGATTTGTGTCATCAAGAGATTTTATAAACAGTGTAGTGTCTACTTTTCCATTTGAAAAACCTTTATCTAGTAAGAAAGTACTCAGACGGTCATACCAAGCTCGAGGATCTTGTTTGAGTGCATAGAGAGCTTTCCTAAGTTTAAAAATATGGTCAAAAAATTTATGATTTTCGAAACCAGGTGGTTGTTTGACAAAAACTTCTTCCTTGATAAAACCGTTTAAAAAAGCATTTTTCACATCCATTTGGAAAAGTTTAAAGTTTTGAAAATTTGTAAATGCGCAAAGCATCAGAATAGATTCTAGTCGGGTAACAGGAGAATACGTCTCATCATAATCGATGTCCTCCTCTTGATTGTATCCTTGGGCAACGAGACGAGCTTTGTTGCGAGTGACTGAACCGTCCTCGTTTACTTTGTTACAAAAAACCCATATAGTGCCAATTATTGAGTAGCCAGAAGGTTTAGGAACATGTTTCCAAACTTGGCTTCTCTCAAATTGGTCGAGTTCTTCTTGCATTGCGGAAATCCAAAATTCATCATTAAAAGCTTCTAAAATGTTTTTTCGATTCTATTTGAGAAATGAATGCAGTGCTAGCGATAGTGTCTCTTACAGAGGATCGAGTAGTTACCCCTTTTGATATTTCACCTATTACCAAGTCCTTTGGATGAGAGGGAGTAAAATGGAACTTCTTTGGTAATTCCTTTGGAGAGCAGGTTTCAGACGTTGCATTTATTGATGTCGAAGTAGATGGTTCATCATCGTCGTTGGGAATTAAAGATGTAGTATTGTCCTCATCAAAAGTTACATTAGTAGACTCTTCAATAATTATGGAGCGCTTGTTGAACACTCTATATCCCTTCTCTTGGCCGCATAGCCAAGAAAAATACCTTCGTCAGCTTTGGCATCAAATTTGCCTAAGTTGTCATTGGTATTCAGGATAAAACAGCGACAACCTAACACTCTAAAATAAGAAATATTAGGAGTCCTACCAAACCAAAGCTCATAGAGTGTCTTCTTCGAAATAGGTCGAATCAACACCCTATTCAAAATATGGCACGCTGTGCTGACAGCTTCTGCCCAAAAATATTTCGGAAGAGAGAATTGATTTAGCATAACCCTAGCCATATCGCCAAGAGTTCTATTCTTCTGCTCCACAACATCATTTTGTTGAGGAGTTCTAGGACACGAAAATTGTAGCTTCCCTTCCCGAAAATCTTGAATTTTTTTTATTATTATTCATTTGATTTAAATTATGATTTTTAGAATTTTATAAATAATTAAATAGTTAATTAATACGGTAGATGATTTTAGCCATAGTTGAGATTGGAGTACAAGATGACTAGGAATCATGGCACGGAAAGCTCAGTGGCGTGCTTTGGCTAGTGTTTGGTCATGGCAGGGGAAGGTCGAGCCATAGTGATGTCCTAACTAAGAAAACCAGGCCAAGTTATAACATGGCCATTATAAATAGTTTAATTATTTATTATTAAATTTATTGACTTTGTAGCGATCCGGTTGTACCGAACCAGCCCGAACTGGACCCGTACCAAGTCCAAGCCCATGTAGTCATGTAGTGGGACCAAATACGACCTTGTAGACATGTTTGGTGAATGCAAAGATTTTGTATATATTTTAGGAATTGACAATTATTCTCTAAATATTTATTATATATAAATTATAGGTGTTATTAATATTAAACAGTATTTTAGAATATTTATACGAATTTCTGGGGCCCAGTAATGGGAGTATATGATATGCCCACCCACGAGCTACTATTGAATTATTTAATTACTAGTGGAATTATTATTATTATTATTATTATTATTATTATTATTATTATTATTATTATTATTATTATTATTATTATTATTATTATTGCGGTTATTGAGAATAAACTATTATTATTAATAGTTATTATTAATTTATTCTTTATCAAAAGAATAAATAAATGTGTGTATGTGTATTTATATAAATACATAAATGGATATATGCATTGGTAATTTATTTTAATGGTTTATTATTTATTTTCATAAATAATTGTTATTTGTTATATAAGTATATATATATATATATATATATATATATATATATATATATATATATATATATATATATATATATATATATATATATATATATGCGTATCTGGGTATGTATATATGATTATATATAAATAAATATATATATATATGTATTTTTTTGTGTGTATAAAATATATACATAAATATGTGTGTTGTGAATATATATATATATATATATATATATATATATATATATATATATATATATATATATATATATATATATATATATATGCGTATCTGGGTATGTATATATGATTATATATAAATAAATATATATATATGTATACACACAAAAAAATACATATATATATATTTATTTATATATAATCATATATACATACCAGATACGCATATATATATATATATATATATATATATATATATATATATATATATATATATATATATATATATATATATATATATATATATATATATATATATATATATATATATATATATATATATATATGTATACGTGTAGACATGTATATACGAATATACGTATATATATATGTGTATATATATATATATATATATATATATATATATATATATATATATATATATATATATATATATATATATATAGTTAATATTTAATGAAAGAAAAAGAGATGAAAGAATAGGTTGTAGCCCGGCCAAATTCTCAGCTTAGCCCAGCCTTGATAAACCGTCCAGGCCCAACCCAGCTGCATATATATATATATATATATATATATATATATATATATATATATATATATATATATATATATATATATATTATATATATATATATATATATATATATATATATAGTTAATAAATATATAAATATATATATATTTTTAATATATATATATATATATATATATATATATATATAATATTTAATAAAAGAAAAAAAGATGAAAGAATAGGTAGTAGCCTGGCCAAATTCTCAGCTCAGCCCAGCCTTGATAAACCGTCCAGGCCCAACCCAGCTGCATTGGAGCCCAGCATGTGAAGCCCACATTAGCAGTATGCCCGAACAGAACACGCCCGAGCGGCATATATGAGCAGAGAGAGAGAGAGAGAAAGAGAGAGAGAGTTCGATCGCAACTCTCGAAACCCTATCCCCGCGCTGCCAACCCCGTCCCCGTCGCCTGGGCGCACGTTCCACCGCCGCCTACGCGCGCACGTGCCGCGCGCGGTCACCGCCGGCCGCCCAGGGCCGCCTGCCGCGCACAGCAGCGCGAAAGGAGCAGCAGTAACAGCCATGCATGGGGCTGTTTTTGCGACGATCTTTCTCCCTCGTCGTTGGACAATTTTTCGATCCACCTGTACAGGTTCGAACACAACCCTACCCTCCTTAAACCCCTTTACATAGTTTCTTTTTACTCGTGACGTGCACGACGAGAACCGAGTCCCAAAATCGAGAAAAATCTTGATATTCTGAGTATAGAGACTGTCCCAAAGTCCCCAGTTCGAGTCTCGAATTCTTGCAAACCAGTGATCAAATTCGAAATCCACCTGAAGGCGTTTATTAACAACATATAGGGCTTCACATTCCTTTTTGTGGATTCGAAAATCATTGACTACACGTCGAGAAATCGAATCCCAAAGTTTCCCAAAAACCTGTTTTAAAAACTTAGAAATTGTTCTACACGACGTGCGTCCCGCCATTTCGGGCGACGTGGTCGCGCACCGTAAGCATCGAAAGCTGCGTAACGGCTTCGTGGTCATGTGAGCTTTGACGGAATTCAAATTGGTCGCATGTGCGCGACAAATTTGATGCGTATCCGTCAAAATTTACCGTATCGCACACTTTGCAAATTCTCCAATTACTTTGTGCATGCTCGTCAGATCGAGACGAAACTTGCGCCATCAGGACTATCGTTTTTTCTGGTCCTGCATGCCAAGTTTGGTCCGATTCTGAGAGCGTTGATAAAATTATCGTTTTGCGGGCCCCACGGTCCCACTCAACGGGCAATTTTGTGCACGGTCCGCCGGAATCCAACTCTGGAGATACGGTTGGGTTCGTATCGAAAAACCGGATCCATAGACATGTAGTTTGATGACTTTAGAGACCATTGACTTTGGCACGCTTTTCGGTGTAAAGCGGGTCCAACAACGGATATCGTTTTGGCCCAAAATTACTGCTTTGCCCCTGTGTCCAGAATTGGACTTAAGTACAGGAAATCCTAGCTAATTTGACTATTCTGAGAATATTATTATTGTTTATTTCAGCATTTGGAGACTTCTGCATGTGTTGACTGATTGTGGCTCTTTGAGTGGTATATTACTATTGGTTTTCCAGCTAAGGACCTCAGGCAAGTGCACTTTCTGATTGCTTTCCGATTCATAGTAGTCTTTCCATTTCATGTCTATACATATATCTTGCTGCTTGTTGACACGCTCGTCACACAGAGTAGACGGGAGGGAAAATACTCAGTAAATACGTGAACAAACCCAATTATCATTACTGAATGATAGCTAAGTCATACACACTCACGTATGAGTTAGCCGTACCATTACTGAATGATAGCCATCGTATGATATGCCATATTAGCCCAGCCGTTCACGTATTAAAAGGTATTTTACATCATATATGTAGATGTCTTTTATTTTTCCTTTTACTTTTCCACCGTGCCATGTCATCAGTTTTCTTACTAGCTTTCATATTCCATATGTTATTTTCATGTCTTGTTAATTCTATTGTGTTTTCGTATTATTGTCGGTTTGTGTACTTGTTCCATTCCTGACTGGAAACGAACATTTTTTAGGTTTAGCCGCTATCACTCTTAGCACTGGGGAAGATTTGGGTATGCTGAAGACAACCTAGAAATAGAAAGCAATTGTATCAATTTTATTAATTGTAAATCTTGCATTTTCTTTAATTATAAATCATGTAAATGTTGTAATAAATTTAGAATTGTGAATGAGCAGCAAATATTATATTTTACGATTTTGAGCATTTATTTCTTGCGGGCTTGACATCGTTCTACCGCCGACTCTGCGGCTTAGGCTGGCTTGGACACGTCTCGTATCCGAAAAGTAGGTGCGGATCGTGACAAATTTTTGTGTGGCCATGCAGGTCCGTTTTCGCAAGTATTACGAACTTGTGATGGTACGTTAGTCGTACTATTGCTAGCCTGCGACCAGGAAATGCTCATTCACAAATAGGATTAAATATTTAGGAGAATAACTAGGACTAGGAGTCCCTTGTTCACATGACCATGGGTGAGTAGTTAAGATTATTAGATAGGCCATGCAATTTAGATAGTTGCTAGATCCCTATGGGTACACTATTACTTTTGATATGACAAGGTGATTCAATGTAGATATACTATTCGCTTGCTATGTTAGGCTAACCTAGAATTAAGGCTTGACCTTGATGAACTGTTTAATTTTTTTGCTTTATTAGATATAAATCTTATCATAAGTTAGAATTGTCTATTTCAAATTCTTTTTTGCTGTAAGGAGTTAGTTTATAATTTCTGATTCTGTTATTTGTGTATAAATCTCGAGTTAGATTTTGATTCTCACAAAACTCGAACTACTATTTCCCTTCTAAAATCTTGCAAACTTATATTTTGACTATCTGACCAACGCTGGATTACAGCCTATTTTTTTTGCAA